>CM046873.1:42895578-42947883 GCA_025617745.1 Heliocidaris erythrogramma | reverse complement strand
GAAATGCATTTTTAATCTGCATTTCATTGTTTCTAAGCATTAAATTACCATATTTTATCCTGTTTGGTAGTGGAACCTCGCTTGTGTAACAACTTTGTAACTGCTTTGATTTGGTCCTTATAATAACTTAGTATCATTCACACGATGGGAGCTAAACTTTAAGTTTCACTCGTAGTTTCAAAACTTTAAGTTTACTTGAAGTTATCTTGTAGTTTAGGACCGTGTGAACGGACTCGTGGTTTCGAAACTTTAAAGGAGTACTCCGGCCTGAAATTAATATGAATTGAATAAATAGAGTAAAATTAAACAAACAAACACTGAAAATTTCATCGAAATCGGATGAAAAATTCCGTGCGAGCATTTTCATGTTATCCTTTATTTCCTTCCTACTCCTTAACTGTTGACCAATAGAATGCCGGATACAGTTCTTTGGCGTTGATTTCATACATATACTTTCTAGCTGTACACCAATTATTTTTTTCAGGTGATTGGTACATTTAAGTACAGTTAACTTTGCATAAGTTTATATATCTGTTGGGGCCACAAAAAATGGTTCAACTCTTTGCAAACTTTGACTTAGGAAATATAAATAACATATGATATGCATACCATAGTTTGGTCGGAAAAACTGATTCAACTAGGCAAAGTTCTACTTTAAAGGAGTACTCCGGCCTGAAATTAATATGAATTGAATAAATAAAGTAAAATTAAACAAACAAATCACTGAAAAATTTCATCGAAATCGGATGAAAAATAATGAAGTTATGGAATTTTAAGTTTCGCATTATTTTGGTAAAACAGTGATATGCACGTCGTCATGAATATGCAGTGAGTGAGATGATGATGTCATATCCCCACTTTTTCTTTTGTATTTTATTATATGAAATTGCAATTATTCAAATTTTCTGCTCCAAGCCTATAACTAAAAGGACTGACTCCTTATTTAATGTGTAAGTTTATCATTGCTGTAACTTATTTTGTTACAAGGAGATATTTTTTTATAGACATGTATGAAAAAAATGAAATAATGAAGATTTCATGTAATATAGTTAAAAAGGAAAGTGGGGACGTGACATCATCAGCTCACTCATTACATATTCATGATGACATGCATAGAACTGTTTCCCAAAATAATGCAAAACTTAAAAATTCAATAATTTCGTTATTTTTTATCGGATTTAGATGAAATTTTCAGTATTTTGCTTGTTTAATTTTACTCTATTCATTCAATTAATATTATTTTTAGGCCGGAGTACCCCTTTAAGTTTACTCGTGGTTAAGACCTTATAACCACGAGCCGCGGGGGTCCTTTGTCGAAGTCTCGGCTCATGTGAACGTAATAAACTTTAAATTTCGCAAGCTTGTGCTTTATAGGAATGACCTCGCTGTTCATGTTAAATTTCCGGGTCATACCCTTCTTACGAATTGTAGTGTACACACAATCGGCAGTATCGAACTTGAAGCTCGCTCGGCTTGTAGTTTGAGCTCGTTGATTCAGGCTTGAACCCTCGCTGCGGTTAGGGACTGGTGGTTTCGAAACTTAAAGTTTCGAAACCACGTGTCCCGTATGAACGTAGCTTTTGTAACGTTGTAATCGAGTGTTTTTTATATGACGTGCCGCTGGGAAGGGTGACTTTTTGAAGAAATATCCTTAGACATGGGTCCCCTTTTCATTAAAAAGATCCTTAGACATGGGTCCCATTTTCCCCAAAAAAATCCTTAGACATGGGTCCCATTTTCCCCAAAAAATGTTGTCCCCCCCCCCCCCCCCCCCCCCCCCCCCCCCCCCCCCCCCCCCCCCCACTGAGCGACTTTTTGAGAAGCTGGCGAGACCCAAAAAAAAATACAGGTCTACCTTTTTCACAAAAAATCCTTAGACATGGGTGCCTATTTACAGCAAAAGGACCCTTGGATGTGGGTATGGGTCTGGAGTTCTCAGCCGCACACCCCCGTCCGATTATAATCTGAATGTTGCTTTGGGCATTTTCATGCTTATTTGTTATTATAGAAATACAGTCATCATCCACTCTTGTTGCTCATTTTGATAATTCAAGTTACTGCACTACATTTACTTACCATTTCAAACAACTTTGATCACTGAAATGATTCTCATGGTTCTGGCAAATGAAAGTGGAAATTTATGTTATTGTATTCATATCCTGATGCAAGACTTCATGCTTGTAAGAGTTCGATATGGGGTGTGCTCATTTCAGTACGTTGCAACAGGGGCGTATCCAGGATTTCCCAATAGGGGGGGGGGGGCGCCAGACATTATTGATTACCGTCCTGGGGGAGGGGTCTAAGGGGAGGGGGTGCCCCCTTTGGAAAATTTTTGCTTCTGAAGAAGGGCTGAGATGCAAAATAATCCTATATGATTGTGACCAATTTTGAAGCCTATTTAATGAACAACTTTTTTTTTTGCTATTTTTTTACGACGGCCAATAGGGGGGGGCGCCTGTTGCGCCACCCCCTGGATACGCCACTGTTGCAATATATGGCTCTCAAGAAAATTCTTTGTCTTGACTTTACAGATCACTGTTATGATCCAGGCATCTGTGTTTTTAGTGAAGGTTGTCACTCTAAATAAGAACAGTAAAAATACATCAAGTCCAACGAAGTGTCACAAGTCACGACTGCCAAATTGGAAACAAAAGGTAGCTTTCGGAGAGGACTACAACTTAATCATTAATCATTAAAATTCTAATTTGAAAAAAATAAAGTCATTACAATTCTAATTCGCCCATTGGGTCCAGTTTCCCTCCATAATTCTCTGACAAGCAAAAAAAAAAGAAAAAAAAAGGTTTTCATTCTAAAAGGGGGGGGGGGGGCACAATCCACAAAAGGGATCCTCTATAATAATAATAATAATAATAATAATAGTGTATATTTATAGAGCGCACACACCGCCCAAAGACGCTCATGGCGCTAGCCCAGCAACAGTTCTCTTATACCTGGCAAATAAACACAAACATGTGCACAAATATCTCCCTACATAATATACATATATGCCTACATAATATACATATCCACAAATCAACCCACAACCCACAAACAACAAATTTACATAACTCATCGGAATTCTTAGCAACACCCGTTGGGGCCTGGTGCCCCCTTGCTTGGCTGCTCCGTTCAAACCCGGTCGGCTCAGTACTCACAGGAGCTCTGGCATAAAGAGGGCACCATTCCCCAACAGGCAGCCAATCAAACCAACGAGCAATGACAAGAACAAGATTTAGATAATACATGTATGACAAAATATTAATTTCTCATAAATCATTGGGTTATTTTTTTTAGAATGCTATATGTTAAACAGAAAAGTCTTAAGGTGCTCTTTAAAAGTAGCATGTTTTTTAGTACAGCGAAGTGACTGGGGAAGTTGATTCCACAACTTGGCTGCAGCATGTGAGAAGGCCCTATCCCCCCATGAGTGTTGGGTACGGGGAATATGCAACAAATCATCACTTCCAGACCTCAAAGTATGGTCAAAATACATACTTTTCTTCCAAAGGGGGGGGGGGGGGGGGCACGGGCCGGAAGTGCCCCCCGGATCCGCCAATGCTATGATGATTATGCTTTTGATGCCTTTGCTGCATGTGCCAATGTCCAGTTTTATGCCAAAGTTATTTGCACAGTTGCAGATACATCTATCTTTGATTATTATACATGTAAAACAAACAGCATAGTCATGGATATTAATGATTTTTTTTCCCATGTAGGTTACTAAATTATAAAAGTTACAAACATTGTCAAATGATATTCCATGGATGGTAAGGACCAAGTTTAATTGAGATGATCCGGGAGCAGTGAATTCTGACTGTAAACTATAAGCACATCATCGTATTTATCTGTTTCTTAATATCTATTAGACACACTCAAAATCTGCTGGATTTTATCTTGACACTCATATAGTGAAGGGGCATGAATAATAAAAAAAATACATTGAAAGGAGAATCTTGAGCCTGGCTTGTAAAAATACAAACGTTTCTTCAAAGTTAAAAAAACCAGTTGAATAAAAATTGATTCAAGCGGCGGCTAAGCAATGCGTCTACTCAGAAAGTGGGAGGGGGCTCCAGACTTACCCCCTCCCCGTTCCCCTGCCAATCTGATTAATCCACAATTTAAAAAAGTTCATCGATAAAGTCCTGACTTATATAAGGATTATCATCAAAGATAAAAAGAAACATGGCAGAGTATGTTGAACACATCCTTAATTCAAAAAATCAATGAGGCATCACGGCCCCGACATATGGAACTCCTTACCTGATTCGCTTAAGTTACGGACTTCACTTTTTTCTTTTAAAGCCATTACAAAAAAACACCTTCTTAATCAATACAGCAGTTAAAGTTACTATTTAATATTGTTAGAGAAAAATTAACCATTTATTGAAGCATCAAATTAAAATTCAAATTAAGCAGAGGCTGTGTGCAATCACTCATTTCACATATTGCACGGCCACCTGCACATTACCCTTCAATTCATATTCATCCTTCTTTCTCTTCTCTTTCTTTTATTTTTCTTCTTTCATTTCCTATCCCGAGGCCGTCATCATCTCGAGCTTATGCTTACGATGTCGGTCTCCTGCATCATTTCACTCGCCTTATAAATATAGCATAGAATCGCCCCACTATTCTTGTTATTATATTTATATCTTATTTTGTTAAACGATCAAGTAGATTTTTATCTGTTTGTGAAAAGTAATTATATTATGTTTATTACGTAGATTATGTATATTATGTTATTATGATTCTGAATATACTTTACTTTGTACTTATGAAAAATGCAGAAATAAAACAGTGCTAAAAACCAACAAAGTTGTTGGCCTTTATATGGCCTTTGGCTATCCCTGTATGATCGAATCTCTTTGTGCCGAAATATCTCTGACGCCCTCAACGTTAGGTAAAAGTGTGTCTTGATTTCGCTGATGACACCTTGTATTTTGTACTTCTTTCATGATCACAATGTTGTTTGCATAAAGAGTGATCAGCCAAATTATTGTACTGCTACCTGCAAAATCATATCAAAATGAGGGATGTTTCGGGTTATTTAGCCGAACAAAAAAGACAAGCCAGTCCAGATGTTGCAGAAACATGGAACGAGATCGAAGAACTGTATAATAAAAAGTGAGTAGTTTCGTGATAAGTGGAGTTGTTTCAGATTAAAGACTGATGTTGTCTGTGTGTGTTCATGAGTCAGCTGAATGATTGGAGTAATGGAGAGTTTCTACAGTAGCAATGAGGATAAAATGGGAGGAGTTTACGGTCACCAGTAAACTTTAAAGATAAAAAAGGTTCTAGATTATGGTATGTTTTAAAAATCTTTTAAGTCGAGTTCCTTAGAGCTCAGCCACCTAAAATCAAAAAAAAAAATTGCTAGTGATGTTAAATCACTAGCAAATATTATATAGCATCATTTGAGGGTGAAAAAGAATCATTTTGTGTTGATTGTGAGTGTTTTTGGTTAGTGTTATGATTGACCGCTAGAGTCTTACCTGTAGTCTGTACTGTGTAGTAGGCTATATACGCTGTACGATTACGATGACCATGTCTATGCTGGCTTTCACGTTTACATTACAACTAATAAACCGAGCTGTCGTCAAAAATCTATTGATTTGTCGTTTGCTTTCACAAATTTAACGCTCTCTTTTTGGCTTTTCGGTCATAGAAAGAGTTGAAGATGAACATGGAATGGATTTGAGGATGAAGGTTGGGCTACTTCGGAGTCACTTGATGACGATGTTGCCATATTCTCGCAAGTACTGTGTGCGTGCGCCGCGCGTGCCGGTGTGGGGTGCTGAGATCGTATTGACTACTGAGTACTAATACTATAATAGCGTTTATTCCGTAAAAGTGCGTAAAATACAAAGTACAATCTCAGCACGGTACGTACGTCACATGCAAGTTCACACGTACCGCGGCTAGCTAGCTAAACATATGACATTCACGCACATGTCGATGCAATACAAGTTACCCCGTATACATATTACCGGCACCCCATACTGAATGAATACATCTGTATTTACATTCTCTTCCAGTTATATGATTAGGGTGAAGTATATAATTATGGTTTAGGGTTAGGGTTAGGGTTAGGGTTATAAAAACCTGACGAGGAATACAAAACGTGATGAATTACACATAATGCAAAAATATAATTATTGAATAATTTCAAGCTTGGTGGTCGGTGCTTATGCCATTTTAACATCTTAGAAACACAAAAAATATAATATTATAACACCAAGTTTGAAGTCACCATCTGTGTAATAAAAATGTAGCCGGGTAAAAAAACAAACATATATTATATTTATATATAACTGTGAGCATGTTTATACTACGAAAGTGTCATCAATGCTTGTGTCTAGCATTTTCGAATAGTGGTCGAATGGCGAGTTGGTCGAATTGGTCGAGTACGAGTCGAGTCTGACGAGATTTGGTTTCATTTTGGCCTTTTGCGCATGCGCAAGTTAATCGTATCTATTAGAGTCATGTACGACCTCCTCAACCATCCGCATCTCTTGTGGATCAATGGTAACGCTCAATGTATTATGATGTATATGATGTATGTACTATGCTATGTTGTTGAGGGTTCGATTCCCGATCGTACCTTCAAAAATATTTGAATCATTTGTTTATTTGTTTATGTTCTAACCCTTTCTCTCCATCTTTAGGTACTCTACGAGAAACAATTGACCTCTTAACTCGGTCATTAGGTCAATCTACGAATTGACCTCTTGATCGAGGTGAAGAGGTCAAGGAGAGAGAGAGAGAGAGAGAAGAGAGGGAGAGAGATGTCGACAGTGACGTATATTTTTTTTTTTTTTAAACCCCTCCGCCCCTTTTTTAAATTTTCTTTTATTACTACCCCCCAAAAAATTCCAAGCCCCATTTTTACTCAGACCCCATCAAAAAATCGCCCTCTTTTAGTATGTTCGAATATAGAACGTAAGGATAAATTTTGGGTGGCTGAGCTCAATGGAACTCTTTCCAATCTTTTAATCAAATTTCGCAATTGCAGGGTGTAGAATTAATGGCCAAATTCGTAATTATGCCCACCATTAATTTAAATCCGCCTGACCAAGTGAATATTTATTTTCATGATTTTAGTCAAGTTTCTTCAATTTTTCATGTTCTTGTGTTTTTATTATTGAAATTCTGATCATTTTCAACGGAATAAACGCTATTGACATTGCTGTTAATCATGTTAATTCATACTGAAAAAAATATCAGTCAAGAAGAGCGGGATTCGAACCACGTGCGGTGTAGAATAAGGATACTTCGACCTAACTGTAGACCGAAAGCTTCAGTCTCTGTTCGTCGGGTGTTCCCACTCCCGGGTACATTTCTGTAAAATAGTTGGTATTTTCTGTCGCATGTACTAAAGGTATGGGGGGGGGAAATAAGATAAATATTTTAAATACTTGCTTTCAAATTCAGCCCTTAAAAATCTCACTCCTACCTCAAATGGCCGTTAGGAAGAACTTTTGATATTTACAGCAAAATCCAAAGTCAAAATCTTGTCCAAAACCGGAGAAATCCCCGCCGATTTGTTTCGCGATCGCGTGTTGTTTACAAACTGCCGATGTCTTAGACTAAAATCGGCCAATATAATTTTTGTCCACGAAGAAACTCGGGATCGCAAGGGCACATCGATCTTTACGATCGCGCACACAGAAAATCGGAACTTTTCCGTGTACGCCATAGGGACCGAATTTTTGAGGACAAAACTCTTTTGGGGAGATGTCAGCGCCCGCGGCGACCAGGAAATGTACACAATGACTCCGATAGCTCGTTTCGCGAGAATCAACAGTAAATTACGGATTTGATTTTTGGAAATATCTTTTCCAACATCGGTGAGTTGAATTTATTGTATTTCTTGGATATTTTGTTGTCGGTTTTTGTAAACTAAATGCCGATTTTGAGTGAATGTTTGTGACTTTTGTGCAGTGGTGTTTTAAAAAGTTGAGGTGTATGACTGCCTAAATTATACACACGAAGTATAGGAATGTAGCTATGAGTGGGTGTTCCGCTGGACTACGTCTTGCTTCACTACACCGCCTTACATAGACTGAAGTTCTTCTCGCACTATGTACTAGGGACCAAGGACTACAAATGAATTTTTCATTTTCCAGTTAATAATACATTATTAACTGGAAATTTACAACTCTGAATGAGAACGACGTTAATATAATACGCTTACCCTAAATTCCTCGTCTGGTACCCGATTCTGATCATTTTAACCATGAAAGTTGCACGTCAGTAGCGAGATGCTGACAGCCATCTTGGTTATAATCACATGACCCGGAAGTAGTCGGAAGCGTATAGGTTGTGTAGTAAAGCAACGGATTATAGTGCGAAGCTTGAGTTCAAACCAGAGGAAGTCCCAAATTTTGTTAATTATGTGTATAATTTTCTTTTTTTTAATGCTGTCTTGAAATATGAGAACACTAGCACCATCTATGTGAATTTTTAGAGAAAGGGGTGGCTTATAGGGATGAAAGATCAGATCCCCCTTTTTGGAGGGATTTGGCTTGTTAGGTCCCCTAATGTACCGGGATGGTTGGTTAACCGACTGTGTAGGAGGAGAAGGTAAAAAATTTAAAAATGTTAACGACTCCTCCGAACAGACGGTTTTCAGCTGTCTAACTTCGACCATGTAGATTTCTTTACCACTAGATATGCAAGACCATGTAGACCACGAGCAGTTGATGGTACAGCGTGTTGCTCTTAAGCATACCTCCACTCTATAGAAATTCACTACCTCTGTTTTTTCGATATCCTAGGTAGGATTTTTGCAAATTTGAGGATTAATGGTCATATTAGCTAATATAGCCGAATTACTGCAGGTAACGTGTTGTTTTTCATGTTTTTTGAAAACCAACTTTTTTAATTTGACAGTTTTTTCACTCATAGCTACATTCCTATACTTCGTGTGTATAATGCACCTATCAATTGTAAGACGCACCCCTCGACCCCCGGGAAAGGTGCGTCATGGTTGGGTAATTTACCAACAAATGAATGACGCAGGGTATGGTCATGGAAGCATTTGGTCAGTCACAGCATGGAGAATGGGGTGCGTCATAGTCGGTCATTTTACATGGGTGCGTCATAATGCCTCGCTATGTTTACAAACGGGTCTGTCCGCGCAATACTCACCGCGTACCGGGCTTTTAAACATGCAAACTCCTTGAATATAAAAAAAAATATATTGACATGGAATCTATACTTTCGCACCGGGCGCCCAAAATCGAGTTTGATGACATCAAATAAAATGGAAACCCCCAAATAATAATAATTGATCTCAAATCCTCTCTCATGCTGTCTTCTGTCTGGGTTCTCAAAAAAGGGAAGAAATAAGGTATTTTTCGTTACTTTGTTTATTTTTACCCCGTTCGTTCCAGCACTGCGTTGGCTGGTTCGGTTCTTGCCGCGATGATCGCGATCGGTAGCATTTGTGCTAGGCTGGATTGAGACATGAATATTCATGTGTTGACGTCACAAGAATGTCAGCGATTGCACTGTGTGACTTCTGCACATTTTCATATGTCATCGCCGATAATCTTATCTCGAGCTCGGCCTCAATAGCGTGCAGGATGATAACGTGTGTTTGTGTCTTCAGCTAGCGTTCATGCATGCATGTCGATATCAACAATGCATGCAATACTATACTAGCGCCGCGCCGATGCATAGCGTGCCACGTGCGCGCGGAGCTTTACCATGACGGGGTGCGTCACAATGGTAAGTCAAAGTCTAGAACTGGTGCGTCATATTTTTTCGTCCAGGCACAGTCATTGTAAGAAAAGGTCCGTCATAGTCGAGACACACAGGTGCGTCATGGTATAGGAAAATCCGACTCACATCTGACAAGTGACGCACCATTCCCGGGGGTCGAGGGGTGCGTCTTACAATTGATAAGTGCATAATGTAGGCAGTCATACACCTCAACTTTTTAAAACACCACTGCACAAAAGTCACAAACATTCACTCAAAATCGGCATTTAATTTACAAAAACCGACCACTAAATATCCAAGAAATACAATAAATTCAACTCACCAATGTTGGAAAAGATATTGTCAAAAATCAAATCCGTAATTTACTGTTGATTCTCGCGAAACGAGCTATTGGAGTCATTGTGTACATTTCCTGGTCGCCGCGGGCGCTGACATCTCCCCGAAAGAGTTTTGTCTTTAAAAATTCGGTCCCTATGTGGCATACACGGAAAGTCCCAATTTTCTGTGTGCGCGATCGTAAAGATCGATGTGCGCTTGCGATCCCGAGTTTCTTCTTGGACAAAAATTTTATTGGCCGATTTTAGTCTTAAGACATCGGCAGTATGTAAACAACACGCGATCGCGAAACAAATCGGCGGGGATTTCTCCGGTTTTGGACAAGATTTTGACTTCGGATTTTGCTGAAAATATCAAAAGTTCTTTCTAACGGCCATTTGAGGTAGGAGTGAGATTTTTAAGGGCTGAATTTGAAAGCAAGTATTTAAAATATTTATCTTATTTTCCCCCCATACCTTTACTACACGCGACAGAAAATACCAACTATTTTTGCATTTTGTAATCGTAGTGGTCAATATGACCACTATTCGTGGTGTGAGTTTTTTGACACTTGCTGCTCTCGCTTGTCTAACTATACACAGCGCTCTCGCGAACTGTACAAGCCAGCCTTTCTCTAGCGCTGCGTACTACAAAGTCAAAGTGCTACATGCTGAGTTGCTATTCCCTGAAATTGTCATATGTATATAATTTTTATCTAAAAAATTAAATTAAAACTTCAACTATCTTCATGACTAGATTCATTGCATTCATATTAAAGTTAAATGTAGTTAGGCCTAGTATAACCATCTTACAACTTACCAAAATTTGGCCACTTAAAAAAAAATCCTATTTTTGGACTCTTTATTTCATATTGATATTCGCTTCCTACTTCTTACTCAAATCATAACGCCACTATTGTTGCTAGACTACTTTAACCCCCCCAAATCCTGGAAAAACGAATTGCCATGGCAATATTCATTTCCATTTTCGCTGTCTGTGAGGTAGTGTTTGGCCTAGCAGCACTCACACATATGCGAGGTTATTGTAGATAACCTCGCACTTTGTACCTTTGTATCACTATGAATTGCCTCACATAGCAAGTGTGTGATATTTTATCTTGTGTGTGCTGGAAAGGAGCAAGATCGCCGGCCAAAAGCAGCCTGAAGATGTCACTTCATCAAGATGATATTTGAAGAATCTGGCATGAAAGTAGATTTTCTATCATTCTAAAATGTTAGAAGGAAGCATTTCTCAAAATCTTGCTGATTATATTGGTGTTTTTACCTCTTCAACCAAGAGGTCATGACCACCGCCAAAATTGACACAGCCCCACATAGAGTACCGAAGTGCTGACATTGTATTCGCTCGTCATTCAGTGTTTGTGCGCAAAAATAAAAACACGTGAATATTTTTGTTTATGTATTCTTTTGCCCATGAGCCTAGCGCATCGGCAAAATTAAAAACACGCGAAATTCACTTTACTCAGCCGAGCGCGAAAAATTAATCCCGCGAAAATTTCCACTTTTACAGTACACCACTTTGCATACAGTGCTTACAAATAGTGTGTCCTCTAAGCCTCTAGACAACAACATTGGAATCTGATCCTTGCAATATACATGTATAAGAAAGTTTGCAAACTGTTCATACTTGTTTCTTTCTTCTTTCAGATTATGGCATCAGCTAACAATCAAACTCTTAGATTTTGTGAAGCATGAACAGTTTGCTCAGGGAGATGGATTATTAAAGGTAAGAAAACAAACATTTAAATACAGACTGCTAATTCGGCAATTTGTTATAATTTTGGAAAACCGCAATCAAGATGAATGTATCAGTTTATATTGAATGCCATGACAAGGCAGCAAAAAGTAGTGTGTATTATCAAATTTTGAAATGGAAACATGACAGAAACAGAAACTTATGCAAATTGAGAACAGCCATTTTGCGGCAAGGAAAATTATATTGCAAAACTTTACCAGTATGTTTCAGTTATTTTGCTGCTTGAAACTTCTCAGAAGTTTGTCCTGGAATCCCCCAAATTCATGCAAGAAAAAAAATCCTGATTTTACCATATTTGCCTTTATAGGGGATTTAGAAATAGGTCCCTTTTTGTATATAAATGCAGTTACATGCAGTCCATAATGGCACAGTATCTGAAGGATTGTTTATTAACAGGAATCATAGATATCTTTGTTATTTTGGTAGGTAGGCTCTACTGTAAATAAATTTTTGTCCATCTTGTTGCATATATCTTTCTTTTTGATAGCTGTATGAGAACTTCTTGTCAGACTTTGAGCACAGAATCAACCCTCTGTCACTAGCTGAGCTTGGAGCTGTAATTGTCAGACAAGTACCGGGTATGTGCCTATTCTTTCTTGTGTACAGTAAAAGATTGTGTATATTGATTTGTGTACATGTATGTTTCTGTGAAATATTTGTATTTTTATTTCTAATGAAGTGAGTAAAGAACAAATTAAGTAAAGTGATGTAGGTTATAAACCTAGTAAAGCATCCCCCTCTTCTTCATCATTTATCTACAGTCGTTTAAAAAATATTGCAGTAAAAAATGTACATAGACTGAGTGGAGAGCAAGTTAGCTCAGTAAAATGAACAAACAACAGAAAGCTCTCGGGGGAAAAAAAGAGGAAAACTTGAGAATTGTCTGAAAATCCCATTTTTCTAGTTTCCCCAAGAAGAGCTTTTTTATTCCTACCTGAGATACATCCATTATAAAAGACAAATACCAGTTTTGCCAATCTTAAGAGAAAGAGCTAATGAATTTAGCCCCTAAAACTTCCTGTGCTGACTGAATGAGAATCATTAACAAGTCAGACTTGACGGGTATCTCCCTGGGTGCTTACCTGCCAGCATTATACTGTCTTAGCAGTCATATTAAATAAGTCATTGAAAAGTCAATCATTTCACATGAAGATGGTCAATATTGTACACACTATCTATTTCTTCATCTTTAGATTACAATGAAGCCTTGGCGTTTATTGAGAAGATCTATGAGAAGGTGAAGTCTACAGACCAAGCAGGTATCTTATGTATGACAGTCAGTGGTATGATGAAGCTTAAGGTCAATGACCTCGAAGGAACTAAGGTACAGTAGTATTCATTAACACTATGGCCTGTATTCTGAACTCCGGTTTAACTTAAACCATGGTCTAAAGTGTGGTTTAACTATGGGTAGCCAAGAATGTCAAAACTTTGTTTATTATTGTATGTTCCTTACAGTATGTTTACTGGATTCTGGTCTCATGCTTTAACGGTCAAGAAAAATATTGTACTTATCATTCCCAGACAGTTTTTAATAGTTTGAGTACCAAAAATGCTGATAAATTGAAATCTACTGTTAGAGATTTGTGTCACATTTGGCTGCCCGTAGTTAAACCACACATTTAGACCATGGTTTAAGTTAAACCGGAGTTCAGAATACGGGCCTATGAACATGGCGAACAAAGAAGCGGACAAAATATACAGCTCCTCATTGTACCTTCCACAATTGCCCTGGTAGAAAAAAGAACATCCCTTCATTGCTATTATGTGAAATAAGCAGAACAGGTACATATTTTTACATAATAGAAATGAAGGATGTTCTTTTGTCTACCAGAGCAATTGTGGAGGGTACAATTGATCAGCTGTATATTTTGTCTGCTCTCTTTGTCATTGTGTTCATAGTGTAATTACATTACACTATTACAAGCGGTTACCCCCACTTGCCAGTGATTTTATGTCTAAAGTTCTTTCAGTTGCCTCTAAACTACAGGTTATACTAGGGCCAATTTTAAATTTTTTTTAAAAATCAAATGGCAACTAGCCTCTGGTACAAAGATTACAAAAATTCAATATGCACATGTAACTTCAGACTCAGAATATCATTGTCTCAGTAGTTTTAAATTTACTAATCATTATTTATAATCATGATTACTGTGAACGTCAAGCAAGAAGATTACATGTTAAACGTTTTCATATCTAACCA
This sequence comes from Heliocidaris erythrogramma, assembly GCA_025617745.1. Taxonomy (NCBI): domain Eukaryota; kingdom Metazoa; phylum Echinodermata; class Echinoidea; order Camarodonta; family Echinometridae; genus Heliocidaris; species Heliocidaris erythrogramma. The sequence continues at coordinate 42,933,866 of CM046873.1, read as the reverse complement.
TGACTATAATTTCGTTCAAAATCCAGTCATCATCAGGTCTTTGATTGCCTTCAAATATTCCTGTATTGTGTCTTTATGATATTCCATAGGTGAAGGTGGAGGAAGTCCAGAAGATTCTGGACAACTACGATGGAGTGACCACCGTCCATGCTAGGTTCTATGATCTGTCCAGTAACTACTACAAGGTGACCGGTAACCATGCACTCTACTACCGAGATGCACTGAGGTATCTAGGCTGCCTGGACATCAAAGATATACAAGGTCAGTTACTTAGTAGTTTTGATGATGATGATGATGATGATTATTATTATTATGAGGGTAAATGATGATGCCCAACTATCATGATGCCTTGATGTATCTAGGATGCTTGCACATTAAATACCAGTATATACAAGTTACAGTTACTGATAACAATGATGTTTGTGATGATGATATTGGTGATGATGATATTGGTGATGATGATATTGGGGATGATGATATTGATGATGATAGTATTGGGGATGATGATAATATTGGGGGAGATGATATTTGTGATGACGATATTGGTGATGATGATATTGTGATGATGGTGATGATGATATTGGTGGTGATATTTGTGATGATGATGATATTGGTGGTGGTGATGATGATGGTGATGATGATGGTGATGATGATGATGATGGTGATGATGATGATATTGATGATAATATTGGGGATGATACTGATGATGATATTGGTGATGATGATATTGTGATGATGGTGATGATGATATTGGTGGTGATATTTGTGATGATGATGATATTGGTGATGGTGATGATGATGGTGATGGTGATGATGATGGTGATGATGATGATGATGGTGATGATGATGATATTGATGATAATATTGGGGATGATACTGATGATGATATTGGTGATGATGATGGTGATGATTATGATGATGATGTACTCTACTATGGTGATGCCATGTGCTATTTAGGTTGCTTGGACATCAAATATATACAAGGTATGTTGCTGATAAAGCAAAGTCCAACACTGATGTGACCTCTCTCTGCTATGTTCAGCAAATAGAACAAACAGTGGATCACTTCTGTAACCCTTGCCTTACAAAAAATATATGTAGATATATATATATGGAATACATTCCACAATACAGTGGCAGTCTAGGATATATGGTATGATGAGGATATGATAGGAGAATAGACAAATGAAGAAAAGTATAAAATCACTTTTTAATAAAGAATAATGATAATAGGTTGAACTTCTAAAAGAATACTTTAACTTTCGATACATAGCTTCCATTACTTCAACAAGAAGTTACAGAAATTTATTTTTCAGGTTACAAGAATTGCATTTGTGTATTATAATTCATTGTTTACACCATTGTGATCAAATTATGTTAAAAGTTTCTTGTTCTTTGACCTGATTAATGTTCAAATTGATAGAGGATGAGAGGAGAGAACGTGCATTCAATCTTGGGCTAGCAGCTCTTCTTGGAGATGGAGTCTATAACTTTGGTGAACTGGTAAGTCCTAAAGATTACTTGAACCTGTTATGGGGAACCGACATTTGCTCCGGCGGCAATTGCTCCTTCGACAAATGCTCCTAAAAATACGACAATTGCTCCGCGACAATTGCTCCGCGATAATTGCTCCTGCGACAATTGCTCCGTCGACATTTGCTCCTGCGATAATTGCTCCGGCGACATTTGCTCCTGCGACAATTGCTCCGGCGACATTTGCTCCGTCGACATTTGCACCTGCGACAATTGCTCCGTCGACAATTGCTCCGATCGAGCGACAACGGCTCCGTCGACAGAAATGCTTATATGCGACAATTGCTCCTGCGACATTTGCTCCAAAATATGATTATTGTTCAGTCGTTAAAAATGAATATGCGACAATTGCTCCGCGACAATAAACTCGGTAGACATGGTAGATAAAAAGGAATATGCGACATCTGCTCATCGAAAATAAACTCGGTAGACAGGGTAGATAAAAAGGAATATGCGACATTTGCTCATCGACAATTGCTCCGATCGAGCGACAACGGCTCCGTCGACAGAAATGCTTATGTGTGACAATTGCTCCTGCGACATTTGCTCCAAAATATGATTATTGTTCAGTCGTTAAAAATGAATATGCGACAATTGCTCCGCGACAATAAACTCGGTAGACATGGTAGATAAAAAGGAATATGCGACATTTGCTCATCGACAATTGCTCCGCCAACATTTGCTCCATTTGAGCGACAATTCCTCCGCGACATTAGCTCCGTCGAAGAAAATGAATATGCGACAATATCATTGCCTCGAGATATCTCCAATATCTCGAAATACATGTATGTCGAGACAATTACTACCGTACCTCTAACTGCTTATTCCACGAGAGTACGATGACACTGGCGTAAATCCGTTTCGAGGAGTGGGATGGGGAATGAACAAAATATTTTGCCGAAATTTCTTGCTCACATTAATTTGACTATACACACCCCTCACCCACACACCCCAAGACACATACTTTTATTTATTTTGCGAGCGAGCCAAAAATTACCATATCTTGCCTTAAAAGAAGTCTCGTTTTTTTGTCAAAATACACTCTGGACTTATAAGATATTTAAATGGTATATTTGGTTACCTCACTGCCAAATATTACATACTTCGCTGTTGCAAATGTTTGCTGTCCAAAACCACACTGTTTCTAAACATTGCGAGCAAGGAAAACGCACTCTCTTGGGGATAAAGTATCATTTTGTCATCAAAATACACCACAGGCCTATAACCTTTCTAAAATATATTCGTCCGCCTCCCGTTGCATGCCCAATTTGTTTGCCTTCCCAATAAGTTTCACTCTAGCTTTTCAGTGAGTGAGATTAAAAACATCATTTATTTGAAACAGGCATTTTGACATGAATACTAGCGAAGTGAGCAAGCTTTAAAAATTTAAACGTTTCATTTTTTACCCCATTATTAACCACATTTAATGGGGGTGGGCAAACTTTCGTCCATATCACTTTCATGGTGGGTAGCAACTGCCCCCTCCCCCCCCCCCCACCACAGGATCTTCGACGCACCTGCTTCATTTCTTTATCTATCTTTCTTTTTTGACTTCTTCCTTGCCCTTTTCTTTATCTATCTTTCTTTTTTGACTTCTTCCTTGCCCTTTTCTTTCTTTCTTCCTTCATATTTTCTTCCACATGCACAGCCGAATGCATACCGACACGGGCATTGTAGTACTAGTACCAACGGCAAGTTTTGAGGGGGAGGACACATCCACAAGTCCCCCCCCCCCCTCCCATACGCCACTGGACTCCACGTACATAGGCCTTTGCATGTTTTTATTTTGATTGTTCTTTTACTTTATCATGGTTTATATATTTCCTTTCACTGCCATACGTTTGACCTTTGCTCTGATTCTTGTTTCTGTGTGTGTGTTTTTTTTATAGTTTTGTTCTTAATAAGCCGACACCAGCTCAGCGCGGCAGGAGCCGGGGAGCTGGTTCCAGGCATAATTATGACCAGCTTAGAGAGAGAAAAAGAAAGCTGTACAGTTTAGTCAATATTTGTTTGTTTTTGTTTGCAAGGCGTTTGTCAGCTCCACGCTGAGGGAGACCCGGGAGCGAACACTTAATACCCCGCTTGACCAGTTTAAAAAGTTGAACTTGGCAACCCAGAATGATTGTTGTACTTTTGTATTACTGGTATAAATTATTCTATCTTTCACGTTTGTATTATTTTTGTTTATATATCTTATAATATAATACACTAAGGATTTCGGGCTCTTTTTTTGGTTCAAATAGGCTCCTCCCCTGGCCCTTTCGGTCCCCGCCTTTTGGTACCCACGGGTGGGGAAGGGTTCTTAGGGTGGTGGGAGGCACTTCTTGAGGGCTGACGTCCCGTCCACATTTCATAAATTCATTTTTAAACATTGAATTTCCGCAGGGAGTAGGCCTAATAATTCCACCAACCCATGAAGCGGGTTTGTAGCTTCAGGCCCAGCCAACCCATATACCTTTCCCTGTGAAGGGGAGCTATGCCAAAGAACAGCATGGCCATATATCCGCATGGCTTCAGTGTACAGTACAGTATTATACACACGTGTTAGATCGTTCGCACGTACGTGTACAGGTCATCATACAGGTATAGAGTTACATCATTTGAAGCTTCATGGTCACACACACAGTTTAGTGTGTATGTTTCACGACGTTCGCTACCGGTAATTTGACACTTTATCAGAAAATCTGATAAGAAGAAAATTCCTTAGAAAATATTTCCATAATGATATTAATCCCTTCTCCCCTCGAAGAAGGTTTCATTCTAAAAGGTGGCGGGGCACAATCAACAAAAGGGCGGATCGTCTATGGTCAAAATGCATACTTTCCTGCCATTGAACGGGGGGGGGGGGTGGGGATGGCACGGTACAGAAGAATTGTCGCTCGAATGAAACAAATGTCGGCGGATCGAGTGCTTTCCGCCGGAGCTAATGTCGCCGGAGCAAATGTCGACGGAGCAATTGTCGAGGAGCAAATATTTATTTCTATTTACTGAGTTTATTGTCGCGGAGCAATTGTCGCATATTCATTTTTATCGGCGGGGCAATTGTCGCATATATTCATTATTATCGACGGAGCAGTTGTCGCGGAGTAGGTAATTGTCGCTCGATCGGAGCAAATGTCGACAAAACAATTGTTGCAGAAACAATTGTCGCAATTGTCGCATATCTGCATTTCTAGCGACGGAGCAGTTGTCGCGGAGCAATTGTCGCTCGATCGGAGCAAATGTCGACGGAGCAATTGTCACATATATTCATTTTATCGACGGAGCAATTGTCGCTAGATCGGAGCAAATGTCGCGGAGCAATTGTCGCAGGGGCAATTGTCGCATATTTGCATTTCTATCGACGGAGCAGTTGTCGCGGAGCAATTGTCGCTCGATCGGAGCAAATGTCGACGGAGCAATTGTCGCAGGAGCAAATGTCGACGGAGCAATTGTCGCAGGAGCAAATGTCGACGGAGCAATTGTCGCAGGAGCAAATGTCGTCGGAGCAATTGTCGCAGGAGCAAATGTCGACGGAGCAATTGTCGCAGGAGCAATTATCGCGGAGCAATTGTCGCGGAGCAATTGTCGTATTTTTAGGAGCATTTGTCGCAGGAGCAATTGCCGCCGGAGCAAATGTCATACATTCACCTGTTATATAGCAACTTTGATTTAGTGCAAGTACTAATCCAAGAATCAGAATCTAGCTTTTCATTACTAAGTGATTGTATCATAGGAATGAAATTGCTTTCATTACATGGCCTTGGAAGGTAACACACAACTGCCTATCATTCCTATTTGTGGGGCCTTCAACCTTTTTTTTTTGAGCTTTAGATTCCGCTCTGTTTTAGAAAAGCAATAATACGTGGTAAAGGTTTGATAAAGGAAATCTGTTCCAAGATAAATTTAGAAATTATTTGAAATAATACCATTTATTATGAAATGTTGAGTGTTTTTTGTTTTTTTTTAAAGATATTAGTTATACAGTCAGTTTTCAGTAATTTATCAAATGATCCCACTGAAGAAATCTTGGGCATAGCATGAACAAGAGTTTTCATGCGCATACACACATATTTTCAAGTCTCTCATTTGCTCTCTCCCTCTCTCTCTCCCTCTTTCTCCATGTTTGTACATCATGATCCCCCTAATACTCTGTCTTACTCTCTCGTTGCAGTTAGCCCATCCTGTGTTGGAATCCCTGCGTACCACAGACAAGACCTGGCTTGTTGACCTTCTCTTTGCATTCAACAGTGGCAATCTAGATCAATTTGAATCCATGGCACAAGTCTGGAAACAGCAGGTATGTCTGTCAGACTATTTAATTTATAACAAAGGAAAGTTATGGGCCATAGTGGGCCAAACCAGGGCCCTATAACAGGAAGATTTCAATGGATTGCCTCTTCCAAAATTAATTGTAGCTTCTTCAATCAATCGTATCTTTGGGATCAACATTAACTTCCAACCAATTTTTATGTTACAGAAAGATACAATCGTTGTAAGAAATGGTAATTTGTTGCAAGATTTGAGATACAATAGATTTTTGTTCTTGATGGATTATTAAAGTGACTTGGTAACTTTGTAGAGGCTTGATAAAATCTAAGCTGCCTGGCCTTACATGCTATCAGTGTATGTAATATGGTGTAAAAATGAAGCCCAGGGGGAAAAAAGCACTTCAAAATCATCATATCCTTCACAAAAGTAAACATATGCAAGTGACCGGAAATGCCAGACTCATTTTCCCCCATAGACTCAGTGTTAGACTAAAGCGTATGGCCATACGCTTTCGTAAATAGGAGTATTCAGTCATAGATATCTTTAAATATTTGAAAACCTTTCTATGCCTGGCTATTTATTTATCCTTCTGAACATCATTATATAAGACAGATATCAGAATTCAACAATTTATTACATCAAGCCTCCACAAAGTTACCGAATCCCTTTAAGTTTTATGTTACAAGGCCCAGAACTCTGTTTTAAGTATACTAAAGGAAAGATAATTTTGTGCAAATCAGAAACAACTTAATTTCTAAAAGTGAGAGATTCTCTGCCTTCAGATTATTTCTGACATTATTTCTTAGCTTGACCATTAGGAGCATTATATACCCTGGTTAGTGGTACCATATTCACTTTTGTACTGCCTTTAACTATTTTGTATGTTTGTGCATTGAAGTGAGATATTTTCAATAGAAATATGAGTTTAACTGTATTCATAAATGTATTACTAAGAAGAACAAAGCTGGATGGATGGTGGAATTATAAGCCTTAAATCTCTTTTGCTAATGGAATCACAATTCTCGCTACCTCAAATATGCAATTTTCGACGTAGAGGGCAATATTATGCATGGAAATGGTCCGCATCTTCGTCAACTTCACTTCCGGTCCGTATTGAAATACTACGGCTTATGAATAAAACGAGTGCTAAAATGCTTAATTTTTGGATCGCATGACATAAACCACTCAAATTTTGAAAATGCAACCAATTGTCTCAATAAATCATGGTATCTTTTCAAACATGTCGGTTAATTTATACTCAAACTCGAGGATTTTTGTAATACTTGTGTACATTTTCAATGCAAAAAGACAAACACTTGTCGACCCAATCAGGATAGTGTCAGCACTGCGCATGCGTGGTTTGCATGACAAACACCATCTGTTGGCGAAATTGCGTATTTGGGGTAGCGAGAATTGCATAATCAGATTGCTCATAATTGTATTATCACCTGAAATTTAGCTTCTTGTATTTATGACTTTTGTGTGATTTCTTTACTTCCTATCAATCACAGAGGTCCTTATGACCCCATGTGAAATAGATCTTGTAAATCAGTAATCAATTTTCAATGCTCTGTTTGACAGCCTGACCTTGCAACGAGTGAACTCCCTCTGAGACAGAAGATTTCTCTTCTATGTTTGATGGAGATGACATTCACACGGCCAGCTAATAATCGTAGTCTTACATTCTCTGAGATAGCACAAGCTGCTAAACTGCCATTGAATGAGGTTAGAAATCGCTTGCTCTTCTAGTATTGTAGAACCAGAACTTGTTATTGCAAGAATTTTTTCGTTTATTTACAATTTGTCCAGATTTTCATAAGGTTTATTCCAAAATATAATAGAATAAGAGTGCTAAATTTTTTGGAATTCGCAACAATTTGAGGTTTACAGTATACTTTATAATATCAATCTCAGTGTTGTAAGTGTCAAATACTTGGTAAAGAAAAACAAATCTATGATTTATCTTGAATGAGATTCACATGACCAGCTGACAATCATAGACTTACATTCTCTGAGATTAAACTGCCATTGAATGAGTTAGACATTCCCGTATGTATTCCCCTTTTATACTCTCAGTTTAGGAATAGTCAAAGATAAAGGAAATATGTTTTTTTGAAAGTATTTTGGTTGATGTTCACACAGCCAGCTAACAGTGGTAGTCTTTTATTCTCCATGTTTATTTCACAGACCATGATAATCAAGAGAAAACTAGGGCGTTTTTTGAGTACACAAAATCCACAATATCAAATTTAGGGGAGCTTTGTAAAAGCATATCCTAGAGTCTCTTTATTAGCCTCCTTGAAATGCCAAGAATAGAATTCCTTGAAAATCAGCCTCCTTGACATTGTTTAAAGGTAATGGATAGTTTTGGTAAGCCCTCAAAAACTTGTGTCAGATTTCTTTAATTTTTGTTGATAAGTAGCAAATTACTAGCAATATACTAAGATTCTGTGAAGATTACGCCTCCTAAAGTTTAATATTAAACAAATGAGAGGCAAAATATAATTTATATACTGGGCCAGGCATGTAAACTCCCAACAACAGTAGCAGGCACTATACACTATACACACTCATGTAAAACCAATGAGGATTCTGTGTATACTACACACAGTGACACACATGCTATCTCTATGCGAAGCCCAAGATTGTTGTGCGGGGAGCCATCAGGGTGGTAAGGTCCTAGTATAGGGTAGTGATCTAGCGTTCCTTACATATATTTACACTACAATTCATGGGAAATCACAGATGAAATACCAAATGATCTCTTACAAGCGTATTTTGATACAAGGAGAACAGCATGAGACAACATTTAACAAATTGGTTTTTTTTTTTCCAATTTCCTTTTTGCTACCAAAACTGTACATGAGCTTTAAAGAAAGGGGGTTTTACAATCTCCATTTGTCATTTTTTTTCACATGAAATAATTGGCTAATTGCAGTGAAATGTCATAGCAAATTTTATGCAAAATAGGGGGTCATTGTGAAATCCTGGAAAAGATATTGGGTGAACACTTTGGAAATACAAAGTACAAGAGAAAAGAGTGTGCTGTCAGTGTGGAGCCCCTTTAATTTTAAGAGAGTAAAGATTGTTAAAATACGTTTTCTATTCCAGGTTGAAATCCTAGTGATGAAAGCTTTATCATTGGGTCTAGTGAAAGGCTCAATTGACCAGGTAGAAAACAAGGTGCATATGACATGGGTGCAACCAAGAGTACTGGATGCAAAACAGGTAAGAAAGAGAGATTGATGATGGTAATGGCGACGGTGATATCGGTAGTGGTTGTGTTGATGTTGGTTGTGAGGGTGATGATGATAATTATGCTAATGGTTTTAGATGGTGGTAGTGCTGTTATCGACAAGCCTTCTGTCGACAGAACTGCAATTTGATGGGAAGACGACATGTCTACATAGATTCTAATGTTGTCAACATAATATTCAAGTATTACAAGCATACCGATTCGTCAGAAAATTGTTCAAAAAAACCTTCAAAAACGAAGGCCAGTGAAACTATAAAAATTTTTTAAAAACTTTGACCATGGAGCGAGTCCAGCGGTGACTTACCGCTTAGTTTGCTGGGTTTTATAGCGGGCACGGCCCAACTCGGCCGAGATGTGGCAAGAAATGTGTGTACTGGCGGTGTACATGTTGACTTGAACGTTGAAATTACCGAACATTAATGTCCTCTCATCTCTCTTTTCTTTTCCCACCAGATTGCCACAATGCAAACGAGATTAGGAGAATGGTGTGAATACATCAAGAACACACATGTTATGCTAGAAGACAGGGCACAAGACATTCTCGACAGAAATTGATTATTTTGAATCAAAGTGTGTATGTAGGTCATAACATCCCCATCAGCATGTCTAGATTATGTAGCCATTCAATCATTCCATGAGGTTGGGTCAATATTTGTGACATACCAGAAGTATGAATCTATGCGTTCTATTAACCATAACAACATCAGCTGAAACTTATTTTGGTCAGAAAGCATAGCCAACTATGTTAGAAGTACTCCAGCTTCATGTGGTATCAGCACTATAGATCCGTGTAATGTTAAATAATAATATATGTGATGCGCACGTTACTTGGGTTAAAAAAATAATTAAAAATATGTATTCAGGAAAGCTATATTATAGAGATTACCAACAAAACAGGAATGGTTCTGGCTGGGTAAAACTATATATATATCCACTGGATGAAAATTCTTAACAGGTGATTTATTCCATTTGTATTGTGTAATAGAAGATCTCATACCTGCATGACATAGAATTTTTTAATTTCCCCCCCCCCCCCAACCTCATGGAATGATCCATCAGATTTATGGTAACTCTTGTTCAAAGTCAGAGCCTTGCACCATCCAGACAGTTGGTTTAGGATGACTGTTCAGCAACTTTCATGACTTAGCAGGTTGCAAATATTCTTTATCACATTTATTACCCCCGTCTGTATCCTTGTCAGGGAGATAATTTACCTTGGGCACTAGTTTCCTGGCCTGAAGTCCCACATGCCTAGAACAGTGGAAACTCGCTATAAAGAGCTCTGATATGAGATTCCTGGCATAACAAGGTAATTTTGCTGGTCCCAGGTCTTTGTGTTCTTTTGTTCTTTCACCCTGCTTTGAGGAGATTGCTGATATTAACAAGGTAATAAGCGAGTTCGTAACTAGGATTTGCGCATGAGCAGATAAAGGTCATTTGACATAAACTGGCATGTTCGTTTAAAATGCACTGAGATAAGCATTGACTGTGATGTAATGATTATTCATATATTCATTTAATTATACTTTTCATTAAATCCACTGAAAAGCAACAAAGTGTTCATTGATGGTCGGTATTTGACAGTCTGCCAAATGATAGCCAACTTGCAAACACTGCGCTTTCCCCAAGTGTTCATTGACCTGCTATTCTAGTCACCTGGTCTACGATGTCTTTCTTTCATTGAGTTTGAATTCTGTAGGTTGCTATGTCGTGCAAGCTTACGTATTATCTTTCTTTGAAAAGATGCCTATCCTTATGAAAAAGGGGAAAGGGTCATTTGCGAAAAGTTGCTCATGGGCCAATTACGAAATCGCTTATTGTCATGGTCCCAAGGTCCTCGTTATAGTGGGTTCCCACTGTATGAACATTGGCTAGAACCCTGATGTATTTATTGGAAGAAACAAAGTGATTACAGTTTTATGTGGTTTCCTACAGGACAAAGTAACACATTTGTTTTCGATCAGACTAGGGAATCCCAAAAGAAAAAAGCACACAAGAATGAGAAGATTACATTGCCCAAGTCTACCCATACTCCTGGTTCAACAAGGGCTTTTAATAAACCAACAGGAGTTGTTTGATACATATGGACCCCTACATTTGAATTCCAGACCACAAATTTCGAAATTTACAACAGGAGGCCTGTGCATACAAACCTTAAAAATTGCAGTCTGGACTCCCTGTGAAAATTAATAGTGGGAGCCTTTCTTTAGCTGATAAAATTATTTTAGTGGTTATGGCAGATGAGGGCAGTGCTAATGGATGAACTAAATCCCTCAAGACCATTTATGTATGGTTAGCTCACACACTAACTGTCTTCAGTGTGATGGTGGTTTCCATATTGCCACATCCCTAGCATTGCTTCCACTTTGGAAGGTGCAATGCTAGAAAGCCGACACATTTTGATTTACTACCATATTTGCAACACTTTTGTGTGAAATCACATTCAAGGGGTCTCTTATTGCTAACACCTCTTTTACCACAAGCTTCTAATCTACAATTACTTTGTCTGGGGTGGAATGCAGTGAAAACTACCTGCTGATATGTTAGGCTAGCCTTTGGTAAGGTTTTTGCATTTGCTCAAAGCAACACTCCAATATGAGACTCAACATTTCAAAGCCCGTTAAAACTAGTGTATTGAGCAAAGTTTTTGTTGTTGTCATTTCATATACAGTGTACATTGTATGTTTCAGTAGAACTGTTTATTTGTGTTTGTTATAATAAAGAAAAGACATTCTTAAACAATTACCAATGAGAAGTATTTATTTAGTCATTAATTCAAACCCTTGTATTTGTCCTTTTTAAATGTACATTTTTTGAGGTTTTATTTTTTTTGTGCAGTCAACATTCAAGATTCAGCAAAAAGACATGTGGTGAAGTTTTGAGAGGAACAATTTATTTGTCCAGGCAGACCCTTCATGAGACACCCCTGTATGTTACAAAATCCAGAAAAGTTGTTCAGTCTGCAGAAATGATTGAAGGTTAGAGAAGAGAAGAGTGAAAGACGAGGGATTGGTGCTGATGGAGAGGTCTAGAAACGGAGAGATGTAGGATTCAAGTTGTCGACCTTCCCGTGGTGAATCCTGTCAACTGGCGCAAGTCAGGCGAACGACAACAACCAGAGTTAGTAACTACCTCGGAGGGAGTGGGTAACACTCAACCGGCTGTGCACTGGGGTTGGAAGGTTCAACGCTAACACGTACCAATGGAAACTTACGGAATCACCGGCATGTACCTGTGGTGCAGATGAGCAGACGGCAGACCGTATTATCTACAACTGCCCCGACCTCCAACCCCCTGACGGGATGACCGACTTATCAAGCCCAAAGGACGCACAAATCAACTGGCTTACCGAGCTTCAACAAATAGCCTGATGTATAACACTACTACCTCATACGAAAGAAGAAGGGGGGCACACCCCCAAAAAAAATTCTCTGACATGCAAAAAAAAAAAAAAAAAAAAGTCCTCAGCATTTCAGAGACTCTCCTTTTCAGTCCAAAATTCTCTGACAAGCAACAACAAAAAAAAAGTCCTCAGTATTTTTGTGTCTCTCCCCTGGATCTGCCACTGACCATTCTGTATTACCAGTAAACACATTGTTTGATTTTTTTCTTTTGAATGTGAAGTCTATCCTGATATCTTCAGTTTATTGTAATAAAAGCAGCAAAATTAGAGAGTGATCAGTGATCATTTTGGCAAAATATGATAAGAAACAAGAAAGTTAATCAATATTTGAATTTGTAATCAAGCAAACATAAATAGGCAACTCTGCGACAAATGTTTTGGGTCCCCTACCATTTTCTGTGCTGAAAATGTCATGAATTTCCATTTTCTTAGTTGTTGACGAAGGAATAGATTTTTTATTTCAGACACTGCAAAACTATATGTGTGTGCAATGATATATCTAGGGTACAATTCTGATAAAGTATTTTCTTTTGAGAAAGTAGACATTTATGTTTTAGTACATGTACAAGGCAAATGGGAGAGGACCTCTTATGATACGTCACAGAGTTGCCACTTTGTGTTTGACCTATTACATCTTTACAAATTCGTAACTTTTGCTCATACCGCATACTTTCACTGATCTGTTTCTTTGAGTTTTCTGCTTCTATTAAAACCAACCATGAGGTTGGTTTTAATAGAAGGGTTGACTTCCCCTTCAAAGATCGAGTTCTGGTCATGCAATTAAATTGTGAAAGAACTGTCTCTATATAAAGCAATAGACCGCTTTTGTAATGTATACAAATTTATGCACATATATTCTCTGAGCACCTAGTGACGAGCTATTCCATTAACCTGTTGGATATAAATGAGCCTCAATGATTGGAATCCAGTTTGCATACATTATTTGTTGCTATGTCTGGCAAGCCTCTGGGAAGCTTTCAGGTTGTCAAGAACAACCTTTCCTTTGTTTGAAAGGTATGTATAAAATTTGCATACATTACTGAAGCGGTGTATTGGGAAAGGTTGACCATGTCTACATAAGAACTTAAGTATATTGTGAGATTTTGGAATCAAAATAGATAAGAAATTGACCCAACCATACAATGGGTATATGGGACTACACACACAAGTTGCATGAATGTTCAGCCCAAACATTTCGGTTATTTTTAGTCATATTTCGAATATGAAGGCATTTGAAGAGCAATCCTTAACGGAGTATTTTTCTACTATGATGATCTTCCAAACTGATGTAAAAGAGATGAGAAAGCTCACAAATTATTTTTCACCTTTCCCAGAACTCCACCTTCCCTTTAATATTTTTGTACTACACACTAGCCTCTGAATTCCACATACAATGTAATATACACAATGAAAGGCATAGTGGAAAGCTGATTTCAATCTTTGCTGCCATTTTATTTATCAATTAAATCACATATGCATCAGATGCCAATAAGAAATGATAGTTTTTATATATCCTGTACGGTATATATATCACTCTGCTTTAAATCTATATACTCCATATCTATCTTCTTCACTCATTCTATTGATATTGTACTGTGCACTCAGTGTCCAGGCACAAATACATGCAAAAAGAGCTACTAAAACCACAGAATACAAAGACATTATTGAATAATACAACTGAAAACAAAGACCATAAGGTACTAATGGGGTGTTGCAAGAATGTTGCAATCAATTGCAAATTGTAAAGCAAATTAGAACCACCATTCTGAATGGTTCAGGGTCTGCCCATTCAAGAAGATGCGCTTGCAACAATGATTTTTTATTGGTCAGTACCGATCAGTTGCAACTTGCAATCAATCGTAACTTTCTTGCAACACCCCATAAGACAAATACTGTATATTACTGTATCAAATGTGACCACACAGTTATAAGTACACTTTATACCACTCCTTCTGACCCCCAATTTTTATCACATACAGTTAACCTTGCATAACTCAAAGTCACATTAAAGTAGAACTTTGCCTAGTTGAATCAGTTTTTCCGACCAAACTATGGTATGCATATCATATGTTATTTATATTTCCTAAGTCAAAGTTTGCAAAGAGTTGAACCATTTTTTGTGGCCCCAACAGATATATAAACTTATGCAAAGTTAACTGTACTTAAATGTACCAATCACCTGAAAAAAATAATTGGTGTACAGCTAGAAAGTATATGTATGAAATCAACGCCAAAGGACTGTATCTGGCATTCTATTGGTCAGCAGTTAAGGAGTAGGAAGGAAATAAAGGATAACATGAAAATACTCGCACGGAAACTCCGAATACGAGAGCGTTGAGTCGTCTACTCACGAGATGCTCTTAAGCTTTAATTAATATAGAAAGTGTTATTAAAATTGATATATCTCTTGATGGAATTAATATTTGAAGCCCATATTTTGAATATAGTACACATATAACGACATGGGACCTCTAGCACACAGAGCAAACTATTTGATTGGTCCACTTTAACATGTATGTTTTAACATTTGGTGGAAAATTCATTAGATTTCATTGGCCCGTATTCTGAACTCCGGTTTAACTTAAACTGCGGTTTAAGTGTGGTTTAAACTCAATCTAAAACTGCCCTTTGAACCATAGTTTTGGAAAATTACATTCTGAAATCCGGTTTAACTTAAACTCCAGTCTAGTATGGCTTAACTTTGTACAGAAATTTTAGATTGGACAGTTTTGATTAAAGCTCTGGTTTAACTTAGATTGGATTTTAAGATAAACCGGAGTTCAGAATACGGGCCATTGTTACTAGAATAAATAAAGTTGAAACTCACTATAAAGAGCTCCAAAAACAGGATTCCTGATATAACAAGGTAATTTTGCTGGTCCCAGGTCTTTATGTTCTTTGTTTTTTTCCCCTGATATAAGGAGATACCTGATACATGTATACCGGTACATGTAACTTATTGGCAATACATGTATTACTGAAATGATATCAACAATAATGCCTTTTCCTTTCTGTCCTATTATGTCCACTTCATTTTGTTAAGACAACTTGGGCCCACTGGAAACAAGCTTTCATTTTACAACATTCTGACATAATGACAAACTGTTTTAAAACCCAAGAGTTAGCTAATACTGCAAGATCTTTGTAAGTACATCTATTGGATCAATGACCCTTTTTTTTTAATTGAATGCCCGTAGTTGGTAACAATCAGGAAAAAAGGTAGATATCCTTAATTTTCTAATCAGTCATCATGTTTAATACAGTCATCTGTACCGAATCATGAAACCCACAGAGAAATACACTGCATACATGCTCATGAAAGTTTTGTAATCATTCATTTATGCACAAGCAGTGCCATTGGTATAAGTATTCTTTACAAGCAGGGAAATTAACACTATTCATGGAGCACTGAGTTGTGATTATTCTAAAATGCACCGAGTTGAACCTACCAAAGTCTAAATATCTGTGGGTATGGGGGATTCACTCTGCTAGCGTGACAAGTAAATTGGCTAGCATGACAAGTAAACTCCCAAACGGTCTATTTGGGTAAACCTTCATGTATGAATGTTGCACACAACCTACTGAAGCTCCTTTAGAATGTACAGTATGCAGTTTTGAGATATCACACTCATCAATAAAAGATAAAAGATTCCCAATCCACAACTTGACCTGCACTCAAATTTTTAAACAAGTTCCATCACAATAACAATTATCGTAAAAAATATTTACAGCTGCTTATACCCCCCTCCCCCCCCCCAAAAAAAAAAATTAAAAAATTAAAAATCCCAATACATTCAGGCACGAAGGTCAACCATAATACTAATACAACTTCTTTTAAAAGAAATAAAGTCCAATAAAAAAATAAATAACAATAATGAGCTTTTTGTTGACAAACTTGTGCAAGCAAAAATACATCATAAAATTATAATTATAAATATAAAAAAATACACTTTGCATGAATTCATGTAACATTTTCAAAACATAAGGAACAGAAAACAAATATGAAGTCACATATATATTATTCAAGGTAAATATAGTTTGAAAACACTCCACTTTAACCCTTTGCATTGCAACTGCATCATGTGAGTGATACAAGGTTTGCCATCAACGCTTGTTCACATAAACCATGGTCAACTGCCACGGTTTACAGCTGGGGTTTTAAGCGTACTGCACTTCCCATTAATAGCACTTTGTAGGCACCTTCAGCATGCAGTTTAAATGTAGCTCATAATGTAAGTGAACCAGCCTTTAGTAATCTACACTAACCATTAGTACTACACAAAATGTTCTAATGTTATTTACGAATTCAAGTGCCGATGTGAAGCTTGGTACATAGGGCGTACGACTCAAAGACTAGCAGATCGCGTAAAGCAGCACGTACCTTCTTCTATTCGGAATCGCCAGGCTAACGCGCGGTCACAACAAATGTGCGCAACACAGCAGACAATTCTGCTATCGCTCACCACTTAACAATCAAGAGTGCGCTAAAAAATTCTGTTCATCTTGGTTTAAAATTCTTGGCCGAGCGAGAAACTTTACTAATCTGCGCATGCTCAAAGCCGCATACATTCAGCTCACCGAACCTATTCTCTGCTGACAGAAAGAGTTTGTGAGGAAGCTCGTATTATTTTAGCTCACGTTATTACAAAACATGCTGGCAATAAGAATAATTTCCAGTTATGTTCAGGCAGCCGATCAAAATCTGTTTAATATTTCGCGCGCTTTGTTCCTTTAGTTTCCGGTTATATTGTTTGATTTCGGCTTTCTGTTCATTCTTGCGGTATACTCTGATGAGTGCAAGACGAACAGTATGTCTCTCTTCAACGCCGTTTTCCATTAGCACTATAGTAATTTCGGCAATATGCTTTTCTACAGAAATGAAGAAAGTACAAATTCCAAAGATTTAATGTTAATTGCATTTAAAATGTGGATATTATTATGAAGCGGCATGATCTATAAATGATTTTAAATTACTCAAGGTCTGTCCATAGCAGTCTACACACACTTGCATCAATAGAAAAACAGGAGGCACTCTTTCGCAATTATGAACCCTGTTTCATTTTTAGAATTATGAACCTTATTTTGTTTTTTGAAATCACAAACCTTGAAGTGCTATTCCCAGCTCTTTGAAACTATCTTATTGAGAAACAAACCTTCAGAATAACAAACCTTTCTGATTAATATATACATTTTGATTATTTATTTTAATTTTAATTTATTTATTTTCCACACATGGGCTGGATCACCCTCTTCAGCCAGAGGCTGTTCTTCTGAGGGGTCCAGATTATTACACTACAATACAGATATTATTCTTTTTAAGATTAAACGAAAATTATTACTACTATCAGCTTGGTCCAAGAAGTCTGTTTTTGGTCTGTTTATTATGTGCAGAAGATCATGCATGGAAATGACCAGTTTTCATCTATACATTCAATATACTGCTCCATATTCTTCATGTATTTCTCCCCCCTAGTCCTCCATTACCTGTCATTTTATTCTCAACCACTCTCAATCGAACCTTCATGCTTTCTACGATGCCAGTCAGGGTTTTGTGTTCGCATTCCTTGACTATAATACAATTGCAGAGGTAGAAGGTCGTAAGTAACGTCATGCCACATGTCCAGACGAACGAAAGGACCTGGTTGATGCTCCCAAGGGATAACGACAGAAGGAGAAGGAAGAAACAGAACAGCGCCCTCATAAGGGACCACTTCTGATCAGATTTGACCTTTCCGATGTTGTTCGTGAGAAGCAAGATGGCTTCCTTCAGGTGACCTGAAAGATGTTGCCGCGGTAACCCGTCCTCCTCAGGGTTGTTCTCGTTTGAATTCTCCCATGATGCATCTCCCTGGCCTTGGAAATCTGTAAATGGGAATATCACAAATAACATTCTGATAATCAAAATCATCATATGTTTCATAATTAAATTTTTGCCAATACATACTTCATAAGAGCCTTCATCTATTCTTGTAGAACATTAAAAAATCATCATGTTTATGATATAAAAGGAGAGTTAAAGAATAATAAGAATAAGTCCCTTGTATGGTTTCCTTCTATAAATCTAAGCAGTGGATTAACCAGTTGTATAGTTGTTCTCTTAAAGTAGAACGTTAATGATTTTAAATATTGGCTTAATACTTATTATTGCATAGATGGCATAAATTAAACAAGGTTATCCAAATTTAACGCTTGGAAACATTTGAAGTAATGATTATTATCAATTATAAAACGGTAAAATACAGCCCCCGATATAGCAGCTGAAGAGCTCCTCGAACGCTGCTGAGATATGTGACGACACACCCTGGACCAGTCCTGTCTAAGCAGACGATGTCCCATAACATCTTACACATTTTTCAGAGCCTATTTTGTCATCTCCTCTTCACTTATTTCTCTTTCTTCACTAGCGTCAGTCTTAATGTTAGTCTGTTGCCTCACTCTTAACTTCGTGTATGGTATTATTTTGATGAAAAATGCAGCGTTAAAAAAAATAAAGGAATCAGTCACTTGTAAACAAAATAAGACGCCATTGTATTTTCAGCTGTTTGCACCGGGGCATGTTCGGCGTTTCAAGAGGGAACGAATACCATCCTGCTATTATTCGGAGGGCTTTTCAATTTGAAAGTGGGGTTTATTTCATTGATCATTGACCCTTCTCCTATGTATTTACAATCAAACGGTTTTAGCTATCAGAATCAGTTTCACTTTCCCTTTATAATGGTGTGAAATAAGGTCATGTTTAAATACACCAAACTCTTTATAATTTGATAAATAATTGCATTGCAATTACGTTCATTCATTATAGGACGTCGTCTGCTTAAGCAGGATCGATCCCGAGTGTGACGACATCAAAACATCGCTATATTTCTGGCGAATCCTCGGATATTCCAGATGCTGAGAAGAGCTTTTATTTGTGTTGTTTTTATAATCACCAGATACGCAGTTGACATAAAACTTATACGATTGCCATCTGTAAGCTTCCCAGTTTCTAGTGATACATTAATTGCCATATTTGTGATTTTCTTTGAATATCTACTTTAACCTGTTGACTACTGAATTCTTTAAGTCTCATAGTCTTAATACAGGAGCTACCCGCTCCCGTAGTCTATGGGTTAAATTTAAAAAGTCTTTCATGAAGATTTCTCTCTTAGAATAGGCACATAATCTGAAGGTTCTGACTAACTGACATTTAATCAATATATTTTCCTTCTAACAATGGCTGTTTCTTGTTTAATAGAAAGAGACATAACGCACCTACAAAGTGAGAAGGTGCCATGTTTGTTTGAAATTGAACATTATATAAAAGATTTAAATGAACATTGAAATGCTTGGCGCAAGGGCAATCTTTTGGGTTTTCATAATTATGGAAAATTTCCAGACTAAAATTAGTACGAGAAATAGATGAAATTGTTGTATACCTTAAAGGCTATTTTTACACCAAATGAAAATACATCCGATCAAGGAACCGCATACTAATTGTAGAAAACCAATCGGGGGTTAAAGTTGAGTTCTGATCAAAGCAAATGGGTGAGGTTGATCATGTCTACATGAGAATTGTTTTATAATGTGAGATACTGCAATCATCAAAATGACAAGAAATTGACCAAATCTCGCTGAAAAGCACATGCACTGCACACAAAAATGAGTTTATAGGACTGCACACACAAAAGTCATGCGGCATGAATGTTCGGCCCAAACATTTCAGCTATTTCTCGTCATATTTCAAATATGAGGGCATTTGAAAAGCTATCTTTTTCATGGGAAATTTTTAGTATGATATTCTTCCAAACTGACATAAAAAGAATGAGAAAGCTCACAAAATCATTTTCACCTCTCCCAGAACTCAACATTCTCTTTGATGCACAGCTGACTAACCAATATTGTTATAATTTTGCTGGTTCCAGCAACATCATGACAGATTCCCTGTTCACTTTTGATGAACTATATCTCATATTCAAGATTTCAAGCAGTTTCCCTCAAAATAAAATTTCATTTACCAGAACTCAAGATTAGAGCTAAGGTACTAGAGAACAAATGGAAACTGGAATAAAGAATGAAATACTGCTAAGAGCTGAAGGACAAATTATATGAAGAAATTGCTTCATATATATGGAAATTTGCTTTAAACAAATTTTAGCAAGCTTTAATACTCAGCTGTCAAATGGCAGAAATGATGCAAACACAGAGATGTTTAATATTTCGCTACTTTTTTTCTTTAAAAAGATGGCAAACTTGCTCAGCTGTATAATGGCAGAAATTATGCATGCACAAACATATTTCATGCTCACTGCAATACATACATAAGATTTAACAAAATGAAATGAACAAGAAGCCATATAAAACAAAACTTTCAAAACAAAGAAATACATGCTAATCATTAGTAATGCAATGACAACATGGTCTGTTGAGAGCAAAAAGGGAGTTAACTCTATTTTAGATTATATGAGTTAACGCCTTCTGGCCCTTAACCCTTTCAGGACAGGAATTATTCAAGGGCTAAATTGATCACATTTCGTTCTTCAAATTGGCAACAGTAATATTTTTCTTTTAGTGCTACATGTTTCTAATAAGGTGTAATGTCTTTGAGAACAATACACATGGTTAAGAATTTCGTCTAAAAGTTGAAAAAATTGCCAATTTTGATGAAAAACAATGATTTTGAACCTCTCAATGTGTTGCAAATTTAATGATTTCAAAGCCTGTTCTCCTTTTCAAAATTTCTGGCATCAAACGCAATATGGTCATGCAATAAAAATGGATATAGTGTGTACAGAATTTTTGCTCTTTCTACTCATGCATCTGGTATATTTTTTAGAGCTCTTTAGAGCCAAACCACAAAATGTGGTCAATTGTACCGAAAGGGTTAATAGATGATATGGAAGAAACCACACCCTTCGCCTGCGTTATATGGAATGTTGACAAAACGCCCTCATGGTCTGAATAGTGCAAATCTGTGCCCGGAATCATTCGCAGAGCAAGCGTGGTTTTCAGACATCTGACTGAGTAGCTGCCAAAAGACTGGTAGCAAATGTAATCGATCCTTTCTCCGTTGTTGGTATTCATATAGTACAGCGTCTGGCTGAAGGCAAGATCATTGTCCGGTCTCTCATTCGTCATCCCATCAGTGTACTGGTGTAATGATGATGGAATGCACATTGTTGTTATTATTATGTGTAGAAACAATGTGAAAATGTGTAGTCGCATGTATATGAATAGGGATAGCAAACCAATGAATGCAACATATTGCAAATAAATTTAATAATGAAACATAATAACTAATAATATTTAAAACAAAAACACTTAAATAGAAGGCTGAGAAGTGAAGGTTGAGTTCTGGGGAAGGTGAAATATAATTTGTGAGCTTTTCATTCCTTTTATGTCAGTTTGGAAGAATATAATAGAAATGTCCCCTGAAAAGGATTGCTCTTCAAATGCCCTCATATCATAAGGAGAAGGAGAAAGCGCAAGAGGAAAGGGAAAAGGAAGAGCAGGAGGAGGAAGAGGAGGAGGAGGTGAAAAAGAAGAAAAGGGGAAGGCTAGCTGTAATGATTAGTGTGCCAATGTCCCCATGATATAGCTTTAGGTTTAGGGTTGGAATAGGATTGTAGGTTTGGTTTAGGGTTGGGTTACGATTAGTTATGTGTAGTGTTTGTTCGAGGGATGAAGTGAGGAATTAGGTTAGAGTACAAACTGACAGTACAGCAAATGTTGCGGAAGCATTTTGACATGCAATCAGCTCGTTAGGCATCGCTAATAAAACAAAAAGAAACATTAATACACATCAAAAACATGACTTGTATGGCTTCAACAGCAATCCTTTTTAAAGTAGGAAGCCACATGTAATTAACAAAGCATCATTCCGGTACCTCGCCTCCTGCAAAGAGTTAGAGAGGCCATGAAAGCTTCGTGATCAGAAAAAGACGCCCCCTTCTCTGGATTCCTTACACATCTGCTCTCTCTGCATGTCACATGGAGCATTGGAGAGGGGCGATAGGTTATGTAATCGATCCTCTCCCCATCACAGTGAGCATAGCAGCGAGTATTGCAGGAGGTGTACTCATTATCAGACCACTCCACAGTTTGGCTTGGAATGCCCTGTCAAACAAACGGGCAAGTTAAAGCTAACACAAATTGCACAACTTACAACAAGATAATAACCAGATTTTGAAAGAAATTGCAGTTGGACTAGATATAAATATTCTACTCAAATCTTGTTATAATAGAGTCATGAGTTGTGCTGTGGTCTTTAATCTTGGCCAGGCATCTCATTGATTCAGGAGAGAATGGGCTGGAATATTTGCTTGAAGATTAATGATTTGTTTCTTCAAGTTTGGAACATATACAGTTTTGGAGTTGAGACAGCCCTTGAGCAAGGCATTTTATCTACATTGCTCCTCTCCACCCAGGTGTTAAATGGGTACCCGGTAAGATGCGAACGTCATTGTGGTTGGATTATCATATGCGCGCTTGGAAACAGGCGACTGGTTGGAATGCTCCCCAGGGGAGTGGAGAATGTGCACTGTAATGTGCAGAATCGCAACTGAATCCAGTGACCGGGGTAATAATGCTGTAAGCGCTTTGGTTGGTTACATTGTAACTGGTAAGGCGCTATAAAAGAAACAGCTATTTATTATTATTATTATTATTCGATACCAATAGGAGTCCAAAAAGCAAATGATAAAATCAACAATCACACAAATTCTAACAATAATTTAGACATCAATGACAGATGAAACAAATGTCTGATTTAGTGATTTCTCAACAATTTACTATAGTTCCAACCTCTCTGTTTACTTTCATAAAATTCAGCATTTGTGTGCTTGACTCAATTTAGAATTTGTATTAATAGGTTAATAAATTAAAACATTAATGGGCAAATCCAAGATAATGTATCAAACATAACAAATCAGTTACTGTTCATTATCCCACTATAGTTTGTTACATATGTTATATATTGATCAATTAAAGGCTGTTATGTAACAAATAACAATGTACTGCATATATTTTGCGGACTTAAAGGAGAAGTAACACTAGAATATAAATGTACTGATGTTAAAAGGTGTAATATATTCTTAATAATTGGCCTGTATCACTTTAGAATTAAGATATCAGAAAAGGGTTTAAATCAAGACATTCTACCACACGGTATCATCTGCTAACACTTTACATGGGGCTGCCATTTTCTTGGTGATATGGAGTTGTACATGAACCATTGGAAACCGTTACTGTCAGGAAGATATTTTGAATCCTCGAGCTAAATTGCTTCTCTTCATTACAAAAAATCCCTGTATACAATGGAAAATATATATGTGTATGTATATTCTAAAATTTGAAATTTATAGATTTCTTTTTAAATTCTCTGGTTTTGCTAAGTAGAAATCAATTTCTTGAGCTTGCCTGGCAGAGCAAAACATAATTTATACAACCCGCATTCTGACTATTGAAGTCCATTATCTCAAAGCAGGTAAATGCATAGTTTGTGACTATTGATGCTCAGGAAAGTTATCATCCATAAATTTGAATTAATTTGCTCTGTCGCGTACTTCAAAGTATCAAGAAAATATATTTATATTTAGTAAAATAGTAATTAAAACACATTTTCGTTTTTAGAATATACGTATATATATCTGTTAAATATTTAAAATCTCAAATAGAATTTTGTTTCAGGAAGACAGAAAATTTTTCAGATTAAAATATCTTTATGTACACATCAAGAAAATGGCAGCCCCCCAGGTATTGCTAGCAGACGATAAATTTTGCTTAGAAAATCTTTATTTATACCTATCTCGTATATTTTAATGCAAAACTATGTAGGACAACAAGAAGGAATAGATTACATCTTTGAATATAAGCACATTTATAATTTGGGTTTAATTCCCCTTTAATTTTTCAGGAATAGGATTAGCCAGACTACTTTGCCAATGGTTAAATTTGTGACCCACGCGTGACTCGCAAAATTCTCGAAAATAAAACCCCCACGAAATATAGGGCGTATACAGTATTTTAAATGTATTTCATTTGCAATTAGGCATCATGATTTTTCAGAACAACCATGATGATGATGCAGGTGATGATTCACAGCGATGGGGCCATCATATATCCCCATATACCTGCATCATCATCATCGTTGTTCTGAAAAATGATTACGCCTAATTGCACATGAAATACATTTAAAATACTGTATATGCCGTATATTTCGTGCGGGTTTTATTTTTGTGAATTTCGCGCGTCGTGCCTGGGTCAAATCCAAGATGAATATATAACATGTAACAGAGTTTAGTTAAAAACACACCTCTTTATTTCCCCTTGTCTCCCAAGCATCCAACAGACCAGCATATATAGGGGCCTATCCGTTAAGAAACACACCTCTTTATTTCCCCTTGTCTCCCAAGCATCCAACAGACCAGCATATATAGGGGGCTATCTGTTACAAAACATACCTCTTTATTTCCCCTTGTCTCCCAAGCATCCAACAGACCAGCATTGGTGAGAGCAAGCCTGGTAGCGAGGGAGAACGGTTCTGAGTTGAAGTCACCCGTCACGAGCACAAGATCAGCAGACCCTGAGGTCACCCTCACAAACTCGCTGAGTTCATACAGCTGCGTCAATCGATGCGTCAGAAACTCATCTTTCTCTGGGATGTTGGACGGGGCATAGAGAGCATGGGCCTAAACATTTGAACAAGAAAGTATCCAGAAATATGTTTATTGAAGAATTTGTGTGTCTATATTGGCATAAGAAATGGAACAAACATTAGAAAGGGTTCATGCTGAGAAATCTTGATGACTACTCCTGAATTACTGCTCCCCTTGAACAAATAAACTACCCCCCCCCCCCTGGAAACTACTCCATGAAACGTTACTCCTGAACAACTACATCCCTTGGTGCTAATATCCCTAGGACAACCCCCCGGGAAATATCACTATAAAGTACCCAAGAACAACTACTGCCCTAAGACAATCCCCCCAACTCATCCCACATCTACCCCTACGATAGATCTCTCCTTATAAAGACAATTATGGACACTGCTTGGGGTAGTTGGAATGACATCTATCGTCCCTCAATATGCCCTCTTTGATGACAATGTAATGTAAGAATGAAGTTTCATCAAATGCAGAACTGAGAAATCAAATTGAAACTGATAGAGAAAACTGTTGGGTATGTCATTATTAAATTTAAATTAATTACAAAGCCTAACACCATAATGATGTTCTCAAAAACACTGGACATTCGTTACAGCTTAAAAAAGAGGTTCATTACATTTTATCAAATTGAAACTATATTTGTTTGTTAAATTTGTAACTTACAATACAACAAATGGTTCTACTAAAAGCTGAAAGAGAGCCAAAAAAAAAAAGGCAAATAGCCGACAAGCCAACAGCAAACCTCAGAACAGTCAAGAGAAAATCAAGCGGCTTCTTGAAGATTGTTAACGCTATTCTATGTGCTTTTTATGCAATATTAGCAAATGCACAATTATGAGGCCCAAAAATCACAAAACACCATCAAGGAGCAATTCATGATGCTTAATTCAGAAAGAGAGGTCATAACTTCATTTCGGCTCCTTCAGGCTTTTTTGTTGTTTTTGTTGCTCATTTCGGTTCTTTGAAGCTTTTAGCAGGAACCCAATTACATATCTCAAAGGATTTATATTTACGTTTACATTGTTATCAATATTTTATCTATTGTACGTTATTTACTATTCTTATCAAAGACTTGATATATTATTTGTCAATATTATGGCACCCCTTCACCTTTCTGATTCCTATTTTCTCCTTCTGATTTCCCTTTGTATATAGTGTAAAAAAGTTTTTTATCTTTTTCTCTTTTTAACTCAAAGAACTAATCCATGAGATATGATTAATGTAGACCTATGCCTACGTATTACAACTACTCAAGCTGTTCATTATGTATACTCTGGCTCTGCTGTATCAGTATGACATTATGAACATGCATGCATAAATAATTTAAATAAATAAATATCTAATAAACCCAAAAGGAATATCTGATCTAAGGCAATATCATTGCCCACTTGTAGGTATTCTTACATGTGTATTGTAAACATTCACCATCATCCCCTCCACATCTATCTTGCACAAGGCCACCATCTTGGAGACAAACCAGTCTCCCATAGTCACTTTGTGGGCGTAGCCATTCAGGGAGTAAGGATGGTAAAACGTGTCAACGATCGGCCATTTTGAAAATATACAGAGCCCACCATTGAGCATGCCCCTAGATTACAGGTAGAAAAGGAAAATAAAGAGCAAAGTAAACAAGCAATGATTGCTACTTCTTCTTCTGGTTCAAAATTAATGATTTGAAATTTTTCCATCAATCCAACCCACCCCTATCAATTTCCCTATAACAAGAAGAAAAAATAGAAACATAGACAGACATACAGAGAAACAATGCTCATAGAACTATAATACAGAAAGCATGATAGACAGAGAGGGAAAGGAAGGGGAGAGAAAGAAGAAGGAGAGAAAGAAGAAGGGACGAGAGAGAGGGTAAAGGGAGAGTAAGGAGAGATAACGAGGAAGAGTCTAGAGGGGGAGGGCAGATAGACAGGGAGAGAGGGGGGTAGGGAGAGGGGGGTAGGGAGAGAGGGGGGTAGGGAGAGAGGGGGGTAGGGAGAGAGGGGGGTAGGGAGAGGGGGGTAGGGAGAGAGGGGGGTAGGGAGAGAGGGGTAGGGAGAGAGGGGGTTAGGGAGAGAGGGGGGTAGGGAGAGAGGGGGGTAGGGAGAGAGGGGGTTAGGGAGAGAGGGGGTAGGGAGAGAGGGGGTAGGGAGAGAGGGGGGTAGGGAGAGAGGGGTAGGGAGAGAGAGGGGTAGGGAGAGAGGGGGGTAGGGAGAGGGGGGTAGGGAGAGGGGGGTAGGGAGAGAGGGGGGTAGGGAGAGAGGGGGTAGGGGGAGAGGGGGGTAGGGAGAGAGGGGGTTAGGGAGAGAGGGGGGTAGGGAGAGAGGGGGTTAGGGAGAGAGGGGGGTAGGGAGAGAGGGGGTAGGGAGAGAGGGGGGTAGGGAGAGAGGGGTAGGGAGAGAGGGGGGTAGGGAGAGAGGGGGGTAGGGAGAGAGGGGTAGGGAGAGAGGGGGGTAGGGAGAGAGGGGGGTAGGGAGAGAGGGGGGTAGGGAGAGAGGGGGGTAGGGAGAGAGGGGGGTAGGGAGAGAGGGGTAGGGAGAGGGTAGATGCAGAAAGATCCAGATAGAAAGACATACGAGGAGAGGTCAGAAAGACAGACAAAAGAGAGAGAGAGAATGAGAGGGGGAATGAGGGAGACAGAAATGAGGTGTAAAAGCTCTTTACCGGTACTTACATTCTAAAGTAGAAGCTATAAGGTAGGACTGCTTCAACAGTGGTCTTTATCAGTTTGTAATCTTCCAAGACCCAGATCTTGAATAAAAGAGATAACGAATACAGTTACTGTAGATATCGTGTGTTGAGAGCCAGATGCGTGTTAACTCTGTGTTTTTTTAGTTAACATCCTTCTGGCTCCAACAGATGATAGTTGTATAGAGCAATCTAATACAGAGTGTTGGTCAAAGTGGCAGAAGGCTTTTGATAAACGGTCGTATGATTGTCGCGTTGATTTAGTAGTTCAACAACGCCCAGAGGGAAAAATTATGGTATCTTTAAACGGTCAAGAAAGGAGAAAAAATATATAGTTTATCAAAAGCCTCCAACGGCATGCGCGAGGCATAGATCTCGGCCTAGACCAATAAGGCAAATAAAAAATTATGCGCTTAGAAGGGCATGCATTACAATTGCATGCATGCGCACCGCGCCAAAAGCTAATAATGTAATGTGGCAGTATAGCAACTTGATTACTGATGGGTTGATGTGACAATGGATTCTGAAAATGAAGTAGATATCGGTTTATCAAAAAAAACTTCTTTTAACTCCAATGCCTATTCCAGTTTGACAATAGCCTACATGTACCATTTATTGTTTAACAAATACATGTAGGAAATCATGCACTTTATTACGTGAATAAATTATGGTGTTCGATTCCAGTGTACTCCTATGCGAAAGATACCGGTACTTGATTTGATTTTTTTATTTTAAAAAGACATTACACCGATTGTCACATTAAATCGGCTTTAGGATTTATAAGGATAAACTTGTTTTAATTGTTTTTTGCAGTTAATTCATGGAAAAGACTTCACAGTGCTGAATTATTTGATTCTAAATATGCATAAAATTGTACTGAAGCAGTACAGCAGCGGTGTTTTTCTGCGAGCCCTAAGAGGGCAACCGGTCGCATCAAACATAAAGGGAGATGCTTTATCAACTGGTAGAGATCGATGCGATCACGGACCCACCCAACCATTGGCGTTTATCAAAAGCCAGGCAAACAGCAAAGACACTATTAGAGCTCAAGGTCAAAAGACCTCATACAACCTTGGTAATAACATGATTTGTGTGAAAGCAGAAAAATAAGGAAAACAGGATGGTGAAAGTTTGAAAGAAATCGGACAAGGACTAAGAAAGTTATAGATGTTTGAAAAATGAGATCACTACATCTATGCGAATCTCAAATTGGCAATTTGGTGAGTCGATTGTGACATTTTTGTGGACAACTCTCCCGTTTGTTGCACACAAAAATATCATTAATTTGCAGTTTTCACCAATCTGCTTCCCTGATTTTTCCTATTTCTTTCAAAGCAACTTGCTATTAAGGTTGGATTTCCCTTTAAATGTAAGGTTGAGTACTGGCATTACACTGAGAAAGAAACTTTCTAGAAGCAAGATCTGGAAAAGGTTAGTTATAAGAATTGATGTACACTGTGGGGATTTGGAATCATCACAATTACTAGAAATTGACTCAATCTTGCCGAAAATCTCATTCACTGAACACAGAAATTGGTATATGGGATAAACTTTGCAGCTATTTCTCATCATATTTCAAATATATGCATGCATTTGAAGCCCAATCCTCTGTGATGACATTTCTCCTATGATATTTGTCAACAAACAGAACAAACAAATTAGTTTTCAGCTTTACCGGAAGAACTGGAGAGCATTTCATCAAGCGTTTTGTCAGTGATTTTTACCGACAACTGTTATAAGCTACTGAAATCCTAGCATCTAATTGGCTGAGAGCAAATTTGTCAGTAAAAATCACTGACAAGACACTTGATGAAATGCTCCCCTGAACAGGTTCTGCTCTTAACCCTACTTTTGAAATAATATACGTTTTAAACCCGAAAATCAATAAACTTCTTTGCAAGGGTTTGATGAGACATATTAACTACATGTACATTGTAAATTACCTCTTGAAGTGCCACGATATCATAGGCTCCGCTTGCCAACTCTTTAGCGATGTGTTGCATCCGTTCTTTCTTATGTTTACTCCCGCCAAATGGAAGACCCCTAAATCATAAAAATGAATGATAATGATTGATAATAGTTTAGCATATCAACAAAGAGCATGAAAAGAAGACAAGGACTAAACCTCAATAAGGCAGACATGACGGGTTTGCACTTTGCTTTGCACATGCCAATTTCATGAAAAAACTGAACTCAAGACTTTTGTAAAGCAACAATTGTCATGTACATGTAGATTAAGGGGGTCGTTTCATCAAATCAACTCCATGACAGTCATAACTGTTGTCGGCGATCTACGGAAATGTCATGGACCTGAAAAACTGTTTCACGAAGACAACTCAATGATATCGATACTCATCGGCGAAAAAACATAGTCTATATCACAGTCCATTGGAATTATCGTCAATTACCCAAACAGATTTTGAGGCGCAGTTTTCCCAAACTATTCCAAAATGTAAAAAATGGCAGCGAAGATGAATGCTTACGTGAAAAGATGTGTTTCTTATATCTTAGAATTTATAAAATTGAGAAAACTTGAGGAGGCTTTTGCGATGTACGAATCTAGATTTGTAGGTAAGAGGATACCGTAATTGACTAATTACGGAAAGAAGACCCAAAAAGTTGTGTTCATTTTAGAGAAAATGATTAAATTAAGATATCTTATGGCCCAATTTTAAATATTTATTCATTAAAAGATACATATAATATCATTCATATCTAAGCATTGCTTGAAAACGGAAAAAAAAAAGCGAAAATACATACATGATAAATTGTCGTTCACATGGGTTCCGTTTTCGATGCTAATTCTATGGTAGACGGATGTGGGTATTTTTAATATTACCGGTAATCTCATTTACTTGGTGGGGGGTCAAGAAGCCATAAGAACATATTGTTCGTCTGTACAATATTATAATACGGACATTAGTAATACTATCTGGTAAAGGAATGATAAAGGATAGTGCTTGGACTGGAGATCAGGAAATAAATGTCCTCTTAATTTACATTTGTTATTTTTGTGCAGCCCGTAGACTAACTAAAAGCTGGCTTGTGATGGCGTTCTAAAAAGATACGACAGGTCTGGAGTACCGACAAGTCACTTGTCAGCGAAGTTGTCGCTGGTCTTGGCAAAGACAGCTTTGTGAAACACTTAGCGAACAAGTTAAGCGACAGTGTCGAGATGTCGCTGATCTTGTCGTTATGACGGTTTGATGAAACTACCCCTAGATCCACTCATAGGCCCTTGCCTATGTGGGACTGTGTCCAACATTCACTGTTGCAGCAGTCAAAAGCAGACAACAAAATTGCTCTAAACAAGATTTAATTTTCTTAAATTTGCTAGATTACCTGATTCAGGGACTCTTCAACTCTT
This sequence comes from Heliocidaris erythrogramma, assembly GCA_025617745.1. Taxonomy (NCBI): domain Eukaryota; kingdom Metazoa; phylum Echinodermata; class Echinoidea; order Camarodonta; family Echinometridae; genus Heliocidaris; species Heliocidaris erythrogramma. The sequence continues at coordinate 42,902,736 of CM046873.1, read as the reverse complement.
ACTTTACCACCAATGTAGGGATTCAGACTTGAAAGTGAAATTTTAAATTATTATTTTCCTCTCCTGTATGAATGATCTAGCCTGGAAAGGGCCTGCTGATACACACAAAAGCTATTGAAGCCTATTCACCCGTAAAAGCTAGTCTGGAGTACAAGGTTATCTTCAGATAAGCTATAAGTGCCCTAGATCTATGTCATGACTCCTGACTGAATTAAGGAATAAGCCTATATCAGTATAAATAAGGAATATCCCACATCAGCAAGCAATGGTCATATTGACCATTAGGATCATATACATGTGTGTATACTGGGTATTGGGGATACAGATGTAATTTTGTTTGAAATGGAGGTTTTTGTGGGCAAACTGATACTTAGGTATCACTCTCTACATATTACGTTATAAGTTCGTTAAGATACAAAACGTAGAAAGTTATAAAAACTAATACAGCCTTGTTTTTCGTAGTTGTTTAATACACAGACCTCCATACGTATGACGACTGCTCTCAATAAATTAAATATGTTGCGCACTAGTGAGGCCGCTCTACATGGTTACGCACCATAGATACGTACACAGAATGTTACGCACACAAGCTATACGGACAAGGTCGCTATTACAACGACGGGTGGCCGTTCTCTCCCAAAGACTTTTTCAATTATTGCTCCTCGCCATTAAAGCACTTTGCTTAATATCCTTGCACCAGAAGGAATACAGCAGATTGTAGAGAATGCACGACAAGAAGCCTTATCGCTAGACTAAACTCATTAACAACCCCCAAGCTGTCTTAACAACAGGTAAACAACGAGGTGGAGATCGATGAACCGATCGCGCCGGTACCACTACGAGCGCTGAGGGCTCCCTTCATCATAATCGTGAAAAATACAAAATGGATGCTCTGACGGGACTCGATAGGAGTTATCGACAAAAAGTACCCAAAATTTCAGGAAACCCTCTTCAAAGGTCACAAAACAAACTGGTAAGTTTTAATCATCTATTATTCACCATAATTATTTATATTTAAGTAGATTTCAATATATGGGTTTCACTTTAATAAATATAGCCAAAAATGCACAGTGATACATATTAGTACCGTACTATTGCCTGCGTTCCTACACAGTCGGCAAGGGCGTGTCCCTGTGAGTGTGAGTGGAATATCCCCGAATGCAGGAGCGAAAAAAAATGGTTTTAAATAATGAAAGAGGGGTGGGTTATTTCATGGGATGGCTACAACATCATATCACTTGAAAACAATGATCAAATTTTAATGATTTGTTTAACGGCCAAAGTCGTTATTATGCCCAGCCGCCATTAAATCCGCCTGAAGTTCTGAACAAGTCAAGTTTCTTGGTTTTCATTGACATTGTTGAAATTCAGTTATTTATAACGGAATAAACGCTATCTGATTGTCATTATCGATTCATAAATGAAAAAATTATCAACAAGAAAGAGCGGGATTCGAACCCGGGACCTTAAACGCGAGTGCACTGTAGAAAGAGAATACTCTAGACAGTCTGACCAGACGCCTTTACCACACCACTAGACCACGAGCAATTGACAGCGAATTATGCTCCTGCACTGACTAGATCTATTACTAGTTACTAAGTTTATACCTCCGCTCCACACAAATCCTATATTAGCCTAGGCCTATCTAGATCTAGGCCTAGCTGTTTTTTTTATATCCCAGGTAGGATTCTTGCCAATTTGAGGATTACTGGGCATATCAGCTATAATAGCCTGTTTAACTAACATCGGTTAGAGTTGAATTTAGTTTGAAGTTAACCGGGGGCTTAACCTAGCCCCGGGACGCTGCCACGAACGCTTTATGCGTTCGGGCTGCCGCAGTAAACCTTAACCAACATTAACAATACAATTACCGGTACAAACCGCACATAAATGGCTAAACATGGGACCAAGCAAGAAGAAGCTAGCTAGTTGCAAAACTTGTTAGTTTATCAATAACTCACCAGCAATTCAGTGTGACTACTTTTAGCTCCATATTGAGTTTATTAATCATGAAATCGGACGCTGTAATTAACAGAAATCGAAGGTTGTTTTGTATGGTCTTGCTTGCTTCGTTGCCTCCTCAAAAATTTGCTGGCTGATTCGACGTCACGATCAGATCAGATCTCTCGATCGCGCGCTCGCGCCGCGCCCTTGCCGCACCCGGGCCCCGCCCGGGGCCGGGGTCCCCGCTGCGCTGCCGGCGCGCCCGGCCAAGCTCAGGCCTAGCCACTGCATGTGATGGCCTAGCCTGCCTATACAGCTGGTGGGCGTGGTCAATGCCCAAAGATTCACGTACACCGCAAAAGGTAGGCCGAGAAAGAAAGATACAAGACAAAATTCATATATATAAGAAATTGTGTTTTATAGGGTTTGAAATGCAAAAATGTTCTATAGCCCGGTCTCTTTGCTCCCTCGCATAATTGTATTCAAAATCTAGTTATTTTGCGCCCCTAATGGCGTTTTTAAAGTGTTAACCATTAACCCGCATAAGGCAGGAGCTTGTTAAATTTTGTGACCCCTGATGCATAAAAAGCACTTTCAAAGATATCATAAATTTGCCTTGCAAATTGCCTTACCTCGTCAAATATATTTCTGCAGGGTTTTCATTCATTTTGCGTCCCAAAAATAGGAATGTTCAATATTTCAAAAGAAATCTATTGGTAGGTCGCTGTATTCCCTTGGAGTTTTGTTAAGGGTAAAATACATCGGAAACTTCAATTTGAGGGGTGAAAAGGAAAAAGAAAAATCTGACGCTCGGTCGCGCCAGTGCTCCCTCGCTTATACAATAACTCATCAAAGTTAGGCTAACAACCCCGGGTTATGTACATCAAAAGTCATTTTCACGTACGTAGTGCCATCATTTCTAAACTTTTAAAAAGATCATTAATCTGAGTTTGGGCATGGGGGAGGGGCGCAGATTTGATAGTTTGTCCCGGGCGCCAAAATACCTAGATACGCCATTGGGGAGGGGGGAGGGGGGCACCGTCCAAAATCCTTTTAAAAATCATCATCATCATCATCATCATCATAATCATCATCATCGTCATTATCACTATCATCACCATCATCATCATCATCATCATCATCCCTATCATCATCATCCCCATCATTATCATCACCATCATCATAAACAACATCATCATCATCATCATCACTATCATCACCATCATTATCATTATCATCATCATTAATCCTCACCATCATCATCATCATCATCATCCCCACCATTATCACAATCATCATCATCATCATCATCACTATAATCACCATCACCATCATCATCACAATCATCATCATCATCATCATCACCACCACAGGGGCCTGTGAGCCGGGGGTGCGGGGGTGCTTTTTTTTTTCATCACCATCACCATCATTTTCATCACAATCATCATCACCCCTGTCATCATCCCCATCGTCATCATCATTATCATCACTATCATCATTATGGTCATCATCATCCCATCATAATCACCATCATCTTCATCATCACCACCATTATCTTCCTTATCACATCCCTATCATCATGACCATCATTTTCATCTTTAATCTCACAGTGATCATCGCCCTTTTCCTCCTCAAGGTCATTCCATTCGTACAACTAGTCAAGCATTAAAATAAATGATGATAGGCGACTGATTTTCATAATTCTATTTCTTTTTATTCCCCACCACCGTGAAATCTTCATCGAAGTATAGTGTAATACAGATATCATCAACAACATTGTAAATACTCAATATGCAATAGTACTTATTGTAAGTTACATTTTCGATTATCACATAATTATATATTTGCCACTCTTTACAAGTTCTGCAGTGATCATAGCAATAGTGATAATTCATAAATAGACCAATTTACACAGAATGCATACAATTTACATATTCAAGTCTAAGAAATTCGACAGAAAATAAGATTATAACATATTTAAACATGGCTCTTGTTTTCCTCCAATTATGATGATAACAAAATAAACGCTGTCTCTGACTTGACTCAAAGTTTTAGTAATATGGTCTTGCGCAAATTTCAGTATTAGTTTCAGTTTCAGTTTTATTTTCATTTCCAACAGAACAGAACAGAACATTATTTTGATTTTGACAAAAAAAAAACAATTATACGATTCAATAGGCCTATACAATAATATAATACATTTTACATGGTTTAAAGTTACAAAATAGAAAGTATATATAAACATCCAGTATAATAGTTCTTTATTATTTTGTAAGTTAAACCTGTGGAAATGGAAGGATCCACTGAAAAGCAGAGCTTGTAGAATGTGGATCCCTCGAAGTAATGACGAACATAATTTTTGTAACATGTAAATATATTGACTAGAAAAAAATATAGATATATATAGAAGATTAGCAAAATGTTGCAGAATAATAATATAATTATAAATTCATAATTTGAAAACTTGTTACGACACGACAAGTTCCAACTTGTAGGTTTTTTCCTCCAGCGAGACCGAATTAGAATTGTACTATTTCACACGTATAGTAGTAATTATTATACAAACACGCTTACACAAATACATTATGCACAATGATATTTTATGAAATATAAATAATCTTACACAGTAAATTTTAATTATGAAGCCAGCTTCCGAGTTTATTCTTTTCTTCTTTCTTTTCTTCAACATTTTGACAGCTGGTCCCAAGAATAAGAAATAATGAAAGTCTTGTGCCTACAAATGATGAAAATAATCCTAATAATAGTTTAATTTATATAAAACGCCCTTTTTTAATGGTACAAATAGCTGAATATGATTGATATGTATTATTACATCTATAGGCTTGTTAGCAGGAAGAAACATAGATAAAAATATGTCTGTATCCCTGGTATTCTGTTAATATACACTACGCAATATTTGATGTGCTTGATGATGATGATGATGATGATGATGATGATGATGATGGGTAAAGTCTGGAGTCTTTTAACGTAGGAGAAAGAGAGAGAGAGAGAGAGAGAGAGGGGGGGGGGGGGAATATTTTTTTTTTTTCAATTGTCAAATTTCGATTGAAGTTTGACGAGGACCTGCATGAGAATGGTCAACTCATCTCTGACATTATTGATGACCTCACAAACGTCACGTGGTGACTTCAGGACTTCAACACTCGATGTGTAGGGGTCGTAGCGTACTTCAAACGGACGTTTGATGGTTGCGGCAAATTCCCTATATTGGGGAGGGAGGTAAAAGGAGAGGGATTAGAAAGTTAAAGTAGAACTTTAATGATTTTAAATATTGGCTTAATACTTATTATTGCATAGATGGCATAAATTAAACAAGGTTATCCAAATTCAACGCTTGGAAACATTTGAAGTAATGATTATTATTATAAAACGGTAAAATACAGCCCCCGATATAGCAGCTGAAGAGATCCTCGAACGCTGCTGAGATATGTGACGACACACCATGGACCAGTCCTGTCTAAGCAGACGATGTCCCATAACATCTTACACATTTTTCAGAGCCTGTTTTGTCATCTCCTCTTCACTTATTTCTCTTCCTTCACTAGCGTCAGTCTTAATGTTAGTCTGTTGCCTCACTCTTAACTTCGTGTATGGTATTATTTTGATGAAAAATGCAGCGTTAAAAAAATAGAGGAATCAGTCACTTGTAAACAAAATAAGACGCCATTGTATTTTCAGCTGCTTGCACCGGGGCATGTTCGGCGTTTCAAGAGGGAACGAATACCATCCTGCTATTATTCGGAGGGCTTTTCAATTGAAAGTGGGGTTTATTTCATTGATCATTGACCCTTCTCCTGTGTATTTACAATCAAACGCTTTTAGCTATCAGAATCAGTTTCACTTTCCCTTTATAATGGTGTGAAATAAGGTCATGTTTAAATACACCAAACTCTTTATAATTTGATAAATAATTGCATTGCAATTACGTTCATTCATTATAGGACGTCGTCTGCTTAAGCAGGATCGATCCCGAGTGTGACGACATCAAAACATCGCTATATTTCTGGCGAATCCTCGGATATTCCAGATGCTTAGAAGAGCTTTTATTTGTGTTGTTTTTATAATCATCAGATACGCAGTTGACATAAAACTTATACGATTGCCTCTGTAAGCTTCCCAGTTTCTAGTGATACATTAATTGCCATATTTGTGATTTTCTTTGAATACCTACTTTAAGATAAATTGCATAATGATAGGCCTATCCTTCAAGCTTTAAAAGCTGTAAATGTCCAGTTTACTACATCCTAAACACTCATTCATAATGTCATGAGGGGACAGGAGCGCGCTAGACCGACTGAAATTGGGGGGGGGGGGGCCTCGGACCAAATTAATGACAAAATCACCCACCCTCCCTTCTAAAGAAAAAGAAAAGAAAAAGAAAATCCTCAGAATTTTCAAATACAGTGGTCAGAGTTTGAAAAATGCCAACAGAGGTTTTAAAAATTTCCCAAGGCAAGGTAAGAAGGAAAGAAAAAAGCAGGTCATATTTTTTTAGATTTACCAACAAGACTTAGAAATTCTAAATTGGCCGACAGAAAATTGAGGGTTACATTCACAACCCCTACCCCTTTCACGACGCTCCTTTGAGGGAGGACTGATACTAACCTCATTTGTTGTTTGGCTTCCTCGAAGCTCTTGGAGATGAAGTAAGCTTCCTGATATGTCGTAATTAAACATTCTTGTTTGGACGTCACGTCGGGGTTAAAGGGCAGGATTTTGGCTTCCGGTGACAGAGCATGCTGGGTAAGAAGGTGTAAATATTTATTTGTAAATTATATTTCACAAACGTAGAGTGATTTTAAAAATGAGATGCAATTTTCCTTATTTAAATGTTTGATAATTATAGACGAAATAGGAGGTGTCATGCCACTTAATTCACTTATGGGACAGTCAATTTTAGGTTTCTGTCGGCAAGCTTGTCCATTAAAGTTTGTCCGACATCTCCGCCCTCCACACCACCGCCCTCCACACCACCATACACCAGATGAGATGGGGGAGGGTCTTTTTTTCTTCTTCTATTCGTTTTTTTTTTTGTGTGGTGTTGTAGTTGATATAGGTTTCGTTCAGGTGTTATATTTTTTTCCAAACCCTTTTAAAAATATTTTACACAGTGAAATCTGAACTTTATTTGTCCATATATTGCTGTTTGGAATTGTCAATTTTAAGTTATATCATAACTAAAGTCTTCATTAA
>CM046873.1:41626774-41669370 GCA_025617745.1 Heliocidaris erythrogramma | reverse complement strand
AGCACGCTCTATCAGCAGAATCTGCTATTAAACTGTACAGTTCTAAACATAAGAAATGTAGGTGTGAACACTCAAAATCAGACCCCTTTGCAAGTGAGATCACACGTGACCGACCCAATTTTGACCACTGAGAGCAGCCAATCCGCAGGTCCCCTAAAAGTGCGCTATTTTATTTCCAATTCTGCCTGACTATGAATACATAATGAGCAAGAACAGCCAGGAACATCTCATTTGCAAACTATTGAATAGCCTACTTATCATTCACCAATTGTCATGAGTTATACATCAAATAAAGAAGAGGGATCAGAGATTTGTGACATGCTTTTAATGTGTTCAAAATAAAAGACGAAATTGGTATAAAATGGTGTTCCTTTTATGACCAAAAATGGAAATTAAATGAAATATAAATCTGGCCAAATCTACCATAGTTTTATTGTGAGCCAGGGCAAATTTGACATGAGCGTAAAGGGCATTTTCTGTACTTTCCAAAGATTGAAATAACATTAATGTGCACTTCATGACAGGTCAGGATCCAGCAATATGTAACCGATGTACACACTTTGTCTTTAAAAAGTCAATTCCAGCATTCTGATTGGTTACCACCACGCAAGATGTTTTCTCACAGCCAGCAACAGCTATGCGCATGTTTGCGCAAGGATGAAGCAACAGGTTGCGCAATGTTTCATTCAACGCGCACTTGGTTACGGATGGCTCGCTTGCCAATCACAGGGCTAAGATTCTATGGTCTTGACCATGGTCTTGACAACGGATGATCTGCGGCTGAATATTGTGGATCCTGACTCTGTCATAAATTTATGGATGATTTGAATGTAACGATGAAAAAAGATGAGATTCCAGCGCTTCCATACATATGTGTCTTGATGGCGGCTCATATACTTTTTATATGTCTTTTAACAACTTGAAATCTTGTGAAAAAAAGGCTTTTGTATGACTATTTCATCGGTTATTTTAAACATTTTCTTTTTAAAATTCTGACTAAAACAAAATATCCCTGTGTTGGTAAACTATTCATTTATTTTTGCAGAAAGTCTAATGAGCACAGCATTAATATTTATTGAAGAGCATAACTTTAAAGATGACCATGCGATACAGCCGGCTGGGTGCAGGGAGAAAGTCCATTTCGGGCACTGGAAATAAAATGCGCGTTTTTTGCTCATTTGCATACGACCTGCGGTCTGACTGAGAGAAAATGATGTATTCTCATTTTATAAAATAATGACCCTCCGTCTGTTGGGGGCGAGACTGTCATTAAAATCCGAAATGAGATACTTCTGTGACAAGATAAATACTGATATATATACATGTAAGGTTAAAATCAACTATTTTTATGTATAATAACCACTGTTGATCTCAGTTTAATAGATACAGTTACATTTTCATACTCCCTATTTGATCCAACTGCAATGTCTTTATAAATCTCGCCGGTCATAACATGTGCAGATGTAAAGAACTAAAATTACCATCACAAGAGTACACCAATTGATTAGAATGAAACACAGATTATGTTTCACATTTCAATGAATACCACATATCAGACTAAATCGATAATGAAAGAATACATGTACTAGATAAGCCTACCTCATCTTCCAGCGAAGCCACGGATTTCCTCAACGACAGCTTTTCGTTATCCTAAAATCAAGACACCAAGTAATACTCTCATCATTTCTATATTCTCATTTTGACGTATAATCTTCAAAATGAAAACAGCATACTTGTTGCTAGGTTGATCAAACTTCAATTTTCTCCTACCTAGCAACAACTACACGTAATATCTGCATTCTGACTATCGAAATACAATAAGTTGTAACAGGTGAAAGTGATAGATCGTAACTAGGCAATCCCGCATAAATTTGAACCAATATAGGAAAACGGCCTGCTGTAAGCTTTGCATAACCTTGCATAGCTGTGGAGGAGGTGGTTCAATGCAGGTGTTATTTGAAACCCTTAATTCAGCAAGAAGTGTTAGGCCAAGGGAAAATGATTTAGTTTCTCGCCTCCTCCAGCTTCCTTTGTTCAGCCTGCCTCATTTTTTTTCCCCTCTCTCTCTCTCTTCCCTTGTAAAAAGTACCATAGTACCCATGGTATTAAATTTGACGGTAATTTGACCAAATTAACATCAAATCATGCAGAGTACTATATCAAATTACCATGATTTCACGGTAATTTGGTCAAATTACTGTCAAATTACCATGAATACTATGGTACTTTTTTACAAGGGTTTCTCCCTCTCTCTCTTTTCTTTAGTTTTGGTTATTTGATGTTTTTATTGGGCACAGAATAAATAAAAATCTGAGGGAATGTAGACAACTTAGAGCAACTTAAATCCTTTAAATGTATACATGTACCTGTAGGACAATTTTGAGCATTTTAATACATAGACAAGTAAAATCTTTTAAGAGAATTTCAACTTTTTTGAGCCTCTGTAGAGCAAAATTTCTTTAGAGGACTATGCATTGACATTGGCCCCTAACAACGTGTGTGTGTGCTAAAAAAATATCAAATAAGCTGAAAACATAGAACTCCTCATTTTTTTCCATAAATCCGGACTAGAAACTATGATTTGATATTACATGGCCTAATTACACATCAAAATTTCATCTGGAGAGTTGATTTAAACCCTGTATTTCTGTTCATACTTCTTCCAGTGGTTTGCCGGTGCGCAGGCAATGACGGAAGCTAGCCACTGTTACCATGGCGCTGAATAAACAATCTTTAAGAGGATCTAGGCAATGTATTGACATGTGGGAGCTTTATGAGGAATACTTGTCAATGTCAAAAGTGAAGTGAACTTTATTCACCAGAATTTTTATGCATATGAAACATATCCATGGAGTATAGCACGATAGACCGCTTCGGTAATGTACATGTATGCAAATTTTATACATACCTTTCAAACAAAGGTTGTTCTTGACAACCTGGAAGCTTGTCGGACATAGCAACAAATAATGTATGCAAAATGGATTCCAAGCATTGAGGCTCATTTATAAAAAGCAGGTTAATGGAATAACTCGTTACTAGGTGCTCAGCTAATATATATGCATAAACTTGTACATTACAGAAGCGGCCTAATTGGGGAATTCATAAAGGGGGCTTTTTGACTAGTAGATAAGTGTTGATAAAAGGTGGTTGACTATTATTTTTAATCCTACATGTAATTATGCTGTACTGAACATAAGCCAACGGCTAATTAACAAAATTTTCCTATTAGCACCAGACAGAATTCAATTTCAAAACACATTTATTTTGTTCAATACCAGTAGGACGATTCAATTTAATTCAACATTCATTTCTAATGGTTTTCATAATGAGTTATCTCCAGCTTTGTATAATTAACAGCAGGATAAAAGGGTACTATTGCAAATTAAAAATAAAACAGGAAAGTGCACTCACCTCACTTTCCAAAAGTCGCACAGTCTTTCCCAATGATTGCTTTTCTTTCTCCTAAAAATTACAACAAAAAAAAAAAGGTAATTACTTTATTTTGCCATGAAAGACCACATGACTGCAAATACTCTCAGAGTACATGTACCTGGTTTAAAATTATCCATTGATATCCAAAGTCGCTGAAAATGGTTTCACTTTTATATTGCCTATGTACAGGAAATGGGTGCTCCCTGAATTAAGTGTACGGGGATGAGAAAGGATTAAGGACGTTCCCCAGTTAAAGCAAAATCCATGTCATTTTCAACAAACTTTGCATGTAGTTTAATATGTTGCCCCATGAGAGGCCCAAATCTGCAAAGAAAATTAAAGGTCCATATGCTTATTTTTGTTCTTATGGGACACTAATATTGGTCATGAGTGGATGTAGTATAGTATAATAGTCAACATTACAAATGAGTTTGAAGCAATTCTTGTACTTTAATAGTCATCAAGGTTAATGCCAATTACATTAAATGCAGTATAATAAAATAAATAAATGAAAAAAATACAAATAAACAAATGAATATGTAAATAAATATATGAATTTCAATAAGGTGTAGGCAATGATGAAAAATATTGACAGTATAACCAATATTTTTGGTTGATGGTACTATGTGTCTTCATATTTTTCTAACATATATTATCTATTTGTAGCATGATCAGAAAGCAAGAATCATAAGAGGTTCATACAATTGTTAAAGGTACATGTAGCTTAAAGCGAAACATTGTGGCACACATATGACCAAATAATTCGAAATCGAAATTTCATTCTACAGAGGCAGAACCAATATATTAGGATGTAGAATTAGTACTTACCTCTTTTAAAGCAAAATATATTTCAGATATGTCTGATTCTAATTTTAGAAGCACTGACAAAACTAGCAATTCAATTTTCCTCTTTGCGTCTTTTCCGTGTCTTTATGTGCCATTGCATTTCAGTAAGCTACCAAAGTAAGGGTACAAATATACTTGGGAACTTGGATGAAATTGAGGCTTATTGAAAATCATCTTACCAGTCTAGCTACATGTGTCTGCAAGGAGAAACAATTATTTTCAATCTGTCTGATCTCATCTCGTAGTTCATTCATCTGCTCTTTCAACACGGTCTGTTTTTGCAGGAGGCTAGAATATTGAGAAGAAGATTTGTTGGTTGTAATGTTTATGTTTTATATACATATTATATTTTCTGACTATTAATTACCTTTTCCACACCATGGGCTGCAAATACAGTGAAACCTGTATATAAAGACCACTCAAGGGAGACAAGCAAAGCGGTCTTTATAGACAGGTACAATTTTTTTTTGTTTTCATTCAAAAATAACAGATACAATGTAAAAATGGAGGCAATTTAAATCATTTTCTTTTAAATAAAACTGGATACATGTACATGTATCTCAGAGAAAAATTAAATTTCTTTCCTCTTCAACGACCAAATCTAGATGCATGCAAAGTTCCTATTATGTACACATGATAACGAAGAATACATTTTTGCTTTGGTGTGGTACACTTTCATTCAGCAAACACGACAAGATTTATTTGTCAAACGTATGACGTGCTCAACAAATTAAATTAAACACAACGTAACAAAGCAGCTCCCGAGGAGAAGAGACAATTGAATTATATGGTTTCAATAATCCCAAATGAATCTCAGATAATTAATTTAAATCAAATTAACATGGTCAAATAACGAAGTGCAAATATATCGGATTATGTATTTTGTCATGTGGTGCTCCGTGAAGGACAATCTGGGGAGCGTTTCATCAAGCGTTTTGTCAGTGATTTTTACCGACAAATTTGCTCTCAGCCACTCAGATGCAAGGATTTCAGTAGCTTATAACAGTTGTCGGTGAAAATCACTGACAAAACGCTTGATGAAACGCTCCCCAGATGTATGGAAATGAAAGAATTTCCCGATTCAATATTGTCAACTCAACTGCAGAAACAATTTGGGTATAGTCAGTGATGTTAATACAAGTAATATTAAAACAAGGCAAAGAACTGGTAATATTTAGTGGTTTAAGTAAGTCTATAACATTTTGCGGCTCAGGTACATGTAAGTTTCAGTCACAAAGACTGCTAATGACATTCATGATAAACTCAGGGAAGATCTAGTTATTCTTTTGTTAAAAGTTTTGCTTCATTAAGTCAGCACCATAACACATTGTACCCATTAGGATTTAGCTATGTAAGGTATCATGCATGTAGATATGCTGGTAATCTTAAAAAAAGGTGGATGTAACATGGGACACCAGTATATTTTTGTCAATATTTTGAAAATGCCTCTCAAAACAATTTGTCTTGTATTCTTCAAAAGCTTCCTGGAGGCACCAAGTACATTCATATAAAACAACTTAATGGTGTAAGTCATAGTTTTAAAACTACAATGTTTTTATGATAAAATGTCACGCTTTGGTGCCCCGACTTTGTGAACAGACCCATATATTAGTTGTTGCTATGTCAGGCAAGCCTCTGACAAGCTTTTGAGTCCTCAAGAGAAACTTTTGTTCAAAAAGTATGCATAAAATTAGCAAACGGGTCTATTCATAAACTGTCTCAATATTTGGAGGCAGGTTGTTATGCAAAAAGACATGTAGTTGTAAAGGAAAATGATAAGAATCAATCTTGATACATGTATTGTAAATTATGCATAATATACATGCATGCAGATGAGATGCAGATGGTTCCAAGTGGTTGGCATAGTATTTTGTAGAGATGACTGGTCTATGGACCAATAGATGGCTTCTGTAATGTAATAAAATTCTATACATACCTTTCAAACAAAGGTTGTTTTTGACAACCTCAAAGCTTGTCAGAGGTTTGCCAGACATAGCAACAAGTAATGTACGCAAACTGGATTCTAATCATAGAGGCTCATTTATAAATAGCCGGTTAATGGATAGCTTGTCACTAGGTGCTCAGAGAAGAAATGTGCATAAATTTGAATACATTACAGAACCGTCCGGTCGTATTGGTGGAGAGTTCCAATGCCCCACCAGAGCACTTTTTCACTGTCAATAGACCGCTTCAGTAACGTACATGTACATGTATGCAAATTTTATGCATACCTTCAAACAAAGGTTGTTCTTGACAATCTGAAAGCTTGCCGGGCATAGCAACAAATAATGTATGCAAACTGGATTCCAAGCATTGAGGCTCATTTATAAAAAATCATGTTCATGGAATAGCTTGTCACTAGGTGCTCAGAGAATATATGTGCATAAATTTGTATTCATTACAGAAGCGGTCTATTGCTAATCCTACTTTTGCAAATATATGCATTTTTATAAGTAAATGATATCCAATAGGAAATTAAAAAAAAAAGCTTGAGCGGCTATATTAAATCAACTACAGCCAGGGCTTAATAATGAATATTTAATAATTAGTTAATTACATATAATGCTAATTATGGAAATGCAAAGAAATTTGTTCCATATATGTATGTGATAAACATAAACAGAATATGTTTTATCTTGCAGAATTCGATGTCGCATACATGTACATGAAAGTCGAACTTTACCTAAGTCAAATCAATTTTTTCAACCAAACTACATTGTATGCAAAACATGTGTTATTACATTTCCTAATTCAAATTTTGCATACATGTGTAAGTCGAACTACTTTTTGTGGTCCCTACAGATTAGACTTACAGTATGCAAAGTTACTTATTTATATTATTCTAAGAAGGATGATGGACAGTACCTGTTAATAGTTTCCTTTGCTTCCTCAGCCTTATTGAGTAGTTCTGTCCGAGACTCTTCTGTTGTTTCCAGTCGTCTATGCAACGCTTCATTGGCCTCTGAAAGCTTTTGATTTTGACATCGAAGTTCTTCTAACTCTTCAAATATGTTTGCTGATTGGTTTCTGTAGTTATCACATTAATAATGTCATTACAAGAAATTGAATTAACATAGAATCTTTCAACAACAACAAACCTAAACCATACCATTTAACAAAATATTGTAGCAGAGCTTAAAGGGATAGTCCACCCCGATTACAAGTTGGGTTTAAAAGAAGCAGCAAATTTTAACAAAAACAAATTAGTGAAGCTATGAACGAAATACGATAAGAAATAAGAAAATTTGTGCTTGATTGATTACAACTTTAAACATTCATAACTTTATACAAGCGCTGTATGCACTGTACGCAACGTACACTAGCGTTGCAGCTACGGCACCATGATTGCTCTGCAGTACGTACGGTTGTACTTAGCGTGGACACAAGATGGCGCTACACGACGTGGTACCTCACATCACATGTAGAAATAGAAAAAATGATCAAAGAAATGGAGGACAAAAAGAATACACATTGTGCCAAATGTACTCACATTTCATCACCTCCATAAGCTTCCAGGCTTCCATAGCTGAATGTTGAGATGTTTGGGTTTTGTTCTTGGAAAAAAAAAAGAGAAAGAGAGAGAAAAAATTCATTTTCAAAACTTTGTATTAAACAAGACACTAAAAAGTTCAATGACAATGAAAAACAGGATGATAATATAATGTTTAAAGTGGGGGAAAATGCATTTCTGTTCACATGAGCCCTTTTTTTTCATAAGTGAGATTCTTATGTTGTTGTTTATTTTGTCTTTCTTCTCACCAGAGCTGGGTTTGTTTCTTTGTTTGTTTTGTTTTTTTGTTTTTAATTCCCCAAGGATCTTTCAGAACTATCTACTACTACTGAATGTTACCATTCCACATTAAACATTTACAAGTACATTTATCAACACTGCACGGTCTCAAATGTAATGCTGTACTAATAATTACTATCAAATTCTAATAAAGACTTCCAGGTGAACCAACATTTTACTGAGCATATTTCATCACCATATATCGCCCTATACATGATGCAATTTATCTACCACTTTACGGCCATCATGTCTTAATTAGATTTCCAGGCCATTTCACACTAATGACTGTCATAAACCATCCATATTGCATGGTCC
Organism: Heliocidaris erythrogramma; assembly: GCA_025617745.1. Lineage (NCBI taxonomy): Eukaryota > Metazoa > Echinodermata > Echinoidea > Camarodonta > Echinometridae > Heliocidaris > Heliocidaris erythrogramma. The sequence goes on along the minus strand of CM046873.1, from coordinate 41,660,987 downwards.
ATTCCAACTCAATCGCATACAATAAAGCATTCTAATACACTTCACTTGACTACCTGGCAGGAAATTAAACTTGCTATTTGTGTAATAATTTCATCACATAGGATAGAAGCATTAAAGGTCAGAATATACATCTCTTGGTTCATTCATGGGGTGGGGGGTGGGAAATATTGATGAAGTCCATGTAATTATGGCATGGAATTCTCTCTTTAATACACACTGAAGGTTAATTTACAATGTATTTGAATGAATTTTTCATAACCATAATATATATGTAGACCTTCGTTATCAAAGGCACACTTCACTCACTTTTTATACCTGTCTTGAATATTCCCAATCATCCTACTTTTCAAGACATATTCTTCCTGCCATGTAAACCTTCTAATTTGAGCAAAGCCCCATACATGTACATATATTCATGCAGGTATGATAGAAATTAGAAAAAACATTGTCCCTTATATTGGAAAGACTCATTCACAGATGGCGGGAAAAACTGTGTTGACTCCTTTTACTTGTATGGCAGGTGGGGATGAAAAAAGCAGCAGCACGCAAAAAAGACACCGAAGTGAACTCACTTTATCTATATGTAGCTGTTTGTTATAGGATGCAGATACATGAAGCGCATTACCCTTCCCCCCCCCCCCCCCCCGAAAAAAAAAAAACCACAAAACAAAACAAAACAAACAAAAACAAGAACAAAACAAAAACACACACACAATTTAAAAAAAAACGCACACTGTAAACCTCTGTGGCTTATTTGTGAATTTAAAACTGAGAAAAATATGTTTGGACATAAATGTATGGAAGGTATTTTTTTAATGAGCTAGGACGGCAGTGGACGAATGGAGTGACCAGTCTGATTGCATTGTTTTAGAGTATCTGAAGCTGATTGTGCAAAGCATCTGTCAGTCAGAAGCTAATTATAACAACAGCAGCATTGCTCCAATCATATTCTTTTTATATATTTCCTAATCAATGTATTTTTATGTCCCTCCCCGCTTCTTTCATCTTCTCCATCTATTATTCCCTAATAGATATCTTTGTTGTTTTTTCTCTCTTTTGATCCTTTTCTCTTGCTAAATGTAATGTACATAATTTATCTCTTGATTTTCTTACCTTCATATGGGGAAAATGTCCTGCTATACCACACTGCTTTGCTGCTGTCACTAGCTGAGTCTAGCCTAAAAAAAATTAATTGAATTCATGTACAGAGCTCTGTACTTTACAATTGATGCCAATTTTTTAATGAAAATCTATGCCTTCTATGTAAAAAGCAGATCAAAGATGATGACAGACAGCAAATGTCAAATCAAATTTGGGGGGAAAAAAGAAATACATTATGGACTCAAGATATCACTATTAATTGATACAGGTCAATACTCAATGGACATGAAATAAAAGGATAACATAGAAAGAAATATAATATACATTAACATAATTATAAATTTGAAACTTTTACTCAATTACAACTTTAAAGAAACAAAATTGAGTAAAGCATCAGGCTGAACATTGGACATTGTAAAATCAAAGTGTAGACTTTTAATATTTGGATTAAGTCTAACAATACTTCTCAAAATAATATGTGACAAACTGTAATGCTTCGAATTATGTTACTTCTTTAAAGGGCGAGTCAATTAGAATTATATTTCATGATAATATCAAAGTATTGTGTCAATATTGCTAGAAATCGCATATACTTTTTATTAAAAAGATCTGTGTACTTCTCTAAGCTTCGTTGAAATTGCCTAAATCGCACGTTTATCAGCTAGTCTGTCACGCCCCTCGAAAAAGTAGGGCCCAGTCACGTGCCTTGTCAGGTGACCTGTGACGTACCATCGGGAACATCTAGCTAGCGGACGACGCTTGTCTGTGTATATCCAGTGCAGGGAATTTTGGATAGGAGTGCATATCTCAAGAAAAATAATAAAATGCCGAGGAGATGTGTTGTTGCTGGGTGCAGCAAAGGCACCAGCGATGGTGTTAGTCTGCACACCTTTCCTAAAGATGATGCAACTCGAAAAATTTGGATCTCAAGGATCAAGCTGACGCGAGCTCAGTGGGATGGCCCTTCCGCTCACAGTACTGTTTGCAGTGACCACTTCACGGAGGAGGACTTCGATAGTCAGGGGCTGTATGACCAGCTAGGATTTGCGCCCAAGAAGAAAATGCTGCGGCCGACAGCTATCCCTGTCATCAGACTGGGAACTGAGGGCTGTGGAACTGGAAGCCAAACACAGGGAGCTAAAAAACAGAGTCGGTCTGCAGTTCTGAAGCTGGAGTCACTGGAGAAAAAGAGGGTAGGTCTACCATACCGTACCGTTATAGTAGAGTAAATAATTACTCACCTGCTATTGTCAATGGCCTAACTGTTAGTGTTAGTACTCAGTTCTAACGTTAGCTATTCCTCACCCTATTCCTGGCAGTGCCACTATTTTAATTTAAATCTAGCTACTTGAACTTAGTACTATACTTGTCTTAGAAACTCTTACTCTTACTCTTAGTTCCTACCGCTAACAAGTGCCAGAACCACAGCAGAGACAGAGAAACTATATCCAACTAGACCCTGCTAGGCCATATGTAAAAAAAAGAAAGAAAAGAAAAAGAAACATTCAAAATGAAACTAAAGTAAAATATAAACAAAAAGCCCAGTACAGTAGTATTAGTAAGAGCAACCTGTTTGCAAGGCGGTCACAGTCCGGTTCCTGTATTTTAACAAAGTTGGCGGAGTACAGCTAGCCTACAACTACAAGTACAATATGCCGACTTAATGATCAGACAAGACAAAACAAAAACCAAAAACAAAACAACAACAACAAAAAAAAACTACGATGTACATAGCCCCGACTGTAATTGCAGCTATATCGAGGAACGGAAATCTAGATCTACATAAATGATAACTGTAACTAAATATGTGCTTAAATTGAGTAACTCCTGAAAAAAGTGAGGGTGTATTTGCACGAAGCCACAACCCCCCCCCCCCCATTTACAAAGTTTGTGTCTATGTCAGTATGTGTGTGGGGGGGGGGGGGGGGGGGGTTGATACCCACCCAGAAATTATTCATGCTGTATACATGTATAATATCTGTATGTTTCTGTTAAGGATGATTACAGCTGTGATCATAATTACATATTTTTAAATTTAGCTATTGGAAGGAATGCTCTATCAGGAAAAAGAGGAACAGATTGAGCCTGACCTTAACCCAGAATCTCCTCAGCTGAGTGATGTGCCACACCCACAGTGTAGTTGGTTGGATGATTCCGAAGAACCTACAACATCACATGTAAGCATCATTTCATGTCTTTTATCTTGACCATGAAACTGTATAGAAGTTACATGTAAAACACCCCTGTAAGTTTAACACATTAGAATGGAAACATATTGCTCTGTCTGGTAGAATGATGCTTTGATTGCATTTTGGAGGACTCACTTGGACCTCTCACTGCCATTATGAGAGATGTGATTTTAATTCCAAGAACCATTTAGGGTCAAAAACATGCAACTTTGAAACTGGTATATATGTATTGTGTAACATAGCAAAAACGTAGACGAAAACTCATAATGTGGATTAAAATAAGCCATTTAAGATGGATGTTATTTTCATGTTCTATCGAATGAAACTAGATCTTATTGGTTGCTAATTTGACCCACCCCAAGCAACCTGTTGAAATATATTTTTTTTTTGGTTGTGGTCAGGTCAGTGCATGTGTTGTGCTTTTTGGCATGGGTTAAGAATGTACCATTTTATGGTATGTTCTTAATGAAAAATTACATGCTGAGGAGTTAGGGTTAGAACTTCGCATCAGTGATAGTTCCTATTGCATTACACTTAATATGGTAAATTATTTTTTTTTTCTCTCTCTACAGGAAAACTTTCCAACAGTAATGGAAAAGATAAAAGAAACTGGTGGTATCTGTGCTTCTACTCAGACAGCAGTGGAAACTAAAGTGAAACGTAAGTGTAACCTAGGGGCAACTGTACAGATTTTTTTTTTAATACCATTGATAAACAGTAAGATGCCATACATCTAGAATTGTAAATTCTTTGTGTGAAATTTTGCAAAATATTTATTTTTCAATTTCCACAATGAATCGAGGCAATGGCTATTTTGTGGCAGGCAACAAGAAGCGTGTTACCTCAATAGCCTAATACTGTTAGCCTGTGGCCTGAAATAACAAGTATGCAGGTGCCAAGATATGGTAAACAGCTTTAAAATAATGAAATTGTAACAAAAAGTATAGACCAACTCTTCCCTGTCGTGTACAACCATATTTATTTTCCTTACATGAGCATACCTTATTGTGCATGATTTTAAGATGTGACTTGAAGTTTATGTCTAAAACTCTCAGCCAGTGGGAATTAAAATGTGATGATCAACTGTCATATCTAATGCAGGTACCCAGGTCTCGGTGTCAACATGCGAGAAAGGGATGCAGTGTGAGCTGGTCATCTCAATAAACAGTGGAACGCAGTGCAACACCGAAAAGGAAGGGGAGCCTGAAAGAAAGGAGAAAGCTGTAAGAAAGGAAGAGGCTGAAAGAAATGAAGATAAGGGTAAAGAGTCAAGCAGTGACAGTGGACAGTCATGGAGGAGAAAAAGATGCCAGGATCCAGATTACTTACCAGAGTCAGAGTCATCTGATGCACATAGCACCCCTCACAAGCGACGCAAAAAAATGTAAGTACACTGTAAAGGTATCATAAAGTTGCGCTCATAGAGATACATGTAAAATTATTGAATAGCAATGACATGTTATTTCTCATTTACAAAGCTTTGAAATTTCACTTTTCTTGTAATATTGCTTTTGAAAGTTTAACAGACTTTCTCATAAAAGTGGCAGGCATATAGGGTAAAATAATCATGAGATATATTACTATGAATTGCACACATTTATTATGAATTCTTTCCACTGAAATTTTTGTCACTTATCAAACTTAAAGAAAGTAGTCCTAATTTGTAAAAAAAAAAATGATTTTAAAAAGGAATAAGCTAATTGCAGTTTTAAATGAGACCTTTATGTAAAATTACCATGTTATGAAATTCACAGCAATGTTCCAAAGAATCACTGAAAAAGGACTGCATTTACTCTTAAGTGTTGGGACGACTCCTTAAGCAAACAAAAAAATAAAAGGAAATGTATGTTACATTTTGGCTTCTCAATCTAGGACAGGAATGTACTGGGATCTAAATCTTTATAAGTGTCCTTGTGCAGATTGGTTGCAAGTGAGGGCTGTACTACCTTTAAGATTTGAAACACATCAGGGAATGATGTTGAATATATATATATATATATATACTCTATTTCCTCACTCAACAGGCGTGTCGGAAGACGTCCGGCTGAAGAAGTGCATCTCGGTACTCCTACTAAAGAGCCCATTCATCAAGAGCCGAAATTTATTGTTTTTGAGCGGCCCCTGCTGCAGCTCTTCAAACAGTGCAAGCACTGCCACTCTGGTCACATTAATGTAACCAAGAGGGTGGATGGCAGTATGGTGACAGTCTGCACCGAGTGCTACTCCTGCAATCAGCAAAGCAGATGGGAGAGCCAACCCAAGATCAAGGGCAGGCCAGCAGGGAACATCCTGATACCTGCTGCGACCTTGTTTGCTGGAGGCAGCTATGTGCAGATTCTGCGTATTTTCCAGAGCATTGACATCGCCACAGTCTGTCGGCAAAGGTGCTACCACTTCCAGCGGGTCATCTTTCAGCCAGTGGTGGAGAGACAGTGGAAGAAAGAGCAGGAGGCCATAGTTTCGGAGTTGAAGGCACGGTCTCAACCACTTGTAATTGCAGGGGATGGTCGTGCCGATAGCCCTGGCCATTCTGCTAAATATGGGCTCTACACAGGGTTGGAGACATCAGTCAACAAAATTGTAGATGTCCAGTTGTTGCAAGTAAGAATAATTTGTATAAATCTTCTAAATAAGTTTTGAGTGTAGTGATATTTTAGTTCCCTAAAGCATAGTGAAATGCAAATAATCATGATGTTCTAACATTGTTTTTCATTAACTGTTTTTTTTCCAGCAAACATTACCAGAGTGTGAAAGCTTGTAGTATTTGTTTCTATCACTGATTGCCTTGGAATGTCCAAATTTTATGGGCTACATTGACAATGATTCACATTTCAGGATTCCAGATGTAATCATGTTTATATATATATATATAATCATCCTTTAGTATCATTTATTATGTCTGTTTCCCCTGTGAGGAATTACATATGGCAAAAAAATCTTTGTAGTACATGTATTCATTTTATAAATGTTCATTTTTTAGAGCAACGAATGTAAAAGCAGCTATCATATGGAGATTGAGGGGCTCAAAAGATTCCAGTCTTACCTTGTCTGTAAAGACCTCAAGATGGGAAAGTTTGTCACCGACAGGCACCGGCAGATAGCCAAGCACATGAGGGAGCAGTCTCCAGATGTCCATCATGCATTTGATGTGTGGCATGTTGCTAAAGGTTTGTGGAACACTAATTAATTTTTGTTTTGTTGTATGGTTGTCAAATTACTCTTCTAACTCCATTAGAACATAATAAAGTAGTTAATTCTCCCTCAACATCTATAAATTTCCATCTGTCAAGAATTGTAAGTATGACTTTAAATGTTATGTAATTTCATTTTGTTGAATATCTTGTTGCATACAAGTTTGTATATTATAATTGAAAGAATCAGTGTTGTGACCTATCTAATGATCGTGGAGTGTTTAATGGAACAAAAATTGCATTTAGTAGTTAGTGCCAAAGAACATAAATAGTGAATTTGGTAGTCAAGAATATTGTTCGTTTTTATATAGAACTTTGGATTAAAGAAAGGCATTTCTGCCCTTGCCTGAGAATTTTAACCATTTTGTCTTCTTTGCCAAGAAAAATCACTAATTTAGATCCTTTCTTCATCAGGGCCCCAAAGAGAGATACATGAAGAGCACAAGGTTACAAATCTATGCCCTGGATTCTTGAAATGAATGACTGAATAATTGCTTTAATATGTTTCATCAACAGCTGTAAAAAAAAAAATCCATGCACTGGCCCAGCAAAAAGGCTGTGAGGAACTTATGGCATGGGAACAAAGCATTGGAAATCACATTTACTGGGTGGCGGCATCAACAGAGGATGACGAAGGTGATATGAGAGAAGCCAAATGGCTTTCTCTCATCAACCACATTCAAGATATCCATGAGGGCCATTCTGAATTGTTCCCCTCATGCCTGCACGAAGACCTCAGTGACAGGCCCAAGAGGTGGTTGAAACCAGGTGAGTATCTCCTCTTGACACATTTAGTACACAAAGCTTGTAAAATTAGCAGTAGTGATTGTGGTGACAGACATTTCATGGGTGAAATAACTTTTTTCTTTTCCCCAGTAATTTGTGTCCGATATTGTTATGTAGTGACTAACATTTACAATGCAATACTAGTAGTTCAGGTTCACTTGGTGAGGTGTATGACTTATGATACAAAGGCAGATCCAGGCAGGGTGGAATGGGATGCATGCCCCCTCTACATTTTTAGAATCACTCATTGAACATACATAAACAGCTAAATCCAAGAAATTTGTCATCTGCAGCCCCTATATTTCCAGATTTGCTCTTTTCACCCCCTCTATTGGATCTGCCAGTGTGATATGCAATTCAAATAAGTTATTTCAACACTGTTGGAGGTCTTTGTAATACAGAAAGAAATTGCATATAAACTTGATAGATAAAGAGTGAATTGTCAGAAGTCATTTGGCCATAGATTAGTCTTTACATATTATAGAACAGTAGATTAATTTTATAACACATGTTTAAGTCTATTTAATGAAAAGAGCCTTTGTGAATAAGTTTGAATGAAATCATTCTTGTAAAAATGATAATGATACTACAGTGTACTGATAATAAGTATACTAATAGTAACAACAATAATAATAATAATCGTCATCAGCATTAACATCATAAATGTGCTTGATCTCATTATTCTTTACGGTATTCATTTGGGAAAACTCATATATCTTCTGTGATACAGGCACCAAAGCTGCCGAGAAGCTGGATGATATAGTCACCAAAAAGACTCTGGTGAAAGACATCAAGAAGCTTTCCAGCGGACAGCAGACCTCGTCACTTGAATCGTTTCACAGCCTTCTCAACCGCTTTGCTCCGAAGATGAACGCTTACAAGTATCATGGCATCCTTGCCAGGTATTAGATGCTATTTGGGTTTTGTTATTTTTACATAGAGGTCAGGTTTTATTTTGCCTCTGCCCACTGTAGTTGGGTGCTGGAAGCCGTTTTTGTTTTAAAGAACTATGTCATGGATCAACTTTAAACTTGGATTATGTATGCATATGAGAGTGACAGTGATCTTGGGTAATGGTATTGAAGGTTAAAGGTCATAGAGGTCATTATATACATGAAAAGGGTTCTTTAACTGCGATAACATAGGAACCATAAGATGAATGATTTTTATGCCTCCGCCCACCAAAGGTGGTGCCGGTGTAATTAAATTAGACTTGGCTTATATGTGCACATTTCAAATCTGGCAATGGGGGAGGCATAAATTTTGACATGTGTGGTCACTCTCTTTACTACTTACAGGGTTCAACTGGCAGCATTGCACTACAATTTGAATTCTGACAGGAAGCAAGCTACAAGTACTTCAGGAGAGCTGCTTTATCAGATTAGTAAGCCTAAATACAAGCCAGGCTTCTCCAGTGCAAAATCTCGTAAAGAATCGCGTAGATATTGTAAGTATTATTGATTTGCAAACAAGACCAATGAAGAGAAAAACATAGAATGGCACATTATTTTTTCAATTACACATCTGATTATTTGTTTATAGTGTATGATTTTCTTGACCAATGATTACACATAACCCCCCCCCCCGGCCTAGTTAGGGTTAAAAGGCCTAGATATAACAATATAACAATTCGGGGGGGGGGAATGCTAATAAAGAGGGAGTTCATGTAGGTTTATGCCAGTACCACTGTGTCAGGAGTTGTAGACAGCAGGCAGTCAGTAGTCCATACCAAAGCTCATTCCATGACCAGTGGCTATGTCATCATTCTAAATCAAGTCTTTGTGCTGAAGAGGGCGAAGTCTAATTTTGATACAAATTGGCAAATTATTTTTGATGTCATTATTAAGGTGGTGGTGTCTGTTCCTGACACTTCAGTTATTTTGTTATAAATTAGTGCAAGCATCTTACTTCCATCTGTTTTGTATGTGTTTTTCTTTCTTTCTATTCAATTTTTCTACAGCATATGTTGATGATCTCCTTTCTGCTGTTGTGGAGTACGATGATAGAACTCCTGCACCCCGCCAACCTTCTCCACCTCCACTTGTGAGTGCTTTTGAGTATCCTCCAAGGGAGGAGGTTATTGAGCATCACAGGAGCCGATTTGCATCTGGCAAGTGATCTGATGTGTTCCGGCATCCTTGCAATCGAAATTTGAAGTTCATATTCAATACCACATTTACTGTAAACTCAGCCCTAGTTGACCTTTCATAAGTCGAATAATCTCCTAAGGCGAAGCAATTATTCAGACCAGGGGAGCGTTTCATCAAGTGTTTTGTCAGTGATTTTTACCGACAAATGTTATAAGCTACTGAAATCCTTGCATCTGATTGGCTGAGAGCAAAGTTGTCGGTAAATATCACTGACAAAACGCTTGATGAAACGCTCCCCAGATTATGCAAAACATGTGTTAGTTCCCTCCTCCGAGTGCAATATCGCTTAAATTTCTGTGGTCCCAACTCCCGAGAGATTCTACTTCTACAGGCAGTTTCCTTTACTTTACAGATTATTTTGGTGCATTATGATGCTTTAGATCCTAAACTTATCCCAAGTTTTAGTTCTGTGTTTTAAGTAGTATATTTCTCTGCAGTAAAGACTTTTTTTGTCAATAAAGGAAAAATGTCACAATGCTTTGGATTTTATATTACTTGTAGAATGTCTCATGAATTTACATGTAATAAACAGTATGTATGTGGAAAAGATAAATCTTCCTGAGTAATTGGATGTCAAATTTGGATATCATTCATGTATGCATGACCTACCATCTGTCATTCCAGTGGAGGTAAATCCCATTTTGTGCTGATTTAAGGAGAAATAGAGAACACACTGGTGGTGTTGGCAATCTGTCTCCCCTCCCCCCCAATCTCTTTTGTTCTCTTTTGCTCTCGCATCTGTACACACATAAATACACCCACACATACACCATCACCCTCCCCCATACAACACACGTGCCCCCAAATACTTTCAAATAGACAAACACTCCAATGAACATGTAGATTGCATCCAGATGTACAAATCCACACAAATCTCACATGAACATTCTTTTATCCAACCTTATGATATATTTGCCTGATGTGTATGTCTGATGTTGGTGTGCGCATGTGCATGTTTGTGTGTCATATGAATTGGTTATGGAGCAGTGGCGGATTCAGGGGGGGGGGCATTTTGGGGGCCCGTGCCCCTGCCCCCCTTTTGAGAGAAAAATATACATTTTGCCACCCCCCCACCCTTTTGGAGGTGAAAACCTTTTTTTTTTTTTTTTTTTGGCTTATTAGAAAATTCAGAGATTTGTGTGCCCCCCCCCCCCCTTTCACAAAATCCTGGATCCGCCCATGGTACTGAGGATGGGTGTGAGTGTGTGTGTGTTTCTGCATTTTCATGTGTCGGTATGAAGCCAATCCCTTGTACTTTTTTATAAGCTTGACCAATTCATACTACTAGTACTGCAAGGCTATGTATAGACAACAGAAAATAATACAGAATAACACCCTGTTTTCATTTGTTAGTTCATATAATGTAACTGGTGGTATTATTTACTCAAAGGAATGTTTGACAAATAAATACTATTTCACTGTAAAACTGGGGGCCATAATCATAAATCACCACTAAGCCAGTTATGTTCTTAATTAATGAGTTTGTAACTAGACTTAGTACTGTTTTATGAATAGAGGCCCAGAAACTATTGCCAAGGAAAACCACAATACATGTAACATAAGTGTTAGAATTTTTTGTTCAGACCATAAATGACAACATCGACATTCCAACTGAAAATTCTACACAAATAGCTTAAGTTCTATGTTTGTACATCTGTCTTTTCCCAACCGCTACATATGGTGTTTTTTTTCTTCAGGTGCCTACGTGGTAGTCGTGTGCCCATGACCACTGTCGGGAATCTATTTGTCGTAAGGAGACAGAGTGGATCATGGACAAGATTGAGAAATACAACGAAAGACATTTAGATGCTCAAATTAACAGCATATTCAGGTTTCTCTACTATCTGCCTCAATGAATGGGTGTTGGAAGTCGCATACCACCAGTATGCCCAACAGTATGGAGAAGATGCCGAACAAATGCCACAAATTTTACTAGTTATCATTGAATTACAACAAATTATGATCATTTGTAGTGAAAGGCTGAAAAACAAGTCCAGTCCTAAACACTACACTACAGTAGTAACCTTGCTCTACTAATATGTAATAAAGTACATGCATGAAATTGATAAAACCATTCAAAATTTCAAATGGGAATCATGGACAGGATATCCACTACATAAACTAATGGCATTCATTATTCTACAATAATAACCGGTATTTCCAGAACATCTACACGGGAAAACTTTCCTATAAACATCTCTTACCAAAATACAATACAACATTATTATCCTAGCCATTAGGTACAGTAAAACTTGCCTAGTAATTTTTATAACCTAACTCACATGGGAATATAAAAGCTGATCAGCCAATACAGCAATTTAGGAACTCTTGATTGAGGTACCCATCACTCCTAGGTTAAAAAGAAGCTATGTGGATAAAATGACTTGCTCACAAGCACTGGACATAGCAGGAATCAAACCCACAACACCTGGATTTAGACGAGCTAAATCGACTACACCAGCTTCTCCACAATGACCGTAAATTTTAAAATAATTGCTGAAGTGATTGCAACGTGACAAATTGTCACATTCTGTAGCCAATAGTCGTGCTTCACTAAAGTCCTCCTACAGCTATGCAAAATGAAAACCCGTAAATGTTTCTGAAGGAAAAGTATCTCGGATTTTCCTCACAGCACAAGATGGCAATGGGACTCTTACATTCCGGCCCAAATATTTCCAACACCATCTTACGAGTTGCCGGTATGCAACATGTCTCGATCGCCTGAAATTTGAACAAAAGCGAAAAGAAATAAAATGCAAATGAGTAAAATTTCATAATTTATTATATGACATAAGTTTTAATCCAGATGGCTATTAAACCAAAATTGAGGGATGGGCTGAAATGTCAGCAGATGGTTTAAAAAGGAACACCATCCCTTATTTTTCTTGTTGAAAAAATTCCCAGTTATTATGAAGTGCAATCATGAATTGGCTATTACGTGTACATGCACATAACATGAACAGAAACAGAAATGTGAACGGCTCAACTGAAATTTCAAGGATTAAATCCTACCAGGTACCCAATTAGGTGGAGAGTGGCAATGCACCCATAGAGGTACAGAGCTTTTAAGAGGTCAAAAATGATCATCTTTAATCCTCAAATTGGCAACATCTATATTTTCCTACACTTGCATAGTTTAGGAAACAAATACAAATATAACATGAACCTAAATGAAATAGAGGGAAATTAAGTGAAAACTGCCAATTTGAATGTAGAAATAGTGATTGATTATCATTGCATTGCCAATTTAGGGGACTGTAATGATTAGTTACATTAAAAACTGCTCTAATTTGAAAACGCAACATCATATCACATTGAAAATAGACTCAGAGCATTTTTCTCTTTCTAATTATGTATAATGTGTAATGCCCAGCTTTATAGATCCTCAGATACTGTCAAAACGTCTCCTAAAGATGACAAGTTGTATGTCCATGGGTTAAAAGCACTGCCAAAGGACCATGTAGTGCTGTGCTGAGATTCTAACCCTCAGCCCTTGGATTGAGAGTCAAGTGAATGAACCACTATACCACAACACCTCCACATATGTTCTCAAATTGGCAAAACATGACCCAAGATGTTGAGAATTTCCATGGCAACATTTAGAAAATAAAATTGGGAAAATGTGATAAACTCACTCATTATTTGTGGCATCTCTTCGGGCATCTTCTCCATACTGTTGGGCATACTGGTGGTATGCAGTTTCCAGCACCCATTCATCAAGGCAGACAGTAGAGAAACCTGGATGTCCTGTTATACAATTAATTTGAGCATCTAAATGTCTTTCGTTGTATTTCTCAATCTTGTCCATGATCCGCTCTGTCTCCTTACAGCAAATGGATTCCCGGACAGTGGTCATGGGCACACAACTGCCACATAGGCACCTGATGAAGAGAGAGAGATATAAAAAGTATATTTAGATTTTCTTGTTTGTGTTAATTTGTATTTTGACCTGGTACTAGTGTTACACAATAAGACTGAAGCTAGTGAAAACATTGTTTTAATTCTAACCAAGTGTGAATAAAATATCCTTCACGACTGTTGCCAGTATTGCCAGAGAGGTTACCAGACTTGGCCTGGCAATTTACATGTGGAACTAGTAATAGTTTAGGGCCTAGCCCTAGTGGAAACAAACTTGGTTTAACTTTGATTGAATTTACCAGTCGAACCTCATTGTAACGAGGTCCTTGGGGCCACAAAATGCAGAAATTACTTCTCCACATTATACACTAGAAACCTTACTCCAGGAATAAAAATACAATTTACAAAAGGGTTGGGACCTGAAAGTGGAAGGAATTGTGGAATACCACATTGTTCTAGACTTCTACTAAATGGAGCCTCCATAGCTGATGGCATGATGCTGTCAACAATTTACAAACCCTCCATTGGAGGGTTTGTAAATTGTTGGAGGGTTTGTAAATTGTTGACAGCATCATGCCATCAGCTATAATCAGTGCCCTCAAAGGTTCAATCAAGCATAGAACTTACGATTAGAAGCAATCCAATCATGCCAATGGCAATACCTACGTCGAGGTTAATTCCATTTCCATTCAAGGTTTCTTGTAGTTGTAATGTAATTGCAATTGTAACTTTGTAAGTTGTATTTTTGTAAACTAAATTCTGTTTCATTTTGTCTGGCCCCGACCTGCATTTTGGAATATGTAATATGAGTGAACTATCAGTATCAAGACTCGGTCTTTAGAAGTTAAGAGTTAAGACATAACTTAACTTAAGTCCACTATTTACCAATTGTTGTTTCCTAATCTTGCTGGCTCGTCCTCATGACCCTGTTCCTCATCTGCTTCCTCACGGGCCATTGCCCCGGGGGCGAGAGGTGCAGCTTCAGCAAGTTCAGCCTCGGGTTCGTACTGGTATGGGAGTGATCCCAATCGGGGATGGGGCTGGCGAACGGCTGCTTCATCTTCGGCTTGGGCTTGGCCCTCTCCACTTTCTCGCTCGAAATCAGACTCTGAAACTGGGCCGGGGCTTGAAATTGGTGACTCTGTCTCGGTGGTCTCGGTGTCTGAATCCATGATACCTTATGCTTTTTAATTTTAGTTATATGGACTAGGCCTAATTGTTTCAGTCACACTATAGTAGGCAGCTAGCTAGCTTGCAGCACACGATTGCTGTTGTAATATATTTAGACTTTCATCCAGTCTTTCAGTGTAATTGGTTGTTATCATCCGCACGCACACAAAGATTCGCAAGGTACGGTCAGCAGTAAAGCGACTGTCCACACGTCTACTTGTCTGTAAAATATTTAGTTTTTCCAAAACATAAACCTAATCCAAAAGAGGAATTATCATGGGTAAAGTGTTTGAAAAAATGCCAGAATTGTCATTTGACCTCTACTAAAATGTCTAAACAGCCTATTCAAATCCTTTTGGGGGACTTAAAGATTGTCGAAATTGTATAAATCGTGATATGAAAATGGATAAATTATCATTCATTTACATTGCAAACATATTAGTCAAACTTAGTGGCTTCGCGGGGGACTTCCCGATGCTACGTCAAATCGCTCTAGCCAATCAGCTGTCAATTTTTGGGGGCGTTCCCAAATTAGTGAGTTTTTTGACCAATTTCTTGTTACTGGGCAATTTTTTTTCTGTAAAAATATCAGAATTGTGTCATTGGACCTATGTACTACATTTTTAGCCCCAATGTTGATTCTAATTGACTCGCCCTTTAATATTTTTTAAAAACTTTCTGATATACCTGTATCAAGGCCAGAAAATTTGACTGTATCAGAAGTTGATAAAGAAAATTAAAAAAACCTTCCAACCTTCCATAGCAAAAATATAGGAATTTTGCAAGGCAAAATTAGGAATACAGTATACATATATTTGTATGCTTTCACACAAAATCTGCAAAACAGTAGGGCTCATTTACATAATAGTTTAAAGACCAAGTTTAAATATGAATCACTCCATCAAAATAGGAAATGTTGGCAGGCATGCATTGTACCTGAAACGTCAAGATACATTTTGCTTCCAAGAAGTATTTTTGTATATGAAACAGCGGGGGGTGTAGATTATCTATAATCACCTTCGATTTTCATCTCCTCGCCTTGGGCTTGACAAGACTCCTTCTATCTCCTCTTTAGAATATGTGTAGGCTGCCATACCACTAGATGGTACATACATCTAGAGAGATACTGCCTAGAAATACAATAACAGAAATGAAAATCATAAGTCCAACAGTAAAATCATACAGGTATTCAATTATTCAAAAATTGATCTGCTGAGACTCCGCCTATAAAAACAACTCCTGGGTATTAAATACTAACAGAACATCACAACTTCCCATTCAAATTCTAAGCTACAATTACACAAAAACCCTAATGATTCTTAACCCTAAAAGGGCCAGGGGGAGGGGTGGAATCCACCCCCCTAGATGTTTCTGGTGATATGTCCGCAACGTGCAAAGCAGTCGCCGCGACGTTTCATGACTTTTTTCTTTTGAATCTCACACATCTTTTGAGACCAAAAGTCGCGATGTCCGGCATACAGTTCCAAAGTTACTCAACATTTCATACTTCCACATCAGACCAAAAATTGCTCAAAAATGGGATTTCATGTATAATTTCAATACAAAATGTGTTTTCAGCCAAAATTTAGAATTCTATTAACATTTTTACATTTGCTGATTAAAATTAACTTATTTTATGCTGTTTATGTTCGCGAAAGTGTCCCTGACAATTTTCATCAAAAAAAAAAAAAAAAGGTAAAAAATACAAAGCAATACATATTAAGAAATTTTAAATACAATAAAATACATATTTAAGAAATCAATTTTGATACCGATTTTTTTTTTTTTAGTATATTTGCTAAAAATACAGCTGTGGCATATACGGCTCTGGCATAGCCAAAATATGCCGGCCCTTTTAGGGTTAATCCTCCTGTACATACATGTATACATGTACATGTATGTTCAGTGATTTCTTTTATCATTCATTTTCATGTCTGTAGCACCCCATAGTCTAAAAGGTGAAACTTCTTTTAATTAACAAATAGATTTTATAATACAGTAGAACCTGCTTTAATTAGCAACCACCTGTATAGAAAGACAACATACTTGTTGCCAAAACCAAATTTTCTGTTTCTCTTGAACAGTGACATAATTTCTCTTTGAATCATGTAAATGTACATCAATGTACATCAGAGGAACCTGTACATAAAGACCACAGGTCTGTCTATCCATACCACTTTTCTTCTCTCCCTTGAGTGGTCTTTATATCCAGGTTTCACTGTAAAATGCTTTGCTGGGCAACCATTCATGGTCCGTTGCACAAAACTTGCGTTTGAACGCAACTCGGGAAAATCAAACTCAACTTTATTTTCAGCCAATCAGAATTGCGCATTAAGGACCTGCGTTTGATTTTTTAGGAGTTGCGATTAAATGCAAGTTTTGTGCAACAGGCCCCTGTGCTAGTAGCTATAAAGTATGTAAACATTTGCTGAAAGGTCTACAGAAGGAAAGTTTCTGTTTATAAATACATTAAAATCCATGCCCATACTCGCATGCACCTTCGACATGTAGGAGTATTTTAGTTATTGTTTATAGAATGCTTGGTGCTAGGTCAGACAAGCTATAATATTTATATGTCCAAGTAGCATCTTCTGTATCCATACAGCTCCAGTTTGATCACTGACTTTCCACTGATGAGTAATATGACAATTTATTCACGTTTTTCAATATATGGGCACAGGGGCAAAAAGTGTAGGCCTACACAATGTACAGTGCATGCACATTGTAAATAATTTGAAAGCATTAATTATGAAAATTGCCCACATTGCATGAGAGAAAACTGTTGCCTTAGGTAGCAAATTTTTGAAAACAGCAACAGGTATATACTACATCTAGCTAAACCATGAAAAACAAATCAAAAATTGCCTATAGATAGTACAAGACAGAAAACTTCTGTTGCTGTAAGTATATGCCCAAGTATCATCCTTCAAAATAGCAATTAACTACAGAGCTGGAAACAGGTAAACCATGAAAAGCAAAACCGGTTAATTTTAACAAATTAAAAATAAACAAAACTATGCAAAACAGATCAGTCTAACAAAAGATATTACCTCCATTTAGATCACTGATCACCAAAGTACTCCAGGCATAAACGATTAACGCTAGTATTCGTGGTCATAGACTGATGGTGCTAGAGAGAAAAATAAATAAATATCAAAGGTTGGGAGACTATTTAATTAGGTAGTCACAGCTTACGATGATGGATGGTGTGCTATAATGCACTAAGTATAGATGAGAAACATGTCAGCTGTTAACTGGCTGGCATAGAAAAGTAGCTAATATATCTGCAGCTCAGTAAATTACATGTTGCTTTAACAATTCAGCTGTGTGTACACTGAATAAATTGCCAGGTACACATGATACGCAAGGTGACATGTTCAGGGGAATTGGTGAACATCATAAAAATTGTACTGCATCAATTAATGGATAAAGAGGAAATGTTTTGTTATTAAAATTTAATATGAGTTGAGGGGAACATTACCTACATGGATAATTCTTTTTTAATAAATTTTTTATACATGTACATTTATGTAGGCAGTTTACAACAATCCATCAATATTAGATGTTAAATTTTTGGACTGTGAAAAGCCCGTTTCTGGTATTTCTTCTCGAGTTGAAAACTAAAATTTTTTCTTTCTTAAATACTGAATTGTTAAAATGCAAACAGTCTGAGGTACAATATAGACTTCATTATGGTACATGTATGTAAACACCTTCAGTAGGGTTCACTGTACTTTAATACCAGTGAGGCACATGCCCCCCCCCCCCTCTCTCTCTCTCTCTCTCTCTTCCCAAACACCTGAATTAAAACCAACAAAGGGGAGGGGGAAAGAAAAGGGGAGGGGGAAAGAAAAGGAGAGAGGGAAGCCATTGCGAAAAAAAGAAGACACAACCCTTATAGAAATTCAAGCTTGCGGCAAGCTCGTAACAAGCTTGCTGCAAGCTTGCCGCAATCTTAATAAGCTTGCATACACCAATTTAAGATTGCAGACCTTAATCGCAACCTTACTGCAAGCTTATAGCAAGCTTGCGGCGAGCTTGCAGTGCTCAGCCGAGGTATCGCAAGCTTGCAGTAAGCTTGCGGCAAGCTTGCTTGTGCAAGCTTAGCCTGTCGCAAGCTTGCGGTTTGCAAACTCAGCCTGCTGCAAACTCGCGGTTTGCAAGCTCAGTCTGCCGCAAGCTCGCGGTATGCAAACTTGGCCTGTCGCAAGCTCGCGGTATGCAAACTCAGCCTGCCGCAAGCTTGCAGTATGCAAGCACAGCATGCTGCAAGCTCGCAGTATGCAAACTTATCCTGCTGCAAGCTCGCAGTTAAAGCTCATCCTGCGGCAAGCTCGCGGTGTGCAAGCTCGCGGCGTGCAAGCTCACGCTGCCGCAAGCTCGCGAAATGCAACTCAGGATTCGTAAGCTTGCAGTTTGCAAGATTCTGACCATGCACCGATTTAAGTCTCTTCAACTGACACAAACTCTAACTACATGTATATGAATTACTTTTTTACACACATTTATTTTATTGCAATGTTGAAGGAAGTATTTTTGTATTTACAATTCAAATGTGATCTGTTTGAGATAACTAGTTCGTGTTTATACCAAATTTTGACACAATTCTATCTTAAGTCCCCTCATTCCATTTACAATGCTTTCGTGGTGAACTTCTACTTTCCACATTTTCTACACAACAAAATGGTACCATCACAAAATGACAGTGTTGTCTGCAGCACAACAGTGTCACTGAAAACAAACTTCTAGTCATTACACTTTAGGAGCATTGCATACACATGTCATATGCCATACAGTCCAACCTGCTTCCCCCCTCCCCACTTAAACATCTACATGTAGGTTCTCACTAAACCATATGTGCAAGTCCAAGGCATATCCCATAAGTTACAGTGTTGTGAAATTGAAATGAATTAACATGAAAATCAAGAAAATTATAACTAATTTTGTTATTTACTAGATAAATCTATGTATCTACCTATTTGCTAGTTTCCCAAACTATGCCGTCATTCGAGAAAACCTAAGTCTAAAACGCGCAGCCCCTGCCTGCGCGCGCGTACTCCCCGTCCACCAATCCAATCGCGCCACCGCCATACTCTTCCTCTTCCGAGCAGTCAGAGACAGAATCTAGGACATGTCAGACAAGGAGAGGGGCTGGAGGGAGGGACATAGGTAGATACATAGATTTATCTAGTAAATAACAAAATTAGTTATAATTTTCTTGATTTACAGCAATAAATCGATGTATCTACCTATTTGCTAGAATAGCACGGATAAAAACCCGGGTGGCATGTCCCAGGACGGGAGTAACTAACGCGGGGCAGACAGAGACGACGAAGCAGCTCTCAACCCAGAGGTTTCAAATCCAACCTCACCCGAAGGAGCATCCTTAAGATAGAAGGATGTGAAGAAAGTAGGGGAACGCCAAAAGGCGGCCCTCAAAAGTCTTCCAAAGGGATGAACCTGACAAAGCGCCCAGGAGGTAGAACACTCCTAGTGTCATGCGCTCTGGGAGGCTTCCCAGACAGGAGAGCCTCCGAACCCGCAGCTTGGATAGCCTCGACAATCCAACGGAAGATAGTCTCCCGTGATGCTGGGGAAGAAAGGTGATGGAAAAGGAGAAGAGCTGATCATCCTTACAAAAACAACCGTAGTCCTATCCAAGTACCATTTGAGAGCCCTAACAGGGCACCAAGATTTATCCTCCATGACGGAAGAGAATTCCGACAGAGGACTCAAGAACACTTCGATTAAGCCAGAAGAATCCGTCTGATTCTTGGCACTAACGAAGGTCGAGGGACAAGACGTACACCTTGCCTTTCCCATCTGATATGCCCGGGGGCCGTAGAGAGAGAAAGGTGTTCTTAATCGGGAGATGGTGTAACGACGCTTTGCAGAACGGCCCAAAGGGCGGTTTGGCCAAGGCGTCCAAAACCAAGGAAGGCTCCACGCAGGAGTCAACTGGCGATATGCTGGGCGTGTCAAAAGAAAGACCTCAGCAAATGAGTCAGGAAGGGAGAGATTGAAACTCCCGAACCATCAGAAAAAAACCAAGGTGAACCGCAGTAATAGCGGACCGGTAACCACTAAGTTAGAGAGGGCCCTGCCCTTATCGAAAAGAGTAATAAGGAAAAATGCTGTAAAAGCACCCACCGGGGCAGAAACGGGGAAAACAAACCCCTTCTCCCCAACAAGCATGGAAGGTTTCTAAACTCGAGTTGACAACAGCTCGGGTAGAAACTCTTCTGCTCTGGACTATGAACTGGGAGGCTCTCTCTGAGAGTCCTCGCTTCCTCCCCAATAGCGGCCAGGCGGTCAATGTAGAGCCGCCGGACGATGGTGGAGGATCCCCGACAGGGGCTGATCTGAGGACTGCTCTCCATAGAAGGGAGAGAGGCCGACCGTCCAGCAGAGACAGAAGAAGAGGAAACCAAGGTCTCCTCGGCCAGCAAGGTGCTATGAGCAGAAACCCACGCCTGATCCTCCTGAATCTTCCCCAGGAACTGAGGAATTAAGGAGATCGGCGGAAAGGCGTAACCCCAGAAGTTCTTCCCTGAAGGGAGAACGCATCGAGGGCCCAAGCTTCCGGATCTCGCACTCGAGAGCAAACTCGGGAGGCGATGATTCAGAGCTGTCGCAAACAGGTCTATCTCCAGATGGGCGCAGACTGAACTGAAGTAGTCGAAGACCTCTTGATTCAGTGACCACTCGGAGGGGGGACACATGTCCCGGGACAGCAAATCTGCAATCAGATTGTCCCGCCCGGGAACATAGGAGGCGATCGGAATCACTCGGTGAGGCCGACACCACTCTTAAGTTTGGCGGTTAGATCGTTCAGGGTAGCGGGAAGAGTCCCGCCCTGCCTGTTGATGTAAGCAGCAACAGAGGTGCTGACCGTCAAAATCAGGACGGAGCGACCTACAAACATGTTCTCGAAAGGTGGAGAGACATGAGGACTGCCATCAATTCCAACACAATAAGTGGGGCAAGGTGCACAGGTGTGACCAGTCCCCGAGACCACCTGGTCCGAACAGGGCGATAAGTAGGCGTTTGATCTCCTCGGAGAGAGGAATCCACACCTTGAGCGAGTCTACACTGGGCTTGAAAACTTCAGAAGATGAAGTTGGAAAAGGCCTCATATGAAGCCAACAGTCTTTGAGGACATCCCTATGGCTCGATAAGTGGTCCAAGAACTGGTGCCATCGGCCTGCCCGAACTCGACGTAAGAGACGAAGAGATCGAGCTAGAAAGACAATTGCGTGAATTCTCTCCCGACTGGGGCGGGTAAGTTGGTTCACAATGTCTAATTTCCGCACTCTAGGTAAAAGGGTCTGCGGGTAGGAGTCAACTCCTACTTGTCCCAGTTGGCTATGAATCGTACTTCTTGCGTAGTACGGAGAAGTAGGGCCATGTGCGACTGAAGGACGGACACAGAGCTCGCCACCAGGAGCCAGTGGTCCAGGTAAGTGAAAAAGTCTCAGACCGCGATCCTGAGGGAAGCGGCTAGGGTAGAGACTGCTCGAGTAACACTCGAGGAGCCGGTTTCAGGCCGAAATTTAAGGCCTCGAACCGGAAAGTTTCGCCTTGAAGGAGAAACCTAGAAGGTCCCTTGAAGAAGGGTGTATCGGTATGTGAAAGTATCTTTCAAGTCTACCGAAATAGCCACATCTGACGGTCTGATCGCCGGGAGAATCGAGGCCAAGGTTTCCCTGTGGAAAAACCTCTCTTGGTATGAAGGAATTGATGACCTCCATATTCAAGATCATTCTGAGCTTCCCCGAGCATTTGGGAATATAAGATAGGGGAGAGGCACAACTGGGGTGGTCTCTTACCCTTTCGATCGCGCCCTTTTCCAGCAGCTCTTGAATCTCGGTGGAGATGTGCTATAGAAAGGGGGCGATAGTGTAGGAGGGTTGTGGCGGACGGTTCCGTGTGGGAGGGGCTTTGCGAAAAGTATGCAGAAGCCTCCTCGCACGAAGGGGAGCACAAAACGTCGTCGGTAATTCCTTCCCAGGCGGGAAGGTACTGAAGACGGCCGCCAACCCTCTCCTCCAACGCTCGGGGCGCACCTGTGCACGGGGCAGCTGGAAGCGCCACCGCGTCTAGGAGGCGGAAAGACAGCCTGGGCCTGCGGCTTAGGAGCCGAGGACTTAAGGCGTTTCAGAAGTTCCGTCGCCTGCTTGCGTGAATCAACCTCAAGTTGAATCACATCAGGCCCCTTACCTCCAAAGAGGTGAAGGCCGGAGTGCGGGACCCTGGCCAGGAGGGCAGGTATGTCCGCATCCGCAATGCCCAGAGAGGAAAACGTAAGTTCCTCCTAGCATTGGTGGCTATTGCTGTCGACACAGACAGTTCCAACCACAACGAGCCTGTCCAGGACAAGGCTTCGTCTAGCAACAGGATGTCCGAGTCGGACATCTCGAGGCGCTGACTCCTAGCGCGAAAGGAAAGGAGCGTACCCAAGTGGGCAGTCAGCCTCAGGCCAGTCCTGGAATGAGCTTCCATTAAGGACGGGAGCTTCTCTATTTGGCGTAAGGTGTACTCTTAAAGTTGACACCAAGCCTACCACCTACATGTAGGAGGTCACTGGAACAGGACTTTCTCGTAATTTAATCGAGTGTCCTGTCGAGAGAAGGCGAAAAAACCCAGCCGAGGGACGGTTTTACAACGAGCCTGTCCTTGGACAAGGGGCTTCGTCTAGCACAGGATGTCCGAGTCGGACATCTCGAGGTGCTGGCTCCCAGCGCTAAGGGAAAGGAGCGTACCCAAGTAGGCAGTCAGCCTCAGGCCAGTCCTGGAATGAACTTCCAATAAGGACGGGAACCTCTCTATTTTGGCGCAAGGTGTACTCTTAAGTGGACACCAAGCCTACCACCTACATGTAGGAGGTCACTGGAACGGGACTTTCTCGTAATATAATTCGAGAGTGTCCTGTTTAGAGAAGGTGAAAACCCCGGCCGAGGGACGGACCCTACTAAGGGTGCAAGAGGCTGTGAGGCGAAGTCATTGAAGACTCGCTTACAGTCCTCCGTAAGAGGGATGCCCTTGGAGGGACGCTCACCTTGAAAAAGGAGAGACGGATGTCCCGGATCAGCCCGACTCTGTAAAAGTGTCGGGAAGAAACTTCTCCAGCAGGGCTTGAGTCTCTACCGCCAAGGACCCAAAGGCCTGGGGTGTAATCTCAGCCTGTGAAGAGGCATCATCCTCCGAAAATCCAGACTGAAACCTGATCCCAAGAAGGGCGGTGTAAGCAGTCCCAGGATTCCTCCCCAGGCGGAGCACCAAGTGCCGCTGGAATGGGAGTAGCCCCGACCGGACGATCAAAGCTGAACGTGGTCGAGAGACGCCCGAAGTGGGGCGGTAAGGCTCTAGTGTGTTGGAAAACAAACACAATGAGCCAGATACCTGAGAAAAGGAACCGGATCCCAACCCACTAGAAGCAGTGGTGGTAAACAAGGGAAAACCAGTGTTCCTAGCCGGATAACCGGTAAAAACCGGTATCCGAACCGGATATCCGGTAAAAACCGGTATCCGAACCGGATATCCGGTATCCGAACCGGAACCGGTATCCGAACCGGATATCCGGTATCCGAACCGGAACCGGTATCCGAACCGGATCCGGTATCAGACCCGGACCTGGGTCGGGTCGGGTACAGGTATCCCCCCTTCCCCCTTGGGGGGTGGGGTTGGAGTCAGGCGTGGTGGGGAGTACAGACACAGAGTCTGACCAACCACTCCGCTCCACAATGATCTTGAGATAATTCAAAAGTTCATGGGAGACGCCTAACTCAGAAGAAGTGGTCGCCCCTTGGGGGCTAACTTTCTTCTTCTTGGTCCCCCCTGACACATGAGGTGAACACACAGTCGGTGTCAAGGGGAGAGAGTCCGCCTCGCCTGTTGGCTGGGCAGTACTCTGGCGCTTACGCTTCTTGGGCAGGTGGGCATGTTTATCGCCCCCTTTACCCTTAGAAACGGGCACCGCCTCCGTAGTAGGCCCTGAAGGGAGTACTTTTGGAGGATCACGACTCTCTTTTTCCCTTACCCGCCTTGCTTGTTGTAGAAGCGTGCGGAGAGACAAAAGGAGCCGATCCCTGAGCAATCACACCTATGGCTAGAGAGCGAGGAATGATGCTCGAGCGAGACGAACTGTGGGCAGGGATAACACCCACAGTTTTATCGGTGAGAGGTATTGGCCGGAGGCACTCACTCCCACCGTTATACAAGTCTCTATCTTCGAGAGAGGTATTGGCCGTGTTCCAGCACTCACTCTCTCGGTTTTCCCCGCATGAGTTGGTCGTCAAAATAGACGGCGAACTCATAACGGGGCGAGCCGTACACGAAGTAGGCCCTAACTTACCTTAGTCGAAGCTCCGTGGAAGTTATAATGTTGGTGCGAGATTAAATTCTCGCAGCCAACCCTTCCAAGGCTGGGCGAGTCCCCTTATAAGTATTAAATACTGGGGAACGCCAGCCGAACGGAGACCTCGACATGGCTGAAATTAAAGACAAGCAACAAATATAGAAATCCATTTATAGTAATAAATTTATTATTATTACAAAACAGTATAGATCTATATAAAGGTAACAACCAACTCACAAGACGGAGTGGGAATAAACTCCTATTACGGAGCACAACGTATGATAAGACCGCTTGTCTAAGCGCGTTGAATCAACCACCTACAGACACGGGGGCTAGCCCGACGCAGTGTACTAGTACACCGTCTGTGAATAAAGCCACGAAAGTGAGGAAAAACGGCAAAGTAATTTCATTAATTTACCGTGAAGGAGGTTGACTCAGGAAAAATCCGATACACCAAAATGAGTGTGAAAACATGGTGAACGGGATTTTTATTGCGAAAGGCAACCAAAAACGCTTTTGGAGGTAAAAATCTCGCAATTTAGGTTAAGACTTAGCTTCATAGATGTCACTTCTCTGACGGGCGAGAACGGAAGAGGAAGAGTATGGCGGTGGCGCGATTGGATTGGTGGACGGGGAGTACGCGCGCGCAGGCAGGGGCTGCGCGTTTTAGACTTAGGTTTTCTCGAATGACGGCATAGTTTGGGAAACTAGCAAATAGGTAGATACATCGATTTATTGCTGTAAATATCATTCTAAATATTTTGCCTGCTCCCAGCTCTAGTAGGGCTGTCAATACACTAATCAGATATTAAAGTTTGTTATATATGGTGGGCAACATGTGGGAGACAAATTAGCTTGGACTTGCCAATAAATATAAGGACTACATGTACTGTCTACTTTGACCACATTTCTTGTCTCTCTTTTCAGTCTATATGTGGACGTTACCACTGTAATCTAGAAGTACATGTACTTTAAAGTTTACACATAGAAATTTAAATATTTTTAAAAATACATTAATCAGCAATAGTTTGAAACATGTGTACAAAGAAGGCTGAGCTTTACAGTCAGATTTGCCAAACTCAGCTTGGAACCAGCTTCTACAATTATTCTTCAGGTAAAACAATCAGTTAACAATAAGATAATAATAAGATTATATCACATCTGACTACTGCCAACACAGAATGTCTTTAATTCATGTTTGAAATTCATTCACAAGAATATAGCCTCTTCCCAGTAAATGCCGATTACAGGATGCTGGTGAGACAAATGAAGGTGCTAGTCCTTTATAGTCCCCTTCGACTTTATTCGGTACCCTCACAACAAAAACTTGTGAATCATTGCGCTCACAATCTATATACACACAAAGATCTAAAATATTTTGCACCAACACAGCTACAATCTTTTTGCGGGGATTTTGTTTACATGGAATAATGTGACTGACTTGAGCAGAAGTGATGTCATCCTTTGAAAACTTCACATCCCCTGATTCAAAAAGATCAATCAAAGCAATGTATATGGAGCATTTACATATCCCTGAACACAAACACTCTTGTAAAGATGATATTTTTACATATTTCAAAACATGACCAAATCTCTCCGTCTCCATATTGTGCATAAATGAAACAGTATATGAGTTTCTATTGATAGTAACATTATGTTGCAATGAACAGATTATATCATTGCCTTTAAGGATTCGGGAAAAAGTTGTGATCACTTTGCCTCCTAAATCACTCACCAACCGACGTATTGCATACCTTTCAACCTTACCTAAAATTGCAAGATTTTAAAGTTCCAATGACAAACATATCTGTACCAAGTTGTAATCCTTTCTTGCATTTATTTCTTGCCTTATTTTTTAGAGTATGATAAAAATGCGCAGCAGGGGAATTTTTAGATAATCTACAAGCAAGTAATGGGGCTTTTAAAAATACACATATGTTATTGGCTATCTGCAACTGAACTTTCTGTGTTCCATTAAACAATGAGAGTAATTCTCCATTTATGGACTCAAAGGAAAAACAAGAATATACCCACAAAGGGCCAAGACTCCTCACAACGTCACTAAGGTGTAAGAGCTGATGGATATTGGAAGTCATTTGACTATCAGAATACAGAGTTTTATGCATCATACAAAAATGTTGTAGTAATCTCTCACAGTGATCAATTGTATGTGGCGATATTGAATCTCCATTTAATAGGAAAATTGCCTCAACGAGTAATAAATAATGTTGAAAGTATATGTCAAGAAGTAAGCCAGACAATACAGGTATTGAATAATAAAGTAACCATGCCCTACATTCTGATGCTTTCCAATATTTACAATGTTCTTTAATGCTACGGGAAGTCTAGATATGAAATTGGGTGGTTTAATATTTGCAAGTCTTTTATCAACGGTATCAACTAGATGGGAAATGGAAAAGGGTTGTCCTGAATTACTAGAATGAAACCATAAGTTTAAAAATTTTCTGGTTATGCCCAATAAAACCTGATGCATCCAGTCAATTGCTGTCCCACTTATAATGTCTGGCATATGGTATAGAAACCAAGAGGGTCCCCTCACTCCCAAAACATTTTTTTTTAAATAAAATGCTTCTTCGGCGTTGGATTTGAATTGAGTATGAGTACGTTTTTCATTATTAAGGTTTCCAAATGAACATGGAAATGTTCTTGCATGACCCCTACCTACACTTATCACCTCTCCAGGCTGGGTGCATTTTGGACAACCGTGCAATCCATTAAATTGAGTCATATTCAACACCATGCACTTTGCTGGCATGTCACAAGTTCCACATAACAACATACCACGGACATTAATTTTCTCATTATTGTAAGTAATAACTTCAAACCCATCATGAATTTCTTTCAAAGAATTATGAAAGGGTTTTAGAAATGTACCCATGTTTGGTTTGGATTCCCCATACCAAAGTCCAGCAATTATCATATTTTCTTTTTTGTAACGCTTGGTTGGGGGCAGTTCATTAATAACAAAATACAATGGCCAAATAGAAAATTTTGATGACTTAAAAATTGGAACACCATCAGTGTTCCACATGAAGGAAATATTATTTTCATTATGAAGAAACTGGTCAGGCTGTGAAAGAGTCTTATATAGACTGCCATCATATATGTCTTCTATGTTATTTACATTTCTCTTCACACGATTTGACCGGTGACCAATATCACAACAGAAATCTTCTCTCTTGTAGAGATTATGTATCTGTGCTAGCATTGGAATTTCTATAAAATGACTAACGAACTTGTCACTATTTCCAAATATTTGATTACAACATGGGCATTTATCATTATTTGTATCAAGAATGTATCCACATAATGTACAGAATCTATGAAAAGTGAGGGGCATTGACAGATCTGAAAAGTAGTTACGAAAGAGATGGAGAGAAGTTTTACAAAAGTTAGGAGTCTGACAGTGCAAGGAAATGAGAGTCAGAATATCTACAAGACAAGATCCTGTGAGACTATGGCGCAGAGACAATGTTAAGATAAGTAGCATGCTTTCAGCTACAGTTATTGGAGCTCCAGAATACAGGGGCTGATCATCACAATTGTGATCTTCAGAAGTGTAATCTTCTGCAGCTGATCCATCTTCTTCCTTTCCTTCATTTTCTGGAACAGAGACAGCATCATACCACTCATGGCACATTGCTTCATCCTCTTCTACATAATTATACCATTGGGCAGTATCTACCTCTTCTGTTAACATCACCCCAGAGCTTCCTGCCAATCTTCTGGCGGTTCCATTGAAATGGTGTTGGTGGGGGGTTGATCAGCACAGGAATGTTCTGTCACGATGACCTCAGGAGCTTCCTGCCAATTTTCTGGCGCTTCCATAGAAGTGGCATCAAAAGGTTGATCGGCAAAGCCAGGAGATATACCTACGAAAAAAAGAAAGTAAAGAGATTAACATTAAAAATAGGCAAAACAAGTCAATATTGAACTACATGAACTACTAGAATTATAATATCATTCCAAATTTTAGCATCAAATAATAGTACTGGTAATAAAATAAAAGGAAGCAGGGGCGATGAGAAACTATGATTCAATCCCATTTGGAGTGTCATGATTAGGAAAATACAAAAATTTATTGCCCTCTATGGTCTACTACTACAGGTAACAGGCAAATGTACACGTTTCCCCCATAATTATAATATTATGTTAAGTCTGGTATATTAGTTTGAAACTAAAGAGCCAAGACCAGCATGCATAGCCACATTTACATGTACCTTGGTTTTCAGGGATGCTAATTGTGCTTCTGAGCATGTTGAGGGATAAAACCTCTGGTTCTGTTCCAGCGTCATTCTCCAGTGTAACAATGCTGGTCTGATTGGAGAGTTGAGGATCTCTCTCAGGTATCCAGTCAGTATCGCCCTCCACTGCAACTTTATCAGCTAAATTTTGACCTACATATATATGTTTCTCAGAGTCAGCAATGGTGTTGGCCTCAACTTCAGAGTCATCTGAACTGTTAGATTTCCGACGATCCTCAACCTCAGGCCTTTTTTCAGGATGACTATCAACATGCTGTAGAAATCAATATGTGAATCAATCAGTATTCCCTTTTCTAAACATTGTAGTGAAAAGCCCCCCCCCCCCCCCAAAAAAAAAAAAAAAAAAAGAAAAAGAAAAGACAACACAAGCCAAAGAAAAGAGGAAAAGTAAAAAGGCAATTTCTTAATAAAATTTTTTTAAATAGGGGGGATGCAACCCACGGTACCGACAGCAATTGCCGTCATTGCCCTTCTCACATGCTGCCTGGTGCTGCCCCTGAAAATCCCACATCACCAACGGCAGTCCACTGGCACTACATGAGTCATGACTACTGTGCCCAATTATATTTCTAAACCGCCATCGTGAGAATAGATTAAAATCTAGCAGTAGCAAGTCAACATGGTCAGCATAACTGAATCAGTGATATGACAGTGAACAAGAATTTGAAATTGTATCTGGCAGACTAGCAGCATTGCCATCAGCACAGCATGCACCCTTAGCCACTTATATAATAGCTTTTAATAGTAGTATGGCTAGAGTGCCCAAGTCTGCCCAGTGCATGCCAAGTCTGCGCAGTTCCCATGTCTGCGCACACGCGTAAGTAACTGCACGATTCTAATGAAACAAAACACCAACAAACTAACACAAACTTTTCATCTATCATAGCGATGGGTATTCATGCAAAAAAAAAAGAGTCAAAATATTGAAAAGGGTCTAATTTCACGCCTTTTATTCACAAGCCTCAAAATGTTGTTCACGGTAGGCCTAAGCCCTAAGGCTGCCTAAAGCTAAAAGTAAAATGAATCAGTGCGCAGACATGGGCACCATTGTTTTTTCAATGTTGAAATGAAACGGCCGCCGTTTCTTGCCGTAATGGCATTGTTCTTGCTTTAATTTTGACGCTCTTTAGAGTATCAGGAATATCATAAAATTAAGCTTTAGGGGAGTATTAGTAAAAACATGGTGAACTGATGAACGGAAACTTACCTCGGCAATTGTTTTGTGGAACTGGAAGTCGAAGTCATCACCATGATCACTGGCAGTGGCATGACCATGATGACTGACATTGTCACGCTTGTTGGTTCTCCAGCGAGTCACCTTCGGCATCATCCTGCCAGTTTCACCTGACAAATTTCCTTTCGATGATGAAAAGGCATACGGTCCTCGCCGTTTCTTGGTCTTCGAATTGTCCATCCTGAAATACCGCGGAGTCAAAGCGCTAGTTTTTATTTAAAACTTGCAGTTATCCAACCTGTCGTTGATCTAGTTGATGTAGCTAGAAGTAGAACTTAAGTCCAGGGGAGCGTTTCATGAAAGGAAGTTGTCGGATATTTTATCCGACAACTGTTATAAGCTACTGAAATCATTGCATCTGATTGGCTGAAAGCAAATTTGTCAGTAAAAATCACTGACCAAATGCTTGATGAAACGCTCCCCTGAATGCATGCTCGTTTTGTCAACGACGCGCGACGTACGGACGTACGTACGTACGTGTACTAATTTTATGTACAACAGCGATCTATATAGCGCTAGCGCTAGTACGGTTGTATACGAACGCTGTGCATGTGCTAAATGTATACGCTAGCGATCGACATAGCCTACGCCACGTGCTTAAGATTTTTTTTGTCTCACACGCATAATTATAGAATATATTTTTGGTAAAAATACGGGGAAAATACAGTTAAGGAAATATCGTATATTAAATTACTGAAAATGAGATACATCATTTAAAGTATTTAAGGACTCATACTTAATTTATCTCGACATTTTAAAATTGTTACTTCTCCTATTTTCTTCGTGCAGAGTTATTATTTTAACTCCAGTTGTCCCATGACCACAACTAGCGAATCAAAATGGAGGCTCCCCGATCCGAATCGTTTTGCGGTTTCTTTTGTTTAACACGATTGGTAGCATTGTGAATGAAACATGACGTCATATAGAAATTCCATTGTAAGATGGGGGTCTACAACACTTGATATTATGTATTTTGTCTTTGATGGATAGGATTACAGGAGCATTATAATATAGTATTATTAATTTATGCGATCAGTTACATCCATGAATTATTTTTTAATCGATGTGCATCAAATTAATTACGATCGTAACCACTAAATACTGACGTTGTCTCCCTCTCCACATTTTAACTTGAACCGTATCATTACAATAAACGATCGGCAACTTTGCAAAATCGGCAATACGTACGTTGACTCGACGATTCGATACCGCACACGTGCTTTCACGTACCTGACGTCACATTTGCGTTCAAAGTTCAGTTTGGCCGATTTGCATTACAAAAGAGTTCTATAAATATATATTCATCGGAAATACATCTATTACGAAGTTAAACAAAAATGTCGACGGATCAAGGAAATGTTTGGGCCATAGTATACTGGATCCAGGACAAAAAAGTTTCGGTGGAGAGTGTAACGTACATGCGCATTGAGTCGCCACCCGACGGCCTTGAACTTCCTATACTGCTAAAATAAACTTTATACTTGCCAAAATCTTGATTTAATATAAAAACATCAATGTATCCCGTAAAAAATCTCGAACGCATGATTCATGAAAATGCTCCATTTCAAAGAGAATGACGTCACTATATACGTACTTCCGGGATGGCGACACAATAGGTGGCTGCTGTTGAGTCGCGCCCATCGATCTCTACCTGTAGTTACAAATCCAATACTGCGCGCATGCGCACACCACACAGGCACGTCATACACGTGTGCCAGATCTACGCAGACTCGCCACCTTCTTGTAGAGAGTTCTACGTTAAAGCGCCACCCCCTTCTATTTTTTTAGATCACACCACCCCCTCTTTAAAATGGTACCAGCTTGATCAGTATATTTTAATCTTCATCTCGATAGCAAATTTAGTCAACTTCCGTCATCATATTGGGCTACAACTATTGTTGAGTAGGGAAGTCTCGTCTTTGTCGCCCGAGCTCCATCCACCGGCTATTGCAAGAGTGTGTGTGCTAGTTAAACTTTGATCGCGCCCAACTCTTATTCATGCGCCGGATCTTCAAGAGACTTCCAACGGCGGAAGAATATATTTTGACCTATTCAATGTAGCCACAACAAAGTCTGAAGCGATGCAGATAATTTTTAGAGGACGAGTTCGGACCATAAGTGACAGGTGAGTGGCGAGTTAACAACTGTGGCGAGTCAATGCGCATGGACGTTAGAGAGCATCTTCCCTGACTCCAGAGTCGTCGGACAGGAATCAAAGATCAGATTTAACAGAGGGAGAAGGTACCGAGGGAAGGTGGTTAAATTATCTGGTAAGTTGACTGGATATATTATTGCTTATTGCCTATATTGGAATATTTATTTTTTATTCAAATTAATCATCAAAATTAGTGGTTAAGGCCATATTTAAAAAAACAAATAAGCGTCCGGCCTTTTTGGAAAAAAAGGAAGGAGGCCCTTTTTTCAAAATCCAAGACAATTAAGAACTAATAGTTAGGCCTAACTTTTGTTAGATATTTTTTCTCATGTCGTGCATGTACTACTAGTTAGATAATAAATAAGAAGGGCTCGACAACAGCGGAGGTCCGGAGGTCAAAGACCACCAAAATGATGTGTTGGGGACCACCACAATTTGAATTTGAAAAAAAAACTAAGGAAATGGACATGATGGAGGTCCCATGGCATACTCATCATAGACCTGGTGACCACCAAAACATTTGAAATTGAATCGCCGATCTTCCCCAAAAGTGCACAAAAAGTGCAAAAGGAAAGAGCTGAAAGTTCAAATGCGTCGCGCATTTTCACAATACGTTCACATTTTAATGATAATCAGCGAGTGATGTGGATCTGACGTGATTGTTGAAATTACTATAGGCTTAGCCTAGGCCTAGGGTGTGTGTGTGTAATTTGGGTTTTTACAGACGTGTATCAATCATGTCAATCAGATAATACGTCTGGCATGTCTGGGACCGATTTTAACGTCACCATCCGAAAGACGTGACTCGGTCTTCAAGCCTGGGTCGCTGAATATATCAGTTTAAACTTCCACTGAAGCTGGATTACAGAGCGCACGCCACAACGCCCAGTTAGATAATGTAAATGTAACGTTAGGGCCTAAATTATATAAGTCTTGGACATAAACTCTGCCATGAAAATTGTCGGTTAGACACGTCAAAAATGGCTTTAAATTTCACTTTAATTGTGGCTTAAAATCTGAAACCTCAATGCCACAATTCAATCCCTTTCATAAGATATTTGTATTCTTTTATTTAATTTGATTTTTGTGCAATTTCTGGTGTAAAAATATTGAATTTCCATCTTCTCAAACATGTGTAGGTTGCGTGACTCACGTTCGCGATCGCGATAGCAGATTTTACGATTGCGATCGCGTACATGAGTCATGTGACTATAGGGTACTTGAGAATGAAAATAATCGAAGAAATTCAATAATTTGACACAAAATATTTAATTATTATAACAGGAATTCAATAGACAATCATATTTAATGAAAGAATATAAAGATGTTTTACTGGATAGTGAATTTAAGGCATGATATTTTAATTCTGAGCTAGAATAAAGTGTAATTTAAGTCAAATTTTGAAGTGTCTATAACCATTTTTTATGTAGTACTCGTAGAATTTATTTACATATTGAAAATTTTTTCCGGGCGTTGTGGCGTGCGCTCCAGATGCAACGTGAATAATTATATCTGATTCATTGATACACGTCTGTCAAAACCCCCAAACCCATGGCCCAGTGGAGGATCGGGGGGGGATGTTCCCCCCACCACCAAAAAAAAATGTTTTTGAACATATGAGCGTTAAAATTTTTTTTTTTTTTTTTTTTTTTTGCTTGTCCGTAGAGACACAAAAAAACTGAGGACCTTTTTTTGCCTTGTCAGAGTATTTTGGAGTGGAAAGGATACTAAAATGC
>CM046873.1:41234549-41626274 GCA_025617745.1 Heliocidaris erythrogramma | reverse complement strand
CAGAGTCAAACCAACAGAAACCATTTGATTCAACAGGATTGAAGACCAGTAAAAACTATCAAACACCAGCAAGGACTATGTGGTGTATATCAAGGGTATGAAATCAACTTAAAACCGTAGGAAATCAATAGAAACCAGAATTGTGGGTTTGAAAAGGGCTGTATTACAAATAGAAACCAATAAGAACCGGGGGTCTTTTCTGGGTTGAAGAAGGGTGTCAAAATACAGAGTTAAACCAGTAAAAACCATTCAATTCAACTGGATCAAAGACTAGTAAAAACCATCAAACTTTCTATATTGAAACCAGCAGATTTTCTTTCTGGTTTTCTACTGGAATCTATTCGCTTTCCATATTGAAACCAGTAGAATTTCCTTCTAGTCTTTTACTGGAATGTATTCACTTTCGATATTGAAATCAGTAGAATTTCTTTCTGGTTTTCTACTGGAATCTATTTCCATATTGAAACCAGTAGAATTTCTTTCTGGTTATCTACGGGAATCTATTCACTTTCCATATTGAGGCCAGTACAATTCCTTTCTGGTTTTCTACTGGAATCTATTCACCCTCCATTTTGAAACCAGTACAGTCTCCTTCTGGTTTTTTTTTTACTGGAATCTATTCACTTTACATATTGAAACCTGTACAATTTCCTTCTGTTTTTTTTTTTACTGGAATCTATCCACTTTTCATATTGAAACCAGTACAATTGCTTCTACTGGTTTTATCCTAATTGTTTCTACGGGAATTTCGAACTGGCATGTCTGTGTCATATACGAGCATATTTCCGCCAGGGCCGGCTGGCTGACGTTTCTTGCCCAAATATTTACTTCTCCGATTCGAGAAACTGAATTTTAGTGAAAATGGCGATCCGAGCCATGCTCCGATGCCATTTTGGACATTTTGGAGCCTTATTCATATTATGTAGGATTATTGTAAGTGTTGCGATTTGGTTGTATGTTATGTTTAGGTTAAGGTTTAGTAATGATAGTATTTGGTCCAGATTTGAAGACAGGAATACAATTAGTGCACGAAATTGACCTTTGAGATTTTACCGGAGCATATATTGTACAATCGTGAAAATGTCATGTTAATCAAGCTACTAGAAAACTTGAAATAATACGAACAGACCACCTCGCCACCGAATATGACGTTACGGTTGGCCGAACAATGGTCATTTTGAATTCCTGGGGTCATTTTGCTTTGGTCTGTTAAGTGTCCATCTGTCATGTTTCCTTTTAACCCCCTTCCACACCCCACCCGATGGTCTTGTTTTATCGCATTTCATTTACCTGTCCCTCCCCCTACACCAGTGCCCTCATTGGCCTGCCTGGACCCATTCTTATATCACAGAACACAACTATAGGCAACTATTAACCAAGCCCAGCTTACTGATACCAAACAATGTCCAGTAGGATATAATGCTGTACATCAAAGATATTGTTAGTATACATATATAACAAAAGAAAGCATTCCGAAAGCTATGAAAACAATTAAAGGACGAACCTGTTGAGGTACAGATCACGCCTACGTCTTCAGTATGGTCACACGTGGTGCTTCCAATCTCACTGTGCAAGCAGTCAAACAGGTTTGCCTCTTCCCCAGTGCAATTCACCAAATCCAATAGAATATTTACATCCTCTCCTGCTTGTCCGAATAGACCGGCTATTACCACCTGGTCAGCTCCAATGTATCCCAGTTGTTTACAAAGCACGTTTGCTTCCGCGATGGTCCATAGATTGTCACAGACTGTTCCCCATTGTTCTTCGTAGTAGACTTCAACTCTTCCTTCTGATGCACGAGATCCGTCAACCAAACGCGCACCAATAACTTCAGGGGCTGTTTTGACAAAAAACAAACTAAAGAAATCGAATTTAATATGTTTAACATCAAAACAGAAGTGAGGTGATGTAAGACTTTTTGAAAGGTTAAGTAGGACCTCTATTGAGGCGATTTCGTTTTTAAAGCCCTGTTCGTTTTACCCCCTCGCGCATGTTCCTTTAGAAGTTTACTTTTTTGCCATAATATATTGAGAGTAATGTGCATAGCTCTGAAGAAGCGACTTAGGATTACAACGCTCGACAAGTTTTCTTCTTCACATGTGTTTTGGTAAAATTTCGTTGAATTTCGCCCCGGGCCCCCTCATGCAGACTAAAGTGTATAAGAAATATACGCATTGGCGTATCCAGGGGGGCACAGCCGGCCCGTGCCCCCCCCCCCCCCCACCCTTTTGGGAAGAGGAGTATGAATTTTGACCCTAGACGATCCGCCATTTTCTCGAGAGTTTCACCCCCCCCCTTTTTTTTTAGAGTGAAGACCTTTTTTTTTTTGTTTTGCTTGTCAGGGAATTATGGAGGGAAACTGGGCAGTCATAACCCCTTACTGAGCGATTTTTGAAGGTTTCGCGAAAACATAATCCCCCCCTCCCCCTCCCACTGACCGACCTTTCGAGAAGCTGGCGAGACCAAAAAAAATATGGGTCTACCTTTTTACAAACTTTCATTTTTGTGCCCCCTCTTTTACTCAATCCTGGATCCGCGCCTGAATATACGAATGCTTTAAAGTGCCATCGGATTTGACGACTTATCAAGATATTTTATCTCGACAAGTCGACTTAATATCCATATTTGGTCGACATGTAAAGACATTTTTCTAACCATATCGACTTATTAACTTTTATAAGTCGACATGGCGAAATAAATTATCTTGCCAAGTCGACTTCCCAAAAATTTAAGAAGTCGACTTGGCAAGATAATCTATGTCGCCATGACGCCATGTAGTGTTAAGAAGTCGACTTGGCAAGATAATATACTTTATGTTTTGTTATTTTCATAACTGAACATTTTTATGCTGATCTAATATTGTATTGTTCTTAATTTGTGCAATGGACTTTGTGGAAGCTTTTTGCCAAACAAGTCTGCTACAATACTGTTACAATATTACTACAACTACTACCACCAATACAATATTACTACAACTACTACCACCAATACTACTGCTAATAGTAGTAGTTTTAGTATTACTACTACTTCTACTTCTACTACTACTACTACTACTACTAGCACTACTACTATTACTATACTACTACTATTACTATTACTACTGCTACTACTATTACTATACTACTGCTACTACTGCTACTATACTACTACTATTACTATTACTACTGCTACTAATAATAAGACTAATAATAATGATGACTATAATAATAGTAATCCTACTACTACTACTACTACTATTACCACTATACTACTACTACTACTACTACTACAACTATTACTCCTATACTACTACTACTACTACAACTACTACTACCACCAATACTAGTGCTACTAGCACTACTACTATTACTATTACTATACTAATACTATTACTATTACTACTACTACTACTATTACTACTATACTACTACTACTAGTACTACTAGAACTATTACTACTATACTACTACTACTACTACTATCACTACTACTTCTACTACTACTACTATTACTACTACTACTAATACTATTTCTACTATTACTACTAATAATAATGATGACAATAATAATAGTAATCCTACTACTACTACTACTACTACTATTACTACTATACTACTACTACTACTACTTCAACTATTACTCCTATACCACTACTACAGCTACTACTACTACTACTACCACACCACCACTTCTACTTCTACTACTACCACCACGACCACTTCTACTTCTACTACTACCACCACCACCACTACTACTTTTACTTCTACTACTACTACTACTACTGCTACTACTACTATTACTACAAATACTACAACTACAACTTCTGCTACTACTACTTTTACTACTACTACTAGCACTACTACTATTACTATTACTATACTACTACTATTACTATTACTACTACTACAACTATTACTACTATATACTACTACTACTACTACATCTATTACTACTATCCTACCACTATCGCTACTACTACTACTACTACTATTACTACTAATAATACTACTGCTACTAATACTACTACTAATAATAAGACTAATAATAAGACTAATAATAATGATGACAATAATAATAGTAACCCTACTACTACTACTACTACTATTACTACTATACTACAACTACTACTACTACTACTACCACACCACCACTACTACTACAACTTCTGCTACTACTACTTTTACTACTACTACTAGCACTACTACTATTACTCTTACTATACTACTACTATTACTACTATATACTAGTACTACTACTACAACTATTACTACTATACTACTACTGTCACTACTACTACTACTACTACTACCACCACCACCACTTCTACTTCTACTACTACCACCACCACCACACCTACTACTACTGTCACTACTACTACTACTACTACTAATAATAATAATAATAATACTGCTATTAATACTAATAATAATAATAAGACTAATAATAATGATGACAATAATAATAGTAACCCTACTACTACTACGACTATTACTACTATGCTACTACTACTACTACAACTATTACTACTATACTACTACTACAACTACTACTACTACCACCACCACCACTTCTATTTATACTACTACCACCACCACCACCACTACTACTTCTTCAACTACTACTACTACTACTAATACTAATAATGATAATAATAAAGATAGTAATACTTCTACTACTACTACTACTACTAACTACTACATGCCCAACACCACATTGTGTTATGAACAAGACCACATCGTCGGTGTATTTGACAATTGATATTATTATCAATTATTCCTTGTGGATCAGGGCAGCATACGCTTTGCTTTATGAATATCTTTCTATTTTATATCGAAGAACTATGTTAACTTCTGCTATCAAAACGGAAATGGAGTGCAAGAAGTGTCAATCGATCCACAATAACCTGGGGGGAAGCCGTCACCATATCAAAATCCTAATTGCCCTCAAGCATAATCACATTCTATACGATTAGTCTATATGTCTTCCTAAAATGGCGTCTGGCTTTTTTACTCACCTTGAGTAGTCATTCCTTGCACACTCCACCAGAGAGTACTCATACAGAGTAGCATAGTGGAAGAAACACTGCAGTAGTGGAAGAAACACTCCCATCTTGATCGTTCCAGGATTTTACACAAAGTATAAATTGTAAACGCAAAAAGGATAATGCAATTTAGACCAGAGAAAATGAAGCAATGATTTCAAAATCGTCAGATATTCTCGTTATGTATGAAAAGGTGACCGTGACACGTTTATATTTACCCACTACTCATTATTGACTTTCAAATGGTGAGCAACATAATGTCATCATTGTTCACAAAAAATGTACTTGCATATTTATGACAATGTCATGAGCCGTGCCCATGACACAGTAAATGACCCACAACCTTTATCAATTGTTGAAAGTTTAAACAAAATTCATTCTAGAGACAATGAAGTCATTTCATTTTCCCTTCGGATAATGATTTATTTCGGAGACAAAAGAGGTTAAATGAATTTTCAAGTCAACAACTGACAGTCGTGTTGAAATTTGATTGAGAGAGCTAATTCTGGAATCGATGCTGGCGGGATGATAACTAAAGCGATATTAAGGATGGACAAGGACAATTTTGGAAAGGAATACTATAAATCAGTGTTCTTAAAAATTTTGTCAGACGGGCAAGAAATAATTCTGAAATTACGTTGCGCCCGTGTGCTGGCAGAATAGACATACAGACCAATGGTCAGTGAGTCTACTGGAGGTGAAACATTTTCAAAATACCCATCTCAATATATGAATACCTTTAACATTAATGCTATTATCAGGATCATTTTTCAAACCATATGGTAGCATATGGGGGACAGAGGATTATGATGGACTATTCGCGAGCGAACAAAAAACTATTTAATTGTCATAATTATTGTATATCGTGTTATTTTGTTAAAACGCACTTTGATATGTACCTTTCTGTTGGAAATGAAAATAAAATTGAATTGAATTGAATTGAATTGAAATATGCATAGCAACAGCCAGTATGGTGCATTATACAGTACATCCATTTATAGCATTAAAAAAAACTAAACAACTAGGTTTTAAGATTATGTTTTACAAGATACTTTTGTCGTGCCTTATGAATTCGTCTCGGGAACCGCATGTGACCCTTGTGCCGGTATTTAAGAACCAGCGTCATAAA
Source organism: Heliocidaris erythrogramma (assembly GCA_025617745.1). Classification (NCBI taxonomy): domain Eukaryota; kingdom Metazoa; phylum Echinodermata; class Echinoidea; order Camarodonta; family Echinometridae; genus Heliocidaris; species Heliocidaris erythrogramma. The sequence goes on along the minus strand of CM046873.1, from coordinate 41,620,126 downwards.
CCAACACTTGAATCGTTTTTTTACAAGCTTATTTGGTTTTGAAATAATGTTGTTTATTTTTTGTTTCAAAGTATTGTTTACATGGTTTTCGTAGTTTCAACTTATTGTTTTCATATATTTAGGGTCTTCTTTGTGAACGTACATGTTATAGCTCAAGACGAAAGCTTAAGGCAGGTGTATAGGCCCGACGGTGATATGCTTTCCTAAATATTGCATCTTTTAACAATTTTCTGTTTCATTGATCCAGGGTATACGTGCAGTGATTTAATCTCTTCATGAAGCATATATGCTTAAAATATTCGATGCTTTATGATTGACATTCAGAAGCTTCTGATTTTCCGATGTTCATAATTCGAAAATTGAAATAGGGTTCATTATTCCGAAGGTTCGTAGATCCGAAAATACATTGCAGAATAACGAACCTCTCGGAATTATGAACCTTCGGTATAAAACCAAACATTGGGAATTATAAGCCTTAGGAAAAACGACATAACTGTGTGTATAACATTGGCGGATCCAGGGGGGGGGGGGACACAGCCGGCCCGTGCCCCCCCCCCCCCTTTGGAAGAGAAGTATGAATTTTCACCATAGACGATCCGCCATTTTCTCGATTGTGCCCCCCCCCCCCCTTTTAGAGTGAAGACCTTTTTTTTTTCTTTTTTTTTTTGCTTGTCAGGGAATTATGGATGGGAACTGGACCCCATAACCCCTTACTGAGCGATGTCCCTACCGCACCCCCCCCCCCGAGCAACTTTTCGAGAAGCTGGCGAGACCAAAAAAATACGGGTCTACCTTTTGACAAACTTTCATTTTTGTGCCCCCTCTTTTGCTGAATCCTGGATCCGCCCCTGGTATAACATGGCATATTATCCATTGTCTTCATCACAATAGATTAGAAGTTATTTATAGCAATGATGCTGAGCATGTTTAGACAGAATACGAAATGCTCAATGACAAATATTTGCATGTGTCGGGAGTCTTCCAGTAGAAGTGTTTGCTTATCATAATATCAATCAAATCTACCGATAGGCCCAGTGTTCAAGCTTCAAGTATGTATAACTTTCAGTTTAATGTTTGTGGCCTTCACTGTGTGTGATATACATGTACTTACTGTATATACATTGTATTACTCATATTACAGCACTAATATTTTTTTTGCATGCATAAGGACAAATAGAATTGATTTATGGTTGATCGTCCCCTTTTCCTTCCTTTTTTCCGCCTTCTTTTTTTTATTGTTCTGAAATGCAATAAATAAGAATGTAAGGACATCTAGACAATGAGGAATAAGAAAATTTACCTTGTCTCGAACCTCTGAACTGCATTTAAAAATAAAATTGAATGTAGAAAATTGCTGTGGAATTTGACACTAAAGCATTTCTATGTACCGGAAAATATATCAAATATTAAATAACATGGAACACCCCCTACTAATTTACAAAATTACTGTACATGTATTTATTTGAGAAGTAAACCCGGGGGAGAGAGGAAGAGGGAATGAGAGGGGGGGGGGTGTAAATGAGGAGATGGTAGAGTATGAAACCGGAGACAAATATTATTATTATTATTATTATTATTATCTTCTTCTTCTTCTCCTTCTTCTTCTTCTCCTTCTTCTTCTACTTCCTCTTCTTCTTCTTCTTCTTCTCCTCCCTCCCCTTCTTCTTCTTCTTTTTCTACTTCGTGTTATTATCATTATTATCATCATTATTATTATTATCATTATTATTATCATTGTTATCATTATTGCTGTTGTTTTCGTCATCATCACTGTTTACTGTTATCTTTAATTATTATCATTATTATCGCTAATATGTGTTCAGCTGTCATTATGTCATGTAAATTTTGTTTCATCATTATTATATGTCATTATTCCCCTTTCTACGCGATAATAAATATTGAAATATCTCTCTCTGAAAAGAAAGGAATACTTTTCCTGCTTTGAGTACAAATTGAACAAAAATTTAAACCAAATTTAGAAAAAAGGGGAGAATAAATTTCAAACATTTCCAATTTAAGAATGATTATCTAGGATTTAATGAAAGCAAATTTCGAAATGTTGAAAACACCGTCATTATGAACTATAGTATTAAGAATCAAATCAAAATTAGATGAAAATAACTTTTATAATTTCAAGATAATCTCAAACATTCATTGACTTTATGCTACTCTTGTATATCAATAATAAGATTTATCTTGATAAGGCAGGCGCATATGTTTATAAGAGGTGGTGGAACAATAGGGCTACTTGTCACTGGTTTGATGCCGAGTGATATAATCAAAAATTACTTTTGTGAAAAAGGTATATCCTACAATGAGTTTTTAAAAAGGGTATTCAGTTTCAAGTGCAATCACTATCGGTTTGTGTTTTCCTTTCCTTTTTGGCGCATTTACAGAGAAAACAGATATAAAAAGGTGCGTATGGATTTTCGAAAGAATGCTGGTTTTCTTTGTTAACGTGCCATTCATAACACTTCAGTTTCATTTTACGTGATATCCCAAAGTCATAAAGAAAGCCATTTTCGAAACCTGATTTAACCCACAGAAATTTGAAAGACTGGTTGTCATATCAAATCGTTTTGATGAACTTTTGTCAGCATTAATATAAAATACCGATGACCAAAGAAAGAGTCATCATTCTGCACACATTCTTCTCTCGTATTTGACGAAGCTAAATACTTGATTCTTCACCAAAAATATCCCTATTGAATAGATCGTCAGAAATTGCAAAATGTCATTTGCAATAACACAGCTCGAACCATTATAATATGTAAATAACGCTATATGAATAGTGACGTCATCATGTCAACATGACCTTATAATATATCAGGTCAGCAGTGACGTCATCTTGTGATATGTCTGCAAAAGGAGCTGATCTAAAAATTGGTGCTCATTGTAGCTTGCTCCTGGTGTCAACATATTTCTTGCATTTAAAAATTTGTCTCACAAATCCTGGATTGACCAAAATGGGAACTTTTCTTACACTACTGCAGATTTTTCTCTGCATGCCTACTCTCTGGTCGGCTGTACAGGGAATGGCTACCGTCGAACGTGAGTATATACCATGTATATGATGAAAAGAACCAGGCGCCATTATTGACTGTAGAACAACTAGAAATATGTCTACGATTTGAATCTTAACATGATGGATTGACTACTTTACTCGAGTCACGATGTGAAGAGTACTTACGCCTATTTTTGGTATAGGAAGGAGGATATGATAAGAGGGATTTTGCTTTGGTACAGTGTTACAACAGTGAAACACTTGTATATACGAATGAAATGTCATGAAAATTCAATCCTTCTTTTCACATTATCGAATGTTCCGTTCTTCCGAGTGGTATATCTGGAGCTTTGCTTCAAGGGGGGGGGGGGGGGGTGAAGGGTGCAAACAAATCCGAAATAATGGTGATCCAGCAAGAATCCATAAGTTGTATAATATGATATTGATTTACTTTTATTAATTCTATTCATGTAGAGCCATAAGCAAAAGCACAATAATTGTGCTATTCATATGAATTTACAGCTATTTACTGGCGTGCGAAGTGAGCGAGCAAAAATTATGTCCTCGTTGCGTTTGGACAGGTTCATTCTTTGTAATCCATGCAGAAGAAATTGATTCGTCTGTTTGAAGAAATGTCAGATTTTACTTCAATGCATAATATAAGAATGGCGTTCAAAATTGCTCTGTTGCGTTTGATATTTATAAGTGCCCCCAGTATTCTCTTGGCTTCATTTGCGAAGGTTTGGCTTCAAATCGTACCCTTCAAACTATTTTTATACGAGGTCGCATTGCGACGGGTATAAAATTGTGAGAAGTCCTCCATAATTCAAGAGGCTTTAAGAGCAACTTGATTATAATTTACCTTGAAATAATTCTTTTTTCGTGATTAAAAAGTGGCGATTAACTTGTCCATGCATGGTTGAAAATCTGTCGAAGAGGAGCAGAGCAACTGCCCCCTGCACAATGCTATTATTGAACCATCAAATTTGTAGCGTTAACTTTGGCGTTTCGATGGATGCGTTCACATTTTTTGTTTTCTATGTAGTTTGACAAACTGAACAGAATATATATATATACTAGCAGAAGCAGCCCGTGGACATCCACGGGCGCTAGCTGTGTTTATGAATAATCACCGTACCGTATATCTGTCACAATAATCAAGTGGATAAATAAAAAAGTCGGGTATAAAGTTATTTTTAGCAAGAAGTATTTACAACATGTGCATTGGAGGATCCGGGGGGGGGGGGTACTTCCGGCCCGTGCCCTCCCCACCCCCTTTTGGAAGGAAAGTAGACATTTTGACCATAGACGATCCGCCCTTTTGTCGATTGTGCCCCCGCCCCCTTTTTAGAATAAAACCTTCTTTTTTTTTGGCTTGTCAGAGAATTATGGAGGGACCCCCATAACCACCCCTCCTGAGCGAATTTTGGAGGTGTGACGAAAAAAAAATTCTCCATAACATCCATAATTAGCGGTACGTCCCCTGTAAAGGATGCAAATATGAGAAAAAAGAATTTTTCATTTTATTTTCAGGGGGATTATGGCCCCCTTATATGGGTCTTGGGAGAACCGACGGATTGACTTTTCCCTACTACTCCCCGCTCCCCCCCCCCCCCCCCCCCCCCCCCCCCCATTCCATTGTCATATAGAGGGCGCTGAGAAGCTGCTGCACTGGACAAAAAGGGGCTCTTAAATACTGTCTTATTTTCACCTTTAAATGTGACATTTGTGTTGTGAACACTTAACAGTCATCTTAACGACTATATTGGAATAAATGATCCTGGTAGACAGTTGAGAAATTTAAAGTTGTTGAAACCCATTAGATGTAGAACTGAAAGATACAAGTCTAGCCCCATTCCCTTCATTGTTAAAACTCTAAATGAAAATTTGAATGAGAATTAAATTATCATTACTTCCCGCCTCTTGCCGTAGAAAACCCACTGAACATTGAATGTAATCAATAAATTAATATTTTAATCTTGCCAATTTATGTGACCGGACCTAGCCGAACGAAGCATTTGTGGGTGATAAAAAATGATTCAATTTGGATTTTTTTTCCCCCTTTCGGTTAGTACTTGTTTTAGTTATATACTTGTGTATAAATAATTCGAAACGCCTATGAGTGTTTGTATTTGCTGGATCCGGTCAAATTTCTTTTTAATTTTTAATTGTATAATTTGTTTCCATACATATATTTTAATACATTGATTGATATGATTAGATGTAAATGTTATGATTTTATTACATTATATATATATATATATATATATATGTTTGTTCACATTCATTAATATCCCTATGTTAATATCTGTCTTTGAATGTATGCACTTTGAAATATTTTATAAAATATAATACAATATGGTGTTAAATATTTATGTACATCAAGAAAATAATTCCCACTATTTTAGCCATGTTTTTTTCCAAACACTTTATTTTGATTCAAAATGGTCACAGTTTTCTTATCTGATACATCTCCATTGTAATTTAGTTTCAAAATTACCCCTCTCATCCTGTCAATTCCCTTTCTATCTCCCCCTCCCTTTCTTTTTCTTACCCCCTCTCTCTTATTATAAAAGCCCTATGCAGTTCTTATGTTATTTTGTAAATCTTTACTGCAATTCAGTATTACTGCGAATGTAAAGATCTTTGTTATATTGTTTTATGTCTTGTTTTTGAATCAATAAATACCATTATTATTATTATTATCCCATCACCTCCAGCGCGAAGGGAGAAGGGATTAATATAATTATACGTAATCATATTATAGTGGAAATATTTTCGAAGGAATTTTTTTGTTCTTGTTGTTTTGGTTTGTTTTGTTTGATTTGTTTTATGTTGTTTTTTTTTTTTTTTTTTTGTTTTTTTTTTTTTGGGGGGGGGGGCTCCGTTGCAACCAATACTCCTAAGGACGTGATCTCCGACACCTCCCCTCCCCCGAATGATGTGTACATATCGGTTTAGTCTGTCATATGAATTGAGGCGATATACAATAACATCTTTCCAACGGTATGAAGGCCATTTTCCCCAATCATGTCAATTCAGCTGTTATTCCATAAGTCATTCCTATTATTAAACAGTTATGCGACAACCACCCAAATGTGCCGTTAAGTAAACCCTAAACACTACCTAACCCTAACCCTAAACTCCAAAGCCTATCCCCCCCCCCCCCTTCCGCGGATCTTATTCTTATCATCTCTGTATTTGATATCCATAAACGCGTAACACGGGTTGTGCCAATTCAGCGAGACATAACACGTGTGTTGTTGGGCCGTATACGTTGAAGCCATCCATGCATGCGGATATGGCCACGCTGTTCTAATTTGGCATACCTCCCCTTCACAGGTAAAGGGTATGGGTTGGACTGCATGAAGCTACAAACCCGCTGCATGGGTTGGCAGAATTATTAGGCCTACTCCCTGCGGAAATTCAATGTTTAAAAATGAATTTATGAAATATGGACGGCACGTCAGCCCTTAAGGAGTGCCTCCCACCACTCTAAGAACCATTCCCCACCCGTGGGTACCAAAAGGCGGGGACCGAAAGGGCCAGGGGAGGAGCCTATTTGAACAAAAAAAAAAGAGCCCCAAATCCTTAGTGTATTATATAAATAGATAATATGTGAAAGGAAACGAGAGAATAATGGTTCCGTAACTTAAATCAAAGTTAAACTTTTCTCCGCCGTGAATCGAACCCGGGTCGTTGGCTTAGAACGCCAATGCTTTAACCACTAGACCACGGAGACGGGACCGACAGATTGACAAATCTTCAACCTTATTAATTCATTCCTTTTCAGGGGGCAGGTGAGTTTTGAACAAAGACAAGCTGCGTGCCTCAGCTGGATCCAAGCGAATGCTTTGAGATACATGTATACATTAGAATAATTATTAACAATAATTGTAAGGAAATAACATATACAGCAGCTTTGGCAACTCTCGTGGAAATAAATACAATGTGAAAGGAAATGAGAGAATAATGATTGCGTAAATTAAATTAAATTAAATCAAAGTTCCCCAGAGCTGTCCTCCCTTTTCTAAGAGACCGGAATCGAACCCGGCCTTTGCAAAAATTTCAATGGCAGCCCCCATGTGCTGCTAGCAGACGATACATATTGCTAGCAGATGATAAATTTTGCTCAGAAAATCTTGATTCGTATCGATCTCGTATATTTTGACGCGAAGCCATATAGTCTAACAAGTAGGAATAAAAAACACCTTTGAACACTATCGTCTTTATTTTATAAGATTAACTCTCCTTTAATTGATGACTCAAAAGTAGAAAGTTGTAATAATTACTTCATAAAGAATGGAAAAAACCTAGCCGAAAACATATCTAACACCAATAATTATTTAATGGACTATATGAACCAACAAAACCCTAATACATTATTTTGTACCCAACAGACTCTGCTGAAATATTTGGAATTGCACAAAAACTTAAAAACCACAAGAGCCTTGGATTCGATGATATAACTAATACTTTGCTTAAGCATATCTTGCTAGACATCACAGTTCTTCTGTTATTTATAACAATTCTTTATCCTTTGGTATTGTGCCAAACCACATGAAAATGGCAAAAGTCGTTCCAATATTTAAAAATGGTGATACACATCACATCACTATTGTCCTATTTCATTACTAACAACTTTGTCCAAGATCCTGAAAAAGATTATGTATAAATTATGTACAATTAGATGTGCTGATGAACATAACATACTGAGTAATGTTCAATTCGGTTTTCGTGAACAGCATAATACCGCACATGCGCTCTTGACATTTATTGACAAGGTGCACGAGACGAACGCACTTGACAATAACTCTCTCACTATCGGCACAAGGTCTCTGACACAATGGATCATGATATACTTTTACATAAATTGAATCACTATGGAATTAGAGGAAAGGCCTTGGAGTGGTTCAGGAATTACCTTACATATATATATATATATATATATATATATATATATATATATATATGTAGTTATTAATAACTGTACATCCACCTTAGAGACATAACATGCGGAGTACCACAACCACAAGGCTTTTGTGATATTTAGTAATAGTAGTACTGTACTTCCTGAACCTATAGTTCTCAACGACCATGCACTTACCCAGGTAACCAATAGCAAATTTCTTGGTATGACAATTGATGACCGTCTGTCCTGGAAATCTCAGTTATGTCGCGGACACCTGTGTCATTAACAAAATTAAACACCCCCCCCCCCCCCCACGCAGTCTTATATTGCTTTATTTCCGAGGACAGGTATTGTTCCTCTATTGTTCCTCCGTTCTCGGACAGTCGACGGAATAAGGCACAAATTCATTGTTCGACGTTCGAGGACTATTGTCCGGCTTCCGAGGACCATTGTTCTCATGATTTTTTTTTTGTTCTCTGTCCGAAAATGTCCTCGGACATACGGCTCAACACGCCCACACACACACACACACAGAGCACATCCTGCGTGTATTATACTGCACTCTATCCCTTTTGAACTATGGTATACTTGCACGGGGCTATATTAAACAAAACCTCAATAAAGTTATATTACTAAAAAACAAAAAAAGGTTGAGAATCATTTGCAATAAAGCTATCCTTCCCACACTAACATTCTCTGTTATGATAACAAGGTTTTAAAAATTGATGAATTATATTTGTACAATCTCGGGTGTGTTTTGCACCTATTGGAAAAAAAATAAGTTACCAGAAAATGTATTGCAAATATATTTTAAAAACCATGAAATACACACATACCCTATACGTATACCCTATACCTATATCTCCCAATGACCAGGACAGTTACTGCACAAAATAATTTTTTTATATACCGGATCACAGCTCCCACCATTTTTTCATTTTAACGTAGACTGAAAAAATTGCTGCTGAATAGATACAACTGTTAAATGGCAAAAACAATAGAAAAATATCCTTTCGAATCAAAATTTTATATTAAAGGGAGCGACAAGTCGCAATCTATGGGCGCTTTTACAGTTGGCTGCTCCTTTCTCTGAATCAAAGTTCAAAGCGACTTCAATTTATCGTGCGCAGCTAATAAAAGTTCGCACATTGACCCAAATTTGAGTAAACAAGATCGCGCGTTCTTTATTCCAGTATTTGAATCTCATTGGTCGGTTGCGTATGGAGGGATTCGAGTTAACGATCGCACGAGGAATCCGGCAATAACATTCCTTCGGTAGCGCACGATTGGACCTGATTGTATCCGAATTTCCCCGAGTCAGGCCAACTGGTCAGGCCCATGGATTACGACTTGCCACTCCCTTTAAGCTAGAATGAAAACAAAACATTGCAAAAGGCATTAATACGTACCGTCCCCATCCTTCATCTTCCATCTCTCTCCCTCTTTCTTATCTTCTACTGAAGTCATCACTTGTTATTATTTCCAGTATAATAATTTGTACATATACCAGTGTCACACCTATTCTGTTTTGTAGTATAAGGGGGGGGGGGGGGGGGCTAGGATAATGTAAAGTTTATTTAGTTATTATTTCCATATACTCAGAGAATTTGTATTAATTTTTCTCACAAAGGGGTCTTTTCAAAAGACTCATCCACTTATGTTTCTTTACTATGCCTATTACTGAAATTATGATAATATAATTGAAAGACATCATGTGGAAAATAAAAGAACCCTTGAAACTTTGAATAATGCCAATTCTATATGTTCATGAACAGCTCCTGAAGATATCGGTGCGCGTTTGGTTGACGGATCTCGTCCACCAGAAGGAAGAGTTGAAGTCTACTACGAAGGACAATGGGGAACAGTCTGTGACAATCTATGGACCATCAAAGAAGCAAACGTGCTTTGTAAACAACTGGGATACACTGGAGCTGACCAGGTGGTAATAGCCGGTCAATTCGGACAAGCAGGAGAGGATGTAAATATTCTATTGGATTTGGTGAATTGCACTGGGGATGAGGCAAACCTGTTTGACTGCTTGCACAGTGAGATTGGAAGCACCACGTGTGACCATAGCGAAGACGTCGGAGTGATCTGTACCTCAACAGGTTAGTATTTTATTTTCGTTTCTCCTGCATAGGGAGCAGAGCCGTCCACATTTTTTTCTCAAAGTTGACGGGAAATTGAATGGCTGAAGAAGCCCTTTTTTGAAGGCCGCCCATCAGAAACCTGGTGGAAACGATTGTTATACCAGGTACCATTACATATCGAATAACCACTTTTTATTCATGCATTACCCTCCTTTAAATAAATTAATTTCATTTGGGTAATCGTAGATATATTATCGACTTCCTGGGCAAGAGTAACGAGCGAGCTAATAAAAGAGATTTTACCTGATTACCATGTCACGGTTTTCTATATACATTTATATAGTGTTTCTATCTTTGAAATATAAGGTTGATTGGGATGATTATAGAAGTTTTTTTTGTTTTTCGCTTTATTGTCAACAAAATGCATTGGGCTTCATCATGTATGAAATATATTACTCATAAAAACTAGTCAAATGCCTACGTTGTCGCTATTTTGTTGACGTTCGTGTTAAAACCATATTCGTAAATAGCACGAGTACTCACCGAGGTGGTACACGAACTCCACTGGATCGTGTATTAGGGAGACACCATGGACAAAGAACGAGACAAAAAACTGTATCCCTAATAACGATGTAGTGATATATATATATTGTAAACGAACGTGTATGTCTAACCAAGTTATAGTGACAGAACTATTCTATGAACTATATTATGAACATAATTAATTTGAATATTTAAAAACAAACGTTAAAATAATGTTTGTTCTACAAAATTGAATATAATGTTTATTGTGTGTATGTAGGTTCTCTACGACTAGAAGATGATACATCATATCGTAGAGGCAGGCTCGAATATCTAGATGAGGGCCTAGGCTGGGGAACAGTTTGCAACGAGAGCTGGGACTTTCTTGATAGTAATGCCGCGTGTTCTCAGCTAGGATTCACTCCGATAAGATATGCACCTTATTTCCCCGCGTCACCGCCGGGATCCGGCCAGATAGTGATTGGTGGACTCGACTGTGGCATAGAGGAAAGATTAGACGAGTGTAACAAGGAATGGACCCCTGGCAGCTGTACGCATGCGCAGGATGTTGGGTTACAGTGCCCATCTCGTGAGTATCTAGGAGACTGTTACTCCCAACCAAGCTATATTTTTTTGATTTGTTTGTTTGTGTTTTGTTTCCATAACATTTAAAATATGGTAAATTAAATATATGGTGGATAACCCATTTCGTTGGCACTTATATAATGTCACTGTTCTTCCATCGGTCCTATGACATAATATATAAAAAAAGCACATGCATAACAAATATACTTTATAATATAATTATTTTTAAAAATCAAATACAAATAGGGATACAAAAACCTACAAAAAACAACATGAAATTTGAACAACAACAAAAGGCAAAACAAAAATATAAGAAGAAAGAAATTGAGGATTCGAGATATACTTGTTTGTTGGATTTAAAGGACTGGATTGTGGAAATGATATTTAAATGGGTTGGTATTTGCTTTTAAGTTGAATCTATGCCTATAATCCTATATCTATAATCACATGGAGAAAGATAGAGGAAGGAAAAAAGTTTAATATCATTTGATATTTATCCACCTTTGCACTATCAACCCAAGTATAGATTACCTGGTAGGATTTATTTCCTGAAATCACTATGCACTGATAACAGCATAGGCCTCCTTAAAATACTTAACAATTTAAACAGTATCAGATGTATATAACGGTACATCTTCTAATGCAATTCAATGCAATTTTTTGTTTTCATTTTGTTTCTTATCTTCATATGAATACTCACCTTACAGCTTTGCGCCTCAAATTGACGGAACATAATTTGGAATATTATGGCTCACCTCAAGTGTACTACGGGCGAACGTGGGGCACAGTGTGTCCGAACAGCTGGAGCATTAACGCTGCTCGTATATTCTGCATCAATATCGGTTTTCAAGATGCATTGCGAGCCTTTATTTCGAGACTCAAATCAACAGACTCGGATTTACTAGTGAACACTATCTTAAACCCTATCACCTGCACGGGAGACGAAGAATACTTCACCGACTGTTCACAGGTGGAATGGGGCTACCAAGGATACTGCAATCAGGTTTACAAACCCATGGTCATCTGCCAGAGGGGCGAAAAATGTAAGTTCAAAGGTCACTCCCTGTTCCCTCCCTCTCCACCGCCCCTTTATTTTTGTTTTGAGGACGACGATGATTTCAAAAAATATTTACAGCGCCATATTTTGTTATTAAAAACAATAAAAGGAGCAACTAAGCTTTTTCAGTTTATAAGCCAGTATTTGCACATATTTTGAAATAATTTTAAGTGTAGGGCCTACTAGACTGACAATTTCGCGATGAAATGAAGAGGACGCTTTCTACAAACGACGAGCAATTATCGGTGAAAGGGCTAGGTCTCCAGAGATCTCTTGAAATGTGTAGCAGGGAGCATCTGGAAGAGAGCCTCTCTTCCACCTCCCTGACGGTATGTACCAGCCAGTGGGATGAACATAATGTTAAAATCAAGGGGTGTTTGCATTAACGGAAAAAGTTTAGCATGGTTTAGCAACTCACCTTTGTAATATTACTACCGAGGCTACTTAACATTATACTTTTGTTTTATGTGATACTGTAAATATTTCTCTACTTCTCTCTTAATCACAGCCCTCAGTATCGTCTCAGAGTCTCAACGTTACCCTGAATATGGTCGAGTAGAAGTAAGCGTTAATGATGGAGCGATAACAGCATCAATCTGCGATCGGACCTGGACTCAAGAAGCATCCGACATAGTCTGTCGCGAAGCTGGTTTTAAGCGGGGAGCTCGAAGGTTCCTTACAATTGGAGGAGGTTCTGGAAACAATGCCTTCGATAATATCCGCTGTACAGGGAATGAAAAAAGCTTTAGTGAATGTCGGAGTGAGCTGGTCTCGGCATCAAGTGGCGACTGCGATCACAGCCATGACGTTGGCGTCGAATGTTTCGGTAAGAACCGTGCTGTAGCATAATCTAAACATGATGAACACATGGTGGCGTGTACCGTAATTGACCCCCTTTAAACTCTATCTTTTTTATAGTTTTGTTTTGATTTTGGCCTCGAAACGCCTTCATGAATTTCATTGCCATGATCTTTCGAAGTCGTTTTCCTTTTATTATAGACGCCTGGTATAGACCTAAATGAAGGCTATCACAGACATGTCCCAATGCGCTATTACAAGTATTATAAATAAGCACACACAAAATAACAAACAACCAACCAAACAAATCAGGTAGAGAAATATGAAGTGATTGACAAATAGTTATTCCCCTTCCCCAAGCAGAAGTTCTAATTTGTTTCCGTCCTATTCCATCTGCCACATCTAGCAAATGACGACTCTTTGATTGCCTTCATAAGTGGTGATGGTTCGTATGAGGGCGTTGTGTCTTATCGAGTAGAGGATCGGCGTGCCTTGATATGTGATGCGACCTGGACGGACACGGAAGCTGCTGTAGCGTGTCGAATGCGGGGATACGAGGGTGGGACAGCAACCAATGTAGTGGATCTAAGACCAGAGCCCTTCACTGATATATTCCAATGGGACATCGTATGTAATGGTGACGAGGAGAGGTTGGAAGACTGCACTGTGTCCAAGACGGACAACCCGACCACATGTGCCCCAGAAAACATAGCTCAGGTCAGATGCGCACCCATCCAAGGTAATTATTACTGTGACTCCAGACTTAGATAAAAGAAAACCTTTAATACTCTTCTTGATTATCACATTTGCCTCATTAAAGAATAGGATCGAAAATTCCTAAATTATGCAAATTATAATGAAGTATAATTGGAATTCTATTAATAATAATGAAGTACAAGTAGAAGAGGGTTAGCATTTTTCCCAGGTGCCAGGCAGTGAGACCACACAAAGGAAATTCAAAGTCAATTGAAATTCCAATGAGGACGGAATCCCTATAAAAACGGCTCAAGTGTGTGAGTATTCATCGTTCCAAAGTAAAGAGCTGTTCAAGTATGTATAGGACAACAAAAAACAAAAATATGGAGGAGGGAGACTGCACAAAAAAGGACAAGTCATTGACGTGAGTTCAAGTTCAATAACGCTAATCATTCAAATCACGTCATCCTCTTGCAACATGGCTCTCACGATTAAAAGAAAAGACATAATGGCCACTCTATCGTCAACACGGGATGCAAACAACCACTTCAATCATGGCTTAAAGAGGTTCTGGGATTTACAACAGATTCTCAAAACAGAATATGGGTGGGAGTTTCAGAAAATTCTGAAATGGGTGGGACCCTCTTCTACTTGTACTTCATTATTATTAATAGAATTCCAATTATACTTCATTATAATTTGCATAATTTAGGAATTCTATTACATAACATTCGTACAAGTCTTCAGAGGGTTAGCATATTCAAAGCGTAAATCGCAGAAGCTCTGGCGAATTCACTTGAAATAAAGAGAAAACAAAGTTTTATCCTTTATCCTTTATATTCCAGATTAATCAACAATACACTTAATTCACCAGAAAGAAGGAGTTTCAAACATGTGCGCACAACGCACAAATATTTACTTTCCCATCTTTCACTCTCTGTTACTCGAGTGACGAAACTATGAAAATTGTTCCATCAAAATAATACACAATATGGGTCTCCTAAACGACTTACATATTTTCCTTTTTTATCTTACACTCTTTGCTGCTTAAGTGGCAAAACAACAAGCTTCATCATATAACATATAAATAACATAGATATTCAACTTCTTAGAAATATGTAGAGGACATTTGCATCGAAAAAACATGAAATCATAGAGATGGAGGAAAATTAAACTAAATCGTGGATTTACACGAAATAGAACATAGTCATTCCGAATTATTCAAGACTGCTGAAGCAAAAGTTGTTTCTTCAATAACAGGCTTGAGGTAAAATGTTTGAAAGGTTCTAGCATTGGACCAGTCTGCCTTCTTCAAAATTTCTTTCATAGTTACACCATGGGCGAAGGCAGAAGAGGTGGACGCGCTTCGAAAGCTGTGAGCCGAAAAAACTGTAGTATCGATTCCCGATGCTGATAAGGTAGACTTTAGCCATCTGGCTAATGTGCTGGACGTCACAGATTTGTGCGGTTTCTTGGTAGAAATGAAAAGTTTTGTTTCGCCCGTCTCCTCACGAAGAGACTTTGTACGATTAATGTACTCCTGTAAAGCTGACAACACACATAATTTCTTATTAGAAGGGTAGGGCAGAAGTTCGATAGTCTGATTTGCAATACCTCGCTTTGGCGTAGTTGTTTTCAAAAGGTTCATGACCTGAAAAACTGCTCTATCGTCAGACAAGTTCAAAAAAGAAATATCGAGATGGTTTTGCGCTGACACTAAGGCAACTAATGAAGCCAACTTTTTACTGAGGTCTAACAGAGAAAGATGAGAATTATCAGCGATTGAACATAAATAATCAAAAACTTTGGAAACTTTCCAAGTACTATGGTATCTAGGTTTCGGGGTATTAATATTGAATACCCCCTTCATAAGTCTAACAACCAAGGGATGTTTCCCAACTGGGAATCCTTCGATTGGATGGAGAACAGATGAAAGCGCTGATCGGTACGAATTAATGGTTGAATACGCTTTATCTTGTCTCTGTTGAGAACTAAGGAAGTTTATTACGTCAGCGATACATGGTTGATAGGGATTAATCGACTGTTCACCACACCAGCGAAGCCATAGTTGAAAAGCGGATTCGTACTGCTTGCTGGTTCCATCTCGCCAAGAGAGGGCGATAAGACTCGAAGCGTGTTCCGAAATTCCCGTTGAGCGCCAGCGTTCGACGAGATGACGAAGGCGGTTAGATGAAGATTTGGGAACGGACTCGGACAATCGATCAAAGAGTTGGGTGGTAGAAGAAGAGGTACAGCAACCAGTAACTGAAGAATTATTGGGTACCAAGGCTGAGCTTGCCATAGAGGTGCGATGAGTAAGGCTTTCTCTACGTTGTCTTTCCTCACTTTGTGTAGGACCCTGGCAAGAAGACAAAAGGGGGGGGAAAGAGATACACTGTCATTGAATTCCAAGATAAAGAAAATGCATCTACTTCGAATGCTTTGGGGTCGCGTTTCCATGTGACATAACATGGTAATTGATTGTTGAAGCAAGAAGAAAAAAGATCAATCTCGGGTCTTACATTGAAATGACGACAGATTGAAACAAATAAATCAGGACAAAGGTGAAGGTGAAGCTCTTTGTTAAGATCCCTACGTGAAAGCGTGTCAGCTTCTATATTAAGCATGCCAGCCAGGTGGGATGCAGACAACCAAATATTGCGATCGAAACAAAAGGTCCAAATTGCATAAGAAATTCTATTTAATTGAGGAACGCATCCCCCTAGTTTATTAATGTAAGAGACTGCAGAACTATTGTCTGACTTAATGTGAATATGGGTATCATGACGGGTACTACATAGAGTAGACAATGCGTGTTTAATTGCGAGTAATTCAAGAACATTGATATGCAAATGAGAAACACTGGACGACCAAACACCTTGAGAAAAGGAGTTATCGTCCTCGCAGTAAGCACCCCACCCAGTATTGCTCGCATCTGTACGTATTGAAACGTCAATTGGAGGAATTTCTGCAGAGGAACAGAATTCCTCAGGTGGGATATTAAGCCACCACTCGATTTCTTGTAAAACGTCTCTGTTTAATGACAATGTAGCATCAAAATTCCCATCTGAATTTTGTAGTGCAATGATTTTGGTTCTTTCCAACAGACGATAATGAAGTCTGCCTTTTGGAAAGGCATCAAAGGAAGAAACAATGAGTCCAATAAACCTAGCAAGATCACGAATAATAACCTTTTCTGAAAGAAGGATCAAATTTCCTAGCGTTCTTATTTTCTCCACCTTCTCATGAGGTAGGCTTATTGTCAAACTTGACGAGTTAATACAAAAGCCAAGATAAGTAGCGCTAGTTTCGGGTGTCAACGAGGATTTCATAAAATTAATATTAAATCCTAATGAGGACAACAAATAGCAAACAAATTGAGTATGCTCAATGCTCATTTCTTGAATTAGCAAAAATAATAATATCATCTAAATAGATCATAGAACGAATGCCTCTACTTCTCATGGCAGCCATTACTGGTTTCATGACTTTAGTAAATACTCTTGGAGCTGAACTAAGCCCAAAAGGTAGACATTGGAAACAATAAAAGACATTTTCCCACGAAAAACCTAAATAACGATGATAACTTTCATGAATAGGAATGGAAAAATAAGCATCCTTGAGATCAATGGAAGTTATGAAATCAGATTTCATCACAATATCCTTAACATTTTTAAATGTTTCCATCTTAAAATGTTCATACTTAACAAAATGGTTCAGGTTTTTCAGATTTATGATTGGTCTGCGTTCCCCTGATTTCTTAGGGATAGTGAAGATAGTAGATAAGAAAACAATGTTTTGCTTCGATGTTTGTTTAATTGCTTTCTTCTTGAGAAGGGAACTGATTTCCCTGTTAATTGCCTCTCTCTTCGAGAGAAGTGATATAGTTACTCGGAAAGTGAGACTGACAAGGAGAAGAAGTAAAATCAATTTTATATCCACTAATTGCATCTAGCACCCAAGGATCTGATGTTAGACGAGACCATTCATCTCTGAAAAACCTGAGTCTCCCTGAATCGGAAAGATCACTTACTAGTTTTTTTGAAATGGCTTGTTACTCTTAAAATGGCTTGTTACTCTTAAAGTGGGATGTGTTCGACTTTGGAGGCGGAGCACGGGAAACCGTGGCTGGGGGGCGAAAGTCGCCTTTCCGTGTCTGGAAGGAAGAATTATCCTTCCCAAAACGTGAACGATCTTGACGATCATGACGATCGCGACGATCCTGACGATAAGCAGGATAAGGCTCGTCCCGTCGACTGTAGCTGGATGAGCGCTTTGCCTTCATATTAGGCGCGATCTTCTGGCTGACTTGGTATGAATCACCTACTGTTTTCAATGTAGAATGAAAGTCGTCACCAAACAGGCTCTCTGTCAATGGGATAGAACGATTACAAATCCCCTTGTACTTGTGGCTAAAGGAGCGTTTCAATTCCTCCCTTCTTTTCATACTCACATCGTATGAGGTGAAACCTCCGAGTGTAATGCCGTCGAGAGCAAAGCGCTTGATCCGCTCAACATCAACACAACGCTTCTCCGTAGTCGCACTATGGAGTTCGGAAAGAATTTCTCCGTAGGGCAGAAAGCTCTTGACAATAAAGCTCTGCAATTTCTGAGAGCGGGAGTCTGCTGATCGAATTTTAGGAGAGATAGTACCCCACAATTCATGAGGAATTCTGGGTGCGCAGACAGCGGGAGCATTTTCAGGCGTGAGATATTGCTTCGCAATATTTTCGAGACTTTCTTTTTTTGGGGGAAGTGTGACTGCCTTCGTCATGCGAGTAGCCAGGCCATCAAAAACAGCTGGTCGACGCTTCTCCGACGAACCTTGGTAAAGGTCTGCACAATCTCCGTCCAAAAACGGCTCGCTAGTTTTGGGCTCTACGGCCTCAAAAGAAAAATCAATTGGATCGTAACTGGATACCCTACTGGGTGAATGAGAGCAGTGAGACAGCGTCTCATCAGCGAAAATGCTTATTAAATCATCGTCTTTGTTAACAGCAGAACGCTCAATGCTCCCGTGCTTCGCACGTGGAACTGTCTCTACTTGTTTGGTGGAAAACGCGTCCACAAACCGAGACACTGTCGACGATAATATTCTCAGTTCATCAGACTGGGCGGTTAATTTGGATTCTATGACAGCGGCCCGGTCGGCTCCCGCATCATGAGGTAGACCTTCTGGGTCCCGCTCGAGGAAATCCTCCGCCTGCATCGTAGGCCTATCTGAAGAGTATAAATTCTGCTAAACGGACGACCTCACTGCCGCGACACAAAGGAAAAGATGAATACTCACACACTTTAGCCCATTGGAATTTCAATTGACTTTGAATTTCCTTTGTGTGGTCTCACTGCCTGGCACCTGGGAAAAATGCTAACCCTCTGAAGACTTGTACGAATGTTATGTAATAGAATTTGAAAACATTGTCTCCTTTGAAAACTGCCGTTCTTTGACTAGGAATAACACCAACCCCACTATAATTTGTTTCCCTATGGTATAAAATCACGTTAAGAGTATACTGTACCTTAAATGTTCAACACTTTAATTTGCCCAGAACTAATCAAGACATTATGATCTGCCTTTCGCTGAAACATATATGACGTTCTATAGTTTTCTCCGAAAGTAACACACAACATGAAATAGAAAATTTACGAGAATAATCAAATAGCTTAAGCAAATTTCAATTGTCTTTGTTTCAAGACAGGGACATACGGATGACTGGTAGTGATGTGACAGAGCAAGGACGGTTAGAGATGTACGTTGACGGAGAATGGGTCAATCTCTGGGTGTTTGATCGACTAGCATACAGATCTACAGTCTACGACAGAGTCTGTATAGACATTGGCTATGAAAGCGCCCTCTATCGTTACCATGGGGCTGACCAGGTACCTTTCACACTAAGCGATGAAGGTGCAGGAGTTCTGTGCGAGGCTGATCCAATCCTAACATGTAGCGATGTCACCGATATTACTGCACGGAATATCAGCTTCCAAATGGGCATCGTATGTAAACCGTATGGTACGTTTCATTTGATATATATAGAGTTGCCAAAAGCTGTTGTATATGTTGTTTCCTTATGCTACAGTAACACACGACCGGGTCACAAAACGGATTTGATCCGGGTGAAAATGGGCCGGATTAGTCCCGGAATGGAGGGTAATTTATGCTACAGTCACACACGGCCGGATTTCGAACCGGGTCCATAAGGAATTAAAACTGTATCAGCCCGGTTTGACCCGTATTGACCCGTATCGAACCGTATAAAAATCCGCTTTAAATCCTTAACTGATTCCTTTTCGACCCCTATCGACCCGTGTCAACCCGCTTCGACTAACTTGTCATCATCCGTTGCATAAAGGCAATGCGCTATACGGCAAGGGTCCATACGGTTTTACGCTGCGGGTTGCAACGGGTCGATGCGAGTCAATGCGGTTCGAACCGTGTCAATTCGGATATCAATACGAAATTGAAGCCCCGTCTTAACAGACACTTTTTAAAACGCCTCGACCGGGTGATACCGGGTTAGATTTCTTTACCCCTTCCTGTTAAGCCGCTCCTACTGAGGTGTTGACCGGAATCTACCCGGTATAATTTTACCAAAATTTGACTAGGTCCGACGAGGGTAAAATCACGACTCTACCCCTGCTAATTCCGGACAGCCGTTCTGTTAAGCCGCTCTCGGGGTAGTTTCTGACCGGACAGCTCCACACTGCGCAATGACTCATCGCGGGCGCGCGACAGGAAGTCATGCAGTTCTATACGTTACTATTGGAACCTACCCGGTTAGGTTTTCAGCGAACGTCTGTTAAGACGGCGCGCCGGGGTGGACCACCCGTGGTTTTATCACCTGCTGCCCCGCTTTTTTTAACCCGGCATCAGTCCCGACTCCGTCGGGACGCGGTCTATTAAAACGGGGCTTGAAATCCGTGAGAAAATTTTGAACATGACCAAAAAATTTTCACCGCCGTATCGTAGCCCCCGGAATCCATCAGGAATTGACACGGGTTACGATGCGGGTCAATGCGGGTCTCTACGGCTGCAACCGGGTCGATACGGTTTTAATTCCTTATGGACCCGGTTCGAAATCCGGCCGTGTGTGACTGTAGCATTACTGTTGTTTATAATTATTCTAATGTATACATGTATACTCCCAGAGGTAATTACCCTGGGGGTAATTGTCCAAGTGGTTAGTTATTGTAGAGGGTAATTGTTTTATGGAGTAGTCATCCAATCATTATGACTTAGCTAGTAGAAATCAATTTGAAAGTTCAATTACTGATGTAGCCAACACTTCCCACATAAGCCTTTAAAAGGAGCTGGTCTAAGAATTGTTTTTCCGGGGCTTGATATATATATATATATATGTGCTATGGTGTTCTTCATTTACATTATCTTTTTATTCTATTTTTTTTCAAATAATATTCATCTGAATATGTATTTATTATTTATTTAGTTAGTTAGTTTAATTATCATCATTATTATTATATTTGGTTTTTTTTTTTTTTTATTCATTTCTTTTTATATATATATCTATATATTATTCTTATTTTTATTTATCTTTTTATTTATTTTCTTTATTTATTTTTTTTTTTTTGGGGGGGGGGGGTCATTCAGTGAGCATTGGTAATTATTGCTCCGATTGTGGTGGGATTTTATCGACTTTATCGTTATCAAGAACTTGTCGCATACCATTTTTAAGACGAAAAATGTAAAAATGATAACCGTATTTGCCTTTCTTGTTTACAGACGATGTAGCATACCATCCAATAAGGCTAGCCGACCTCACTACGAACGAAGTCAACAACCAATCGGGATATGTACAGATCTACCATGATGGCCAATGGGGCAACGTTTGCGAAGACTACAACCTAAATTTGTTTGCTTCTTCTGTATGTATATAACATTACAAGAAATAGATTACTCTTAAAAGTGATGCGTGCTATTTATAACAATAAACATTTAAGTTTTTCGCTTTATTAATCAACCGCGTTGCTAGGATTTAAGGGGCTGGTAGTGAGCACGCGCAGCGTGCTCCCCTGATGTTGGGTGCAGGTAAGGGGGTCCTCCCGCGCGAAGCGCCAAAGCTTCGACGTTTGAGCAAATTTGAGAGAAAGATAACGGCTCATATAGCACCTTTTTTAAAGGTGGAAAGTTAGTTCTACACCCTTACTTTTTTAGCCCCTGGCTATGCGCCTGTTATTAACAGAACAATAATTATTTGAATATATAATAGTATTATTTTAGAAAGAATCTGAATAACAATATTATTAATAATATTTAATTATTAAATAAAACGTTATTATTATTATAAGAAAGAGTAAATACTAAGGAGTCAAATAAAAACACCGCAGGAGCCTAAAATTGCAATTCTTCGATATATATTATATATATATATACATGTATGTGTGAAAGAAATTGTGAGAATAACGTTGCGTAGCTCAATCAAAGTTCCCCCAGAGCTGTCCTCCCTTTTTGAAATTTTTGCAAAGGCTGAAAAAATGTCTCCGCCGGGAATCGAACCCGGGTCGTTGGCTTAGAACGCCAATGCCTTAACCACTAGACCACGGAGACGGGTTAGTGGTTTCGGCGACACCAGATTAAATTGACCGACAGATTGACAAATCCTCAACCTTATTAATTAATTCCCCTTGTCGGGGGCAGATGAGTTTTTGAACAAGACAAGCCGCTAGTGCCTCAGCTGGATCCAAGCGAATGCTTTGAATACATGTATACATTGGAATAAATTATTCTTAATAACATTATTGTAAGGAAATAACATATACAACAGCTTTGGCAAATCTCGTGGAAATAAATACAAATGTGAAAGAAATTGCGAGAATAACGTTGCGTAGCTCAATCAAAGTTCCCCAGAGCTGTCCTCCCTTTTTGAAATTTTTGCAAAGGCTGAAAAAATGTCTCCGCCGGGAATCGAACCCGGGTCGTTGGCTTAGAACGCCAATGCCTTAACCACTAGACCACGGAGACGGGTCAGTGGTTTCGGCGACACCAGATTCAATTGACCGAAGATTTGACAAATCTTCAACCTGATAATTATGTTTTTTCCTTACAATTTCTCTAACGGTTTATTGCCACTTGGTCTAATGCCAACTGGTATAATAGCCATCTGGTCAAACATCATTCGGTCTTGTATCAGTTGGTCTAATAACCAGTTGGTCTAATCATCATTTCATCCAATTGCCATTTCGTCTAATTACCATTTGGTCTATAGTCAATTCGTCTAATATCCATTTGGTCTAAAACCATTTAGTCTAATAAACATTTGGTCCATTATCAATTGGTCTAATTGCCATTTCGTCTTATCATCAAATGGTCTAAACCCATTTGGTCTACACATCATTTGGTCCATTTGTCAGTCTAACCTCATTTGGTCTATCAGCATTTGGTCTACACCCATTTAGTCTAATAACCATTTGGTCTAATTGTCATTTGGTCTAATTGTCATTTGGTCTAATAGTCATCTGGTCTAATTACCGTTTGGTCTAATCGTCGTTTCGTCTAATGACCAACTGGGCTAATTTCTTGTTTGCCCTCTTATACGACTACGGAGTACATTGCATTGAGGGAGATCATCAAACGGGTCCACGGAGAATGGGGGATGCTCATGAATATGAAATAGGGTTAG
This sequence comes from Heliocidaris erythrogramma, assembly GCA_025617745.1. NCBI lineage: Eukaryota > Metazoa > Echinodermata > Echinoidea > Camarodonta > Echinometridae > Heliocidaris > Heliocidaris erythrogramma. The sequence continues at coordinate 41,596,824 of CM046873.1, read as the reverse complement.
GATTGCGGTCAGGCTTCGGGGGGGGGGGGGGGGGTCGGTGGGTATTGCAACATGCATGTTACGCATATTACACACAAAACAAGAATCCCCCATAAATACTTCACACTATGTAACAGGGGTGGGTGTGGGGGGATTTTCCCCCCTTCCTGCGAAAACTATGAAGTTTTTGCAAAATTTGAGGAAAAGTTAACGGCTCGTAGCGTCTTTTTAGGTTTTTGTTTTGTCTCACTCCCCCCCCCCCCCCCCCGCTCTTTTGTTCTCGCTTTTTCTTTTTTTTTTCTTTTTTGGCCCCCACCGCATCCTGGCTGCGCACCTAAAGAGGCTCCAGCCCCATAATCCCGCCCCGGTTCTACTACCCATGCAATCTATATATGACAGGCTAACCTATTGGTCTGTATAGTATTAGACCAACTGGATATTAGACCGAGTGGACATTAGACCAAAGGGTTATTAGAACTGAGAATTAGACCAAATGATGATTAGACATTATATGGTAATTTGACGAAGTGATGATTACACGATGTGGGTTTTAGACCAACAGAGATTAGACGAAATGACTAGTAGGCGAATGATGATTAGACCATCTGGTTATTAGACCAACTGCTTTTAGCCGAAATAGATATTGGACCAAGTGTACGGCGGAGACATTTTTTCAACCTTTGCAAAAAGGTAGGACAGCTCTGGGGAACTTTGATTTAAGTTACGAAACCATTATTCTCTCATTTCCTTTCAAATTATTCCTTTCATTCCTTTCAAATTATATATATGTATATATGTAAATGAAATAACCGTTTCGAGACGAACGGTTGTTTCATTTATTATTGACTTTTATGTATTTTTTTGTTGTTGTGTTGTTGGTTTGTACAGATATGTTCCTCCCTCGGTTACGATGACACAACGCATGCTGATCCTCTTGAAATAGACACAGATGAAAGATCTGCCAACTACTGGTTTACTTCAACCAACTCCTTTACTTCGTCGTGTTTTGATGGCCTGTATGCGTGTTCTCACACAGCCTGGGGCCATCCTTTAGCTGACTGCAGTCCGATGGCTGTCACCTGTGTACCTGGGAGAGGTGAGAACAGAACACGCCCATAAGAAACCAAGATAATTTGTTCTGAATGATAATAATAATGATATAGGTTTTCCCGCCCATTTTCGTCACCTCTTCATTAAATTTCATCAATATTATTTTTAATTCAATTTCGTCCGGAGCAGCTAGCTTACTGCGTTCAAATCCTAAGCTCAGATTCGTCTGATTATCATTCACATTCGTATTTTGTCAATCCTGTATAAAAATTAAGCATTCAAATTCGTCAATTGACACTGAAATTCGCCTCAGCCACTAAGCGAGATGGGAGTGCTAGGATCAAATTCGTCATTTTTATAGCATAAGGTGTTATATGGGCCTATATGGAAGGTAAACCAGGTATATGAGTCAACGATTCGATTAAGGCAATAATTTATCTTATCCGAGCTAAACAGGGGGGGGGGGGGGGGGTTCACAAAGAGTTAAGTTTGACTTAAAGTCGCACTTAAATTCCTAGCTGAGTGCGGTATATGACACATCACCGCATTGGTCAGATCATGCGCAGGGGACGCGCGTTATTGTGTAATCCACCAATGAGATTACGCGTTTAATACCGTATGCGCATTGGTACTTACGCATGATTTTAAGTCAAACTTAACTCTGAAATTTTATGAAATTGAATAAAGATGACAAAAATGGGCGGGAAAAGCTATAGTAAAAATAATAATGAAAATAATAATATTAATGATAGTAATGATAATAATAATAATGAAGATGGTGATGATATTAACAATAATGATAATAATGATAATGATAATAGTAATGATAATAATCATGTATGATAGGCCGGATAATATGGATATTTTTCTCACCATTTAACCATATGTGTGTATTAGGATAGAATATACACAGAAATGTCATGATGGGTTTGAATATTCCAAGTTGTATTTAACGTTTCAATAAAATAACATGAACGCACCCAGTCCACCTGGACTTTCCATAGTTATGATATACCTGGTCCCCGTTTAACCAATTTTCTTTATCAACAATACTTGTTATAAGCTACTGAAATCCTTGAATCTGATTGGTTGAGAGCAAATTTGTCATAGAAATGGGGCAGTTGTTATTGATAACAAATTTTGTGAAGCAGGACCCTGGATGATATATTCAATCCGGGCAATTGTTCCCTGAAATCCTTGATCCTGATTGGTTGAGAGCAAATTTGTCATAGAAATGGGGCAGTTGTTATTGATAACAAATTTTGTGAAGCAGGACCCTGGATGATATATTCAATCCGGGCAATTGTTCCCTTTCACAAATATACTGTCTATACCAACTTTGTGAATTTGCAATTTGTATATATCTTTAAAATGATGGCTATTATTATGGCTAATAAAAGTCATATCAGGTCAGATCATTTCATTGATGTAATTAGATCCACAATTCTTGCTACCTCAAATATGCAAATTTTCGACGTAGAGGGCAATATTATGCATGGAAATGGTCCGCATCCTCGTCAACTTCACTTCCGGTCCGTATTGAAATACTACGGCTTATGAATAAAATGAGTGCTAAAATGCTTAATGTTTGGATCGCATGACATAAACCACTCAAATTTTGAAAATGCAACCAATTGTCTAAATAAATGATGGTATCTTTTCAAACATGTCGGTTAATTTATACTGAAACTCGATGATTTTTGTAATACCTGTGTACATTTTCAATGCAAAAAGACAAACACTTGTCGACCCAATCGGGATATTGTCAGCACTGCGCATGCGTGGTTTGCATGACAAACGCCATCTGTTGGCGAAATTGCGTATTTGGGGTAGCGAGAATTTTCGTTTTTCGAATAGATCCTATATCATATGTACACCCCCTTCCTCTAAAAAAATAAAATAAAATAAAAAAAGCTAAAAGTAACAATAATATCGAAATAATCCCACAAAAAGTCTCTCTTTTTCCTATTATAACAAGCTTGGGAAAAATGTCAATGTATACTTTTGTTTAAAAACACCTTGGACGATAATACCAATTTTTTCTGTTATTCTCATGCGAACATGCTTCAAATATTCCATTAATTTCATGCCAGCGATCAGCCTTGGTAAGCATCATGATGGAAAGGAGCTTGCCTTTGACGAGCCACAAAGGCCCTGTTTCACTAAAACTTGTCATCAATGACAAGTTGCAATACTGTTATAAGCTACTGAAATCCTTGCATCTGATTGGCTGAGAACAGTCTTGTCGATAAAAATCGAGAAGACACTTGATGAAACGCCCCCAGGGCCTGCTGGCTCCTTCCCTCTAAAATGTATGTCTTAATGTAAAATAATCATTATATATATTTATGTTTATTTGCCTATCATTTGCTTATCTTTTGTATTTGTATATAGTTTTGTTATTTTTATAAATGGAAATAAACTTGAATTGGAAGTAATTGATAAAAAAGTAAAATTAATTTGTATATATTTTTTTTAAATTTTGATCAGCTTCATCTTTGGAGGGTTTGGCTTTATCTCTCATCGTCATGGTAGTCATCGTCTCTATCGATCTCGTCTTCGCCGATGTCTAGAAACAAAGCCGCTCTATATACATGTAATTCCTAATTGGACACACTGGAAATGAAACCTTCCTCAAAATGTTGGACCATAAATGAATGGAACGTACGAATTACAGTGCAGAACCCTTAAAGGAGAATGAAACCCTGTAGAAAAATCTATGTTAATGAAAAGAGAGGATAGAGAAGCAATTTTAAAAAGAGTTCCATCAAGATCGGTTACGAAATGAGAAAGTTATGAAAGTTTGAAAATTGCTTCTCTCTATCCTCTCTTTTCCCAGGGTTTCATTCTCCTTTAACCCCAACGACATTCTACTCAATGCTGCATCATCTTGACAATGAACTAATTATGCACTCCTTGAAGATCGGGACTATGAAGAAGAGTGTTTTACACTCGTAGCTATACTGTGATATACCTTTACAAATAAATGAAAAGATAACGGAATCCAACCTCGAAATATTTTTGTAAGGGCTGTGGAATGATAATTTATTACGGAAATCGAAGTATCACTGCCCGTATCAGTAGCCATTGCAACTCTACTACACACTCGACTGGAGAGCCCTGCTAAACATTACTGGATTCTCTATAGAAGTATGATAATAAGCCAGTTTGGGGTTAGCGCATGGTACAAATGACCCCAAATATCCACAGATATTTTAGACATGGAGGGTCCCTTTATGTGCACTTCAGAAAAATAACTCTGGGAGTGATAGAGGTGCCTCATGAATAGCTTTTGTTTCCCCCTTTAAAAAGAATACTTCCACCTGGATATCATGGAATGCACCATTAGTGCATAATTGAATAATTATTACATGACATTCATGAGCACATATCGAATATTAGTGTCAGTGGGTTTTAGAATTTGGTACAGATGACCTTTATCTGCTCATGCTCAGATTGCATCCCCGAAGTGGCTTATTGTATTTGATTTGATTTAAGTTGATTATTTTTTTTTAAATAATCATACATGATACATATTGATAATTTTTTTGTTAATAATTTATTTCCCCTCTCTTACTCCCTTTCCTGATTCAATCGCTTTTCCTCTATCAACCCCCCCCCCCCCCCCATCTGCTTCTTCATTTAGATGAGCCTTTGTGTGTTTATTAAGTTAGTTAGTATTCTATATGTAAAAAAAACATCAAGGAACAGATTTTTGAAATATTTATATAATTACAATAACTTTAAATTTGGAACATGCTTTTTACAAGCTCCGCTTCTTTGCTAGTTCCCTTTCGTTACCTTTCCATTTATTATTATTAAGAAACAATTGAAACGTGCATGTGTACACCCCTATCTGTTATAACATTTATTTTAGAAAACAATATGTAAAACAAAGTTCATATACGTTATGTTTGAATGATTAGTTCCTTCTACAATGTAAATACTTTATATGATTTATGAAGTGGTATCGAAAAGTAAATGAATCTTGAATCTTGAATAATAAAAAAACAATGTAATAATTTTGTATATATCAAACTAGCAATGCAAAGATAATTAAGGGCATTAAGAAGAGTATATGATTAGTGTAAGGAAATGTCGCCTGATTGGAACATTTTCTTTTTAGTTAAAGTGACATTAAACTGGTTAAACTTGAACAGCGCCATCTTACCAGGGGCGTATCCAGGATTTCCCAATAGGGGGGGCGCCAGGAATTATTGATCGCCGTCATGGGGGAGGGGTCTTTAGAAAATGTTTGCTTCTGAAGAAGGGCTGAGATGCAAAATAGTGCTATATGTGACCAATTTTGAAGTCTATTTAATGAACAATATTTTCAATTGGGAGTTTTTTTTTACGAAGGCCAATAGGGGGGGGGGGCGCCTGTTGCGTCCCCCCCCCCCCGGAAACGCCACTGCTTACAGTGACTACGAAATTAAGATTGTAATTTGAAAATCAATTCCTGACCATTTCATTTGAATTTTGACAAACAGCTTGTTTGGATAATAGGCACATTTTATATTTCAATCTATTATTTTTGACATTGCAAATGTGGTACAGGTATACATTCTAAGCTTCTACAAACTAGAATGGGGCACGATGGGAAGGTGAGTGGCACAGACACTTTTCAAATCCTGTTCTTAAAGACCTCAGCCTGACCCAAAACAACCATATATTGACGTAAAGCTTAGTAAACAAAGAATATAATTACCCTGGTTATTCATAAATTTTCGTCTCCGTTTATCCATAAAAAATAAAAAAGATAATTTTTTTGGTCCGCCCCCTCCCTATGGCGTAACACTGCAGGGGGTCGCTAGACGTGTGACGACATGTCATGTATACAGCTTCGAGTGCGTCTACACGATATGTCGTCATCAAATTTTCACCCCCCGCAAAGTAGCGTTCCTCAGAGACGGGGCCCAAACCACCGGGGCTCAACATTCGGGACGCTGTTACTCATTCCACAGGAAACGGAATCTCATGAAGTTGGTTTCAATTTGTTCAGAAAATATATAGCTCCCCGTGGATGAATAAAGTGTATATTTCGGTCAGGCTGAGGTCTTTAAGACTGGCGCCATTAGGAGCTCCAGTCTATTGTCACATTAATTTGAAGCATCCTTGTTTCAAATGTTTTTCTTGGTACGATTTTCACATTCACTGTACGATTTTCACATTCTTATCACTGTGCGTTTCTTAGTTCTATTTTAAAGCATTATCCTTTGTATGTCTCATTTTCTGGATACTTTTGAAGGAATTTTTAAATCAATAAACCGAGATCAGTTGATCAATAAAATGAGCCTATGTTGAGTTATTCCGAATTGGTGATGTGTGGATTTTACAGAGTTCAGAGATAGAAGTGCAGTTAGTTTCTTTCAGTGCCCAGTGAGAATCTGTTAATGTGATCGGCATTTTGCATGGAAATCCAATATAGGCGTATAGTATATCATACAAATGTTGACTGCTTTGAGGGGCACGGTGAAATCTGACCCGATGTGAGCTTGCAACTTTGCTATGCCCCAAACGACAGTGTAATGATTATACAGAATATGAATGGAATGAACTCATCGTACATCAGTCCATGTAACGTCTCAGTCTACTGGTGAGAGGGGAAGGGGGGGGGGGGGGGTTGGGGCTACTGCTATAGGAAATTTGAGTTTCGGAATTATGAACCTTCGGAAAAACGAGTACCCCCCCCCCCCCCCCCGTTCCAGATTTCCCTCATCATGCTCATAAAATTGACACATAAGTATATAGCAATGATTTATACATAAATCATGGCAATAGACTGTTACATAGTTTATTTATTTTTTTTAAACGAACAAAACAACAACTTGCATAACTGATGTGTCGTGGAGCACTTTCCACAGAATCCCTCAACCAACTCTAACCAGGATTTCGGATGCTGACGTCCATCTAGCTCATACTAGACTCGTACTTCTTGGCATAATATTGATAACATTTCGTATTAATTCCCTGACTATCACCCAGTTACTCTGCAGTTCCTTATTGGCATACATTATTTAAGGAAATTAAAAGAGATAAAAGAGAAGAGAAAACTATTACAAAATCAGAACCAGTGAAATAATCTTTCTTTCATGCTTATGTTATTCTACTATTTTTCTTCTATCTTCTCCTCTTTCTATCTTTCCTTGTGTTATTCTTTGCTTCCATCCTTCTTTCATTTCCTCACTCCAGCTATAAATTAACATAAGGAAAAATAGAATTATTAGGCGGCCGCCAGATAATTCTGTCTTTCCTTATATATTATGCTAGTTTCCTTCTATCTTCTTCACTTTAAAAAATAGAATAACATAAGGAAAATAGAATTATCCGACGGCCGCCAGTTAATTCGCTGGTTCTTATTCTGTAATACTTTTCCTTTCTCTTTTATCTCTCTCCCTTTTGGTTCCCCCCTCCCTCCTTTTAAGGTATCTTATTTCATTTTCCAAATTATGAGCCTTATTTCATTTTAGGAATTACGAAACCTATTTCATTTTCAGAATTACGAACCCTATTTCATTTTCGGAATTACGAACCCTATTTCATTTTCGGAATTACGAACCCTATTTCATTTACGAACCTTTTTTCATTTTCCGAACCTTCGGAGATATGAACCCTAATTCATTCTCGGAATTATGAACCTTCGGATAAACGAACCTTCGGAATAACAAACCCGAATAACGAACCTTCGGAATAGTGCAACAAAATTAATGTTCGGAATTATGAACCCTCAGTTTCTTTTTCGGCCATGATGAACCCCAGGCATGGGAAACTTTTTGTTTCGGACTTCACTATATAGGGACTATTATAGCGTAAAATATGGCTGAAGATTACAATTTTCTAAATGTATTTCTGAAAATACCTCCTCATGACATTGATTGAATTACATATATGTACACTCTAAAAAATAAAGTGCTATTATTAGCACCTCAAGATTTGGAGGAAGCACCCGTAAGGGCATGCATAGGGACTGCACAAATTGTGCTAAAGTAGCACAAGTTTGTACAAGTGCTATAATTCAACACCAGTCCAAGTGCTACTTTAAACACTTTAAGTGTAAGCCTTTTACACTTCTGGTGCTATTAGACGCATGCAGCTCGCAAAAACAACACTTCTAGTGCATTAAATAACTCATTTTAGAGCCCCCAAAACGGCACTACTAGTGCTAACACTTTTGCACCCAATATAGTGCTAAAGAACACACACAAACAGTATGCACAAAATCACACCTGTAGTGCTGAAAACTCACTCTTCTATAGTCTGTTAAACAGCCCTACACTAAGGTCTAGATTTTGTTTTTAGATTGATATGAACTGGTTATATACATAGATGATATCGACTAAAACCATGGCATGTGGATTTAATCATCTGAGTGGCAATTTCGGAGGTTTAATTGTTCCATTTCGGCAATCCACAATCGTGACGAAAAAAAGCACACACACTGCCTTCCAAACTTCCCAGGCCCGGCCCCGGCCCGTGCGGTCGATCGCGCCCCATGCCTGGCTGATCAACAATTTTCATGTCAACGTCGACAACGCGTACCGTAGACGGTTGGCCACACGCTGAAACATGGCATTTCCACTTCATTGCTTTTCATCATGTTTCATATCCACCACCACAAAAATTAATGTAATTATCATATTATTTGATACCTTTATTCGCATAAAATTACAGAAGTTCTAAATTTAATGTCTTAAAGTTTTACTTACCACGCCATGCCTGTGCAGCAGATGATGGCTCTTGCACTACAGTTGCGTAATAAGCGATTTCGTAATAGACCTGCATGTTACTAATAAGTGATTCAAATTTTATACATACTTTTGAAACAAAGGTTGTTCTTGACAACCTGAAAGCTTGCCAGAGGCTTGTCAGACATAGCAACAAGTAATGTATGCAAACTCGATTCCAAGTATTGTAGTTCATTCATTAATAACATGTTAATGATACCTCGTTACTAGGTCCCCAGGAAAGAAACATCCATAAATTTGAATCACTGAGTAAACAGGTCTATTGGCCCATGAGCAACTTTTCGCAAATGACCTTTCCCTTTTTCATTATAGGATAGGCATCTTTTCAAAGAAAGATAATACGTAAGCTTGTCCAGCATAGCAACCTAAAGAATTCAAACTCTATGAAAGAAAGACATCGTAGACCAGGTGACTAGAATAGCACGTCAATGAACACTTGGGGAAAGCGCATTGTTTGCAAGTTGGCTATCATTTGGCAGACTGTCAAATACCAACCATCAATGAACACTCTGTTGCTTTTCAGTGGATTTAATGAAAAGTATAATTAAATGAATATATGAATAATCATTACACAGTCGACGCTTATTTCAGTGCATTTTAAACGACATGCCAGTTTATGTCAAATGACCTTTATCTGCTCATGCGCAAATCCTAATTACGAAATCGCTTATTAAATCACGGGACGTTGGTCAGCATGCACTTGAAGTGTAAAACAAGCGTCCTAACATTCAGCACTTACTTTTAGCACTCAATTTTCTGCACCTTATCATCTCCCAGACGCAAATGGCACGTGAGGTGTTAGAAATAGCACGTCAAGTGCAAACTTCCAATTAGCACTCGTGTTTCAGCACTTCAGTTTTTACAGTGTACAACATAGTAATTACTGGAATTACTTTTTCCCTCACAACTAAAAGTACAATTATTGCATAAAATCCTAAAAATCAAAATGTCATCTATTTCCACAAATTTTGTCGTTTCTGGTCATTCATTCACGATCGACTATTATACTCGGATCACGACGTAATTATGAAGTCTTTTTGCCGTCTTTTGACTTCATTAAAAACTAAAATAGTGAGGAGGTATTCTTAAAATATGAGGAGGCATTTTACATCGAATTGGAAAATTGTAATGGTATTATATTATTATTATTATTATTGATATTAATTAAAAAAATAATAATAATAACAAATGATAATGATGATAATGATATTACATGTCTGTAGTAATATTAATGACAGTGATAATAATGATAATGACAATGAAATAATAATTTATTTTCGAATACAGTAATATCTCATTTATCAGCCCATGATTTTTTTTTCAATACATCATATCAAGGTAGCATCAGTGACAAAATATCCCCTAAATAACTGACAATATAAAATATTTACCTGTCTGAATATAGCATATCATCATCTAATGATCATACAAATACTGAAAATATCTCGTAATTGATTGAATATCACGTAATAATATTGTCCTACAAAACTGGCAAAAGGTCTAACTTGTAAATATACTGACTTAAATGTCATAACATTGCCCTACAAATTTGGCAAAAATATTTCGTCATTACTGATAGATGTCATTTTGATGTCAGTCTATGACCTGTTGAAGGGGAAGTCCACACGGAAAATAGGGTTTAATATAGAAGCAGAGAAATAGGAGGAACAGCTAGGTCAGTGAAAGTGTTAACAAATTCCGATAAAAAATTAGGTTATTTATCCCCAATCCCCCATCCTTCCTTTCACAATGACAACACATCAGAATATGGCAATTTCATTTATATAATTTTATTTATTTGATTTGATATTATTTTCAGTATCATGTAGGCCAACTGATCACCGCCAGAGCTTCCTAGCTTTTGTAAATGGCTGTGACAAAAATTCCCCAAAAGTATAGTTCCTGTGTCGGAATACAGGATGCCAAATCTTGTCTTCAAAAGACGTCAAAAAGACGTCTTAAAAATGTCGTTTATTTGGTCATAAAAATGTCTTTGAAAGACGTCATAAAGACGTCGTACTATCGTTGTTAATTTTGATTACAAAAATGGCAAAGTATTGTCTTTGAAAGACGTCGTAAAGACGTCATAATTACGTCGTCTTTACTGACGTCTTCACAAGTCGTTATAAAGACGTCGTACGTTGTATACACGAAGTATGACGAGTTGACCAGTTTCAGGGGCGGATACAGGATTTTCAGAAAGGGGGCGCATTTCAGAAAGGGGGGGGGGGCGAGGAACCCTCCGTTTGACGAAGCCAAACGGCCATCTAGGGGGTCCGGGGGCATACGTTGTCAGACAAAACGGGGAGGGGGGCGCACGCCCCTTGCGCCCCCACCCCTCTGGATCCGCGCCTGAGTTTAAACCAGTTTACGACGTCTTGAAGACGTCGTCAGGGAAGTATGACATTCTTTTTAAAAAAAACATACTGAAATAATTTGATATTTTACGCCACGTGGGAATAATTTCAATGGGCCAGCCGCGCCCCCCCCCCCCGGGCCTATGGCTTCCTGTGCCTCCCCCCCCCCCCCCCCTCTCTCTCTCTCTCTCTCTCTCTCTCTCTCTCTCTCTATGGATTAAACGCTTTCAGTGTTAGTCTGTCTGCAATTACAAAAACTCATAAGCTCTATCGAAATTTTTTCAGTGACTTATTTAGCAACAAGCCAGCACCGGTTGAAGCTGTCTCGTTTGGAGAAAAAGGACATTGGTTTTGCTTTCTCAAATACACCATAATTTTAGCATTCTGATCTGATGATTGTTAGCAAATTCATTGGGAAAGTACCGTGATAAAGATGGCAAAGGCAGCGCCTTCAGACGGGGAGGAAACGGTCGTTTTCCAAGGGGAGGAACCAGGTGCGAGGTATGTCGTATCGAAAAGAGATGTAAAAAGATGTTATGGATTTTGATTTCTGTAATGATGTTTTTTGTTTAGTGTTTTAGTGGATTTCCTCTCTGTTGACTCTTCTCGTGGAAGGGATGGAGCAGCTGGGCGTAGTCCCGTGGGCAGGGTATTTTGTTGTGCTGGCTGCTGCACTGCACTAATTACGGACGGACGCGCTGAGCACATCAGCAAGCAATGGTCATATTGACCATTAGGATCATATACATGTGTGTATACTGGGTATTGGGGATACAGATGTAATTTTGTTTGAAATGGAGGATTTTGTGGGCAAACTGATACTTAAGTATCATTCTTTAGATTTTAAGTTATCAGTTCGTTAAGATACAAAATGTAGAAAGTTATAAAAACTTACATTTACAGCCCTCTTTTTGATACTTGTTACCCACACCTCCATACGGATCACTCATAGGTACATTCCTATACTTCGTGTGTATAATGTAGGCAGTCATACACCTCATCTTTTTAAAACACCACTGCACAAAAGTCACCAATATTCACTCAAAATCGGCATTTAATTTTCAAAAACCGACCCCAAAATATCCAAGAAATACAATAAATTCAACTCACCAATGTTGGAAAAGATATTTACAAAAATGAAATCCGCAATTTACTGTTGATTCTCGCGAAACGAGCTATCGGAGTCATTGTGTACATTTCCTGGTCGCCGCGGGCGCTGACATCTCCCCAAAAGAGTTTTGTCCTCAAAAATTCGGTCCCTATGGCGTACACGGAAAAGTTCCGATTTTCTGTGTGCGCGATCGTAAAGATCGATGTGCCCTTGCGATCCCGAGTTTCTTCGTGGACAAAAATTATATTGGCCGATTTTAGTCTAAGACATCGGCAGTTTGTAAACAACACGCGATCGCGAAACAAATCGGCGGGGATTTCTCCGGTTTTGGACAAGATTTTGACTTTGGATTTTGCTGTAAATATCAAAAGTTCTTCCTAACGGCCATTTGAGGTAGGAGTGAGATTTTTAAGGGCTGAATTTGAAAGCAAGTATTTAAAATATTTATCTTATTTTCCCCCCCATACCTTTAGTACATGCGACAGAAAATACCAACTATTTTACAGAAATGTACCCGGGAGTGATACGGATCACGACTGCTCTCAATATGTTGCGCACTAGTGAGGCCGCTCTACATGGTTACGCACCGTAGATACGTACGCAGAATGTTACGCACACAAGCTATTCTACGAAGACCTGGAAGGGCCAAACTGACGACGTAAAAAAATAAAAAATATTACGTACGTACGTAGTAATTATTACGTACGTACGTAGTAATTATTACGTACGTACGTAATATTTTTTTTTTACGTCGTCAGTTTGGCCCTTTCAGGTCTTCGTAGGAGATCGACGAACCGATCGCGCCGGTACTACTACGAGCGCTGAGGGCTCCCTTCATCATAATCGTGAAAAATACAAACTGGATGCTGACGGGACTAGCCAGGATTAGCTTCGTGAATGTAGAAAAAAAAAAATGGCTATACGCCTTCTACACACGAAGCTAGGCGTTATTACCCAGCAATCAGATTCCGCACGGGGTAGTACGACATGAAAAATGCCCTGAAATCACACTTTTCTGATAGTTTCCGCGACCCACAGACCCTTCCCCACAGCGTTTCCTCCTAGGGAAACGTTTGTTATGACAATTTTTTTTTGATTGACTCTAATTTTGGAAATATATCCATAAAAAGATGATAAAAATTTCAGAAAACTCACCAGCGTTTGCGTATCCATGCCTCCGAGGTCATGCAGATCAAAATGGCGGCACGATCGCCGTAATCGAAATCATGAAAACTATTAGGCGCCGTTTGTAAATTTATTATTTAGCTCAATTATTTACATATAATTCACTATTCAATATTTGATATATAATGAATTTGTGAAATCATTATTTATAAATAATGGAAACTTCAAAATTCATTATTTATATATGATGAATATTGTAAAATCATTATTTAAAAAAAATGGAAATTGCAAAATTCATTATTTATAAAACATTGTATCCTTTATGTCATTTTATCGTATAATAATCGTAGAAAAGAGCTAAATAGTGAATTATATGTAAATAATTGAGCTAAATAATAAATTTACAAACGGCGCCTAATAGTTTTCATGATTTCGATTACGGCGATCGTGCCGCCATTTTGATCTGCATGACCTCGGAGGCATGGATACGCAAACGCTGGTGAGTTTTCTGAAATTTTTATCATCTTTTTATGGATATATTTCCAAAATTAGAGTCAATCAAAAAAAAATTGTCATTACAAACGTTTCCCTAGGAGGAAACGCTGTGGGGAAGGGTCTGTGGGTCGCGGAAACTATCAGAAAAGTGTGATTTCAGGGCATTTTTCATGTCGTACTACCCCGTGCGGAATCTGATTGCTGGGTAATAACGCCTAGCTTCGTGTGTAGAAGGCGTATAGCCATTTTTTTTTTTCTACATTCACGAAGCTAATCCTGGCTAGACGGGACAGTCTCGATAACAGTTATCGACAAAAAGGACCCAAAATTTCAGGAAACCCTCTTCAAACTAAGGTCACAAAACAACCTGGTAAGTTTTAATCATCTATTATTCAACATAATTATTTGGATTTAAGTAAACTGCAATATATGAGTTTCAATTAAATATAGCCAAAAATGCACAGTGATGCAGTTTAGGTATGGGATGTGTGTTGGCTGCGTTACTACGCAGTCGGCAATGGCGTGTACCTATGAGTGGCGCTGAGTTCGTATTCAAAATAATAAACCAGCACTCAGCAGAAAACTCTTGCGATTTTATTATGCTTGGGTTAGTCATTTCGTGATAATGCCACATAGGGCCGGGCTGAGTTTAAGCCATAACAGTAGTACCTCCAACTTTGTTAAAATTACAAATCCAAGACCAAGGTTAGCCACTGCCACTCATACTTCATAGCTACATTCCCACTCACGGCACTCATAGGTACACGCCATTGCCGACTGTGTAGTAACGCAGCCAACACACATCCCATACCTAAAGTTAAACTGCATCACTGTGCATTTTTGGCTATATTTAATTGAATATCATATATTGCAGTTTACTTACATCCAAAGAATTATATTGAATAATAGATGATTAAAACTTACCAGGTTGTTTTGTGACCTTTGAAGAGGGTTTCCTGAAATTTTGGGTCCTTTTTGTCGATAACTGCTATCGAGACTGTCCCGTCAGCATCCAGGTTGTATTTTTCACGATTATGATGAAGGGAGCCCTCAGCGCTCGTAGTAGTACCGGCGCGATGGGTTCGTCGATCTCCTACGAAGACCTGAAAGGGCCAAACTGACGACGTAAAAAAATAAAAAATATTACGTACGTACGTAATAATTACTACGTACGTACGTAATATTTTTTATTTTTTTACGTCGTCAGTTTGGCCCTTTCAGGTCTTCGTAGAATAGCTTGTGTGCGTAACATTCTGCGTACGTATCTACGGTGCGTAACCATGTAGAGCGGCCTCACTAGTGCGCAACATTATTGAGAGCAGTCGTGATCCGTATGGAGATGTGGGTAACAAGTACCAAAAAGAGGGCTGTAAATGTAAGTTTTTATAACTTTCTACATTTTGTATCTTAACGAACTGATAACTTAAAATCTAAAGAATGATACTTAAGTATCAGTTTGCCCACAAAAACATCAATTTCAAACAAAATTACATCTGTATCCCCAATACCCAGTATACACACATGTATATGATTCTAATGGTCAATATGACCATTGCTTGCTGATGTGACTCACGGGTACATTACTGTAAAATAGTTGGTATTTTCTGTCGCATGTACTAAAGGTATGGGGGGGGAATAAGATAAATATTTTAAATACTTGCTTTCAAATTCAGCCCTTAAAAATCTCACTCCTACCTCAAATGGCCGTTAGGAAGAACTTTTGATATTTACAGCAAAATCCAAAGTCAAAATCTTGTCCAAAACCGGAGAAATCCCCGCCGATTTGTTTCGCGATCGCGTGTTGTTTACAAACTGCCGATGTCTTAGACTAAAATCGGCCAATATAATTTTTGTCCACGAAGAAACTCGGGATCGCAAGGGCACATCGATCTTTACGATCGCGCACACAGAAAATCGGAACTTTTCCATGTACGCCATAGGGACCGAATTTTTGAGGACAAAACTCTTTTGGGGAGATGTCAGCGCCCGCGGCGACCAGGAAATGTACACAATGACTCCGATAGCTCGTTTCGCGAGAATCAACAGTAAATTACGGATTTCATTTTTGTAAATATATTTTCCAACATTGGTGAGTTGAATTTATTGTATTTCTTGGATATTTTGGGGTCGGTTTTTGAAAATTAAATGCCGATTTTGAGTGAATATTGGTGACTTTTGTGCAGTGGTGTTTTAAAAAGATGAGGTGTATGACTGCCTACATTATACACACGAAGTATAGGAATGTAGCCACTCAAAATCGGCATTTAATTTTCAAAAACCGACCCCAAAATATCCAAGAAATACAATAAATTCAATTCACCCATGTTGGAAAAGATATTTACAAAAATGAAATCCGCAATTTACTGTTGATTCTCGCGAAACGAGCTATCGGAGTCATTGTGTACATTTCCTGGTCGCCGCGGGCGCTGACATCTCCCCAAAAGAGTTTTGTCCTTAAAATTCGGTACACGGAAAAGTCCCGATTTTCTGTGTGCGCGATCGTAAAGATCGATGTGCCCTTGCGATCCCGAGTTTCTTCGTGGACAAAAATTATATTGGCCGATTTTAGTCTAAGACATCGGCAGTTTGTAAACAACACGCGATCGCGAAACAAATCGGCGGGGATTTCTCCGGTTTTGGACAAGATTTTGACTTTGGATTTTGCTGTAAATATCAAAAGTTCTTCCTAACCACTCACGGGTACATTACTGTAAAATAGTTGGTATTTTCTGTCGCATGTACTAAAGGTATGGGGGGAAAAATAAGATAAATATTTTAAATACTTGCTTTCAAATTCAGCCCTTAAAAATCTCACTCCTACCTCAAATGGCCGTTAGGAAGAACTTTTGATATTTTCAGCAAAATCCAAAGTCAAAATCTTGTCCAAAACCGGAGAAATCCCCGCCGATTTGTTTCGCGATCGCGTGTTGTTTACAAACTGCCGATGTCTTAGACTAAAATCGGCCAATATAATTTTTGTCCACGAAGAAACTCGGGATCGCAAGGGCACATCGATCTTTACGATCGCGCACACAGAAAATCGGGACTTTTCCGTGTACCGAATTTTAAGGACAAAACTCTTTTGGGGAGATGTCAGCGCCCGCGGCGACCAGGAAATGTACACAATGACTCCGATAGCTCATTTCGCAAGAATCAACAGTAAATTACGGATTTCATTTTTGGAAATATCTTTTCCAACATTGGTGAGTTGAATTTATTGTATTTCTTGGATATTTTGGGGTCGGTTTTTGTAAATTAAATGCAGAATTTTAGTGAATGTTGGTGACTTTTGTGCAGTGGTGTTTTAAAAAGTTGAGGTGTATGACTGCCTACATTCTACACACGAAGTATAGGAATGTAGCTATGAGTGCCTGGAACCGGAAGCGGTTCTCGGGAAAGATCACCATTTTTTTATTTCTCTGTGTGTTTGTGTGTAGCATTGCATTCAGTGGCGTATGCGTTTAGCTAGGACTAGCTTCCTGAGTGTAAAAAAAAAAAAAATGGGCTATACGCCTTTTACATCACGAAGCTAGGTGTTTTTTTCCGCCAATCTAACTGCGCACGGTTAGCAGGACATGGAAAATGCCCTGAAATACCACTTACCTGATAACTCCCACTTTCCTGATAACTCCCGCAACCGACAGGTTCTTCACCACAGCATCTCCTCCTAGGGAAACTTTTGGAATTTTTTTTTGATGATTGTACGTATAATTTAAATTTTAAAAAACCCCAAATAGCATAAGAAATTTCAGAGAACTCACCAGTGTTTGTGTATCCATGCCTCCTCTTGTCATGCAGATTTAAAATGGCGGCTGTGTGCGACGGCGCGCGATACAACCATAATTGAAACTATACGTCGCCGACAGCGCGCGCCGTCGCACGCAGCCGCCATCTGCCTCGCCCATCTGCTTCATTTCGTTGTAAGTCTATGGTGCGATCGTTTGTTTGTGCTCTGCTGCGGAAGATTTTGGTCCGAAGTATCCGCCATTTATCGATATATTGTAGACACACACGTAAGTACGCTAAAAAATCGTAATTGCAGCTGTAATCGGATACTTCGGACCAAAATCTTCCACAGCAGCGCACAGACGAACGATCGCACCATAGAGTTGCAACAAAATGAAGCAGATGGGCGAATGGGCGCTTGGGGGTGATCACTAAAAATCCTTACAATTGGCAACTGGTTGACCCTAAAAATATAGTCTCTAACTTCAGTCAAAGAACTTTTGATAGAGTACAATGCATCAGCTGTCAAAGTATGGTACCCCTGTACACTTGAAAATATAAACAAAAACAATAATATTTGTCTTATTCAACACTTTTACGACTTTGACATGCATGTGTGGATAGAACATGATTTTTAAGTTCAACTTAATCCGGTTAGAGGTCCATGGCTGTAGCCATCTCAAAAATAGCGGGAACATTGTGGAAGATGACGTCATATTTGCTCTGAGATCGCGCTCTAAACTTATGTTATCGCTATAGAGATATGAATATTCATAAACTTTTGGATATGTACCTACGATACAATTATACATGGTCATTTTGCCCATGTAAATTGTGAGACCCACAGAATATTAGTGGTTTCACTCAGGACGCTGCCACTTTGTGGCAGCGTTCTGGGGCTACATAGGCCCCTTGCCTATGTGGGACTGTTTCAAACATTCACTGTTGTAGGCTCATTCAAAAACAGATGTAACAAAATTGCTCTAAGCAAGATTGAATTTTCTTAAATTTGCTAGATTAACTGATTCAAGGACTCTTCAACTCTTAGTCTTAATGTGCCACAAATTTGGGGATTCAGAGTTGTGAATGATCTAGACTGGAAAAAGGCCAGCTGATACACACAAAAGCTATTGAAGCCTATTCACCCGTAAAAACTATGATGGAGTACAAGGTTATCGTCAGATAAGCTACTACATGAATAAAGTGGCTGAGCGTGCATGTTCAGTCGAGGCGCACGGCCAATATTGGAGACTGTTCTGATTTGGGAGACTTGTCTGCAATATTGGAGACTTGGCTTACAAAAGGACAAAAGAAACAGCACCAACAAAAAGGCAGTTTCTCTCAGCCAAAATTTTGCCTCATTGAGGTCAGAAGCCCATTTGTGTTGTGTGTGGAACATAACCAAAATTGTTATGAGAACAAAAGTAGATGGTGGATTTTTAGAGTAGATGGTCAAAAGGGGTAATTTTTCATGAGAAATCTGTTTATCACATATTCATTTTGAGCTGAGGTAATCCCTTTGCCGCAGATGTAAACAAAGAAAATTGGTCTTCTAAATGGGAGACTGTCTCCCAAATAGGCTACCAAATGTGACAAAAGTCTCAAACAATAGAGACAGTCTCCGATATTGGCCATGCGCCTCTGCTGATTGCGCCCCACGGGGCAACAGCATGAGAAAGTAACGATCACGATGCCCTCTTGCAGCATAAAAACGTCCACAATCTGCGTTTGAGTATTCCTTTTATAATTGTGGTTAATTCCACGGTAACGGAAGGACATTTAGATACACTTTGTGTGTGATTGTCCTTCCGTTACTGTGGAATTGGCCTTGTGCTAATATCTTGCACGCATACATATAGATGGCAATATACATTGTACATGTATAGCACAACACAGCATGACTGCACAATGTGTTTCCGAGTTTACGCCGGGATTCATTGCTAGCGACGACCAAGAAATGCACGCAATGAATACAAGACACTCCGCTTCACCCGAATTGACAGTATTTACGGATTTCATTTTAGAAATTATGTTTTCCAACCTTGTTGAGTTAAGTTAATCGTATTTCATGGACTGGTTGGTATCGCATGTCTACAAATGCCGAATTGAGTGAATTTTCATGAATTTTGTGCAGTGGTGTTTGAGAGGGTCGAGGTTTATGACTGTCGGGGTGTACACCAAGAGTATAGTAACGTCGCTGTGAGTGAGTGTACCCTATGTGACCTCATGCTTTGCATGCGCGGCATTGCAGGTCTATTGGATTATTAGACTATGATCCGAGTCTAGATGAAAACCAAGTGAAGAGACGTCTTACGAGTGGAACCATCCCTGAAATAGTAGAGAATGCAACTTCAGTCACTTTGGTCTTATCTTGTCATTGCAGTCAACATTATATGCTGGTGGCAGGGCCCAATGTCTGAAACTTTCATCATTATTTGGTGTTATCTTTTCATTGCAGTCTAAATTCAATGCTGGTTGCAGGGGATTCCTACGAAGAACTAGACTATGATCTGAGTGTAGATGAAAACCAAGTGAAGAGACGTCTTACGAGTGGAACCATCGCTGAAATAGTAGAGAATGATGAGCTAGGAGGGTCAGAGGTACCGGTAGGGAACCTAATCGACATCAGCACTGAAGTGTTTGATGAAACACCGGTAAGTTTAATACATCAGTGGAAAAAGTATATCAGAAATCTTTGATTCCTCAATCATGATGTAAATAATGATATAGAAAGGGAAGCTCAGGAACACTGTTACATGTATCTAGTAAGTTTTCAGAAACAGATCAAATTTGTGTAGATTCTAGTGTGTTTTCCACATTCATGTGCTTTCAAAGTTTTCTCACTATCTTCGATCTCTAGCAACAGGATATAAAAAATAGAAAGATTTGGCAATTGATGGATCTTTGCTTTATTAGCTGAATATTTTGAAGTATGTATACATGTAGGTGGATCATTGTAGGTGCCAGTTTAATAAGGAAACTTGTTGTTGCCCTTTTTAAGTGTTTAATGATTCAAATCAGAACAGAAAACCGATGATGAGCATTGCCTGATATTCTTTTGAGAAACACATTTTAGTCATATTTTGGCATTGGCTTATTTTGAATTATGTTATCAGTGAAGAAAGAAGATTGTGAAACAGAGCCCTGTTTCATAAAACTTGTTATCAATAACAACTGCCCCATTTTTTATGACAAATTTGCCCTCAGCCAATTAGATTCAAGGATTTCAGTAGCTTAATAAGAGTTATTGTAACTTGTTATTAAACACAAGTTTTATGAAACGCTCCCAGGAATGATTGTATGAAAACAAACATCCATGTTGATGTATCTGTATTTCAAATCTATCTGAAGCAGACACGTGGTGCTGATGGTGTCGACAGCGTCAATGAACTTATAGCTGAGGTCAGTGAACTTTCATTGAGCCAAGAAACACACAGGAGGGTGCAGGAGAACGAGATGAACAGAGAGACAGAGTCTAAGGCACCAGTTGAAACAGAGGAAGAAGAGATGAGAATACGATCAGGGAGTATGGTGGACAGAGTTGAACATACAGAGAGAGACCAAGTGGTAGAAGGTGAGTATTTCAAACATTCTACAGAGAGAGAGAGAGAGAGAGAGACATACAGACAGACAGACAGACAGAATAACATACAAAAGAGATGAGAATATGATCAGGGAGGATAGTGGATAGAGTACAATATACAGAGACGAAAAAGTCGTAGAAAGTGATTATTCAAACATTTTACGGACTTGACGAAAGACAGAGAGAGTGAGAGAGAGACAAACGGACATAAGACATTGGAGCAGGGTGGATAAAAGTAGTAGAAGGTGGTACTCAGGAAAAGAGACAAATACCAGCTTTATCATGAAGGGTAGGAAGGGGGGGGGGGTGAGAGACAAAACAAATGTGCAAACAAATTGAATAGGAATTTGAAAAGAGAATAGAATGCTAGTTTATACCCCCCCCCCTTGCTTGGGATAGAGTCATAGACGTAGACCGAGAAATGAGAAAGGGAAAGAAAGAAAATATGCTCACGAGGGATTTTGTGTTGGTATTCCAATCACCACGGAAAGTAGAGTACATAATGTTTTGCCTTCAAATAATTGATATCATGAGTTAGTGGTGTCACCAATATTTTCATGCCTCCTTATTCGTTAAAATAATTAACCCTTTCAAGACAATTGACCACATTTTGTGGTTTTGTAATAGCATGAGTAGAAAGAGCAAAATTTTTTTCACACACTGTGTCCATTTTGGTTGCATGACCAAATTGTGTTTGATGCCAGGAATTACATAAAGGAGAATAACCTCTAAATTCCTTAAATTGGCAACACACCGAGAGGTTCAAATCATTGTGTTTTAACAAAATTGGCAATTTTTCAAACTTTTCCACAAAGTTCTCAACCATGTATTTTGTTTCCAAAGACATTTTATTAGAACCATGCAGCATTAAAAGAAAAAATATTATTGTTGCCAATCTGAAGAACTAGATGGGATCAATATAGCCCTGAAATAAATTGCTGTCATGAAAGGGTTAAAGATATGATTTAGAATTAACGTACTTTTATTTTGCATTTCAGATATTTACAGCACTGAATGGAAACAGCAGAAGAAACATGTGTTTGTATTCAGTGATGCTGGCAAGCCTATCTATTCAAGGTAAGTACTTTATTACAGCCCATCGATTCAATTAGATCACAAGAGGGAAGTCCTACGTACATGGAGCTTCACCCCTGGTGTTCCATGGGCCGCAATCCCTGCCCAAGAATTTGAGTGTTCAACGAATTGTTTGGACTACAAAGGGCTATTTATTTAACATTAAAAAACAAAAACTGGTAATGTCATACAATTGTAGTTTGAGCTTCTACCGACCTTAAAATTTGTTAGCGCGGTAATGTCAATATGACATTAATTCCCAGGGAATGTATTGCAAGCATAAGAAATCAAATTCAACGCTTGGAAGCCCATTTATAATTTTTTGTTGAAAACTTGGTTGCACAGAAGTTATGAATGAAATGTAGTGGTACATAAAGCTGTAACTTTTTAACAAAAGAATGCACCTCTTCAGACGGCATTCCTCTTTACCCAATCTGGGGGGTGTTTCATTAAGCTGTTCGTAAAGTTAGGCATAACTTTACGAACGACTTGAATATGAAGTGCCAGATAGGATGCCCAGAGTTGTTCCAGATTTTTTAACAAAGTGTGACTGTATTTCTCATACCCTCAATTAAAAATATACTTTGCATAAAAAATGTTTCTTATAATAAGAATGTTAATCTACATCTACACAGTTCAACTTGAGTTGATGCAGTTAAATATGACTGAGCATCCCATTTGGCTTGTCATATCCAAGTCATTCGTAAAGTCATGCGTAACTTTACGCACAGCTTTATGAAACACCTCCAGGCTATGGAAGGATGTCCAAGTTCATACTTCTTGTGCATGAGTGTCCAAGCTACATGTATCTAGATAGGTGAAGACACCAATGTACTTCATTCATTTACTGAATAAGGAGCCAAGGAAATAAATGTATTAGTTCAATGGGATGTCTTAAGCACAGATTTATTAGACAATGCAAGATTTTAAAAGCACAAATGTAATTTATTTCTATATGTTTTTTTCTTTCCTTTCCTTTTGTATTAGGTATGGAAAAGAAGACAAATTGAACCCTCTGATGGGTGTCATGCTGACGCTGGTCTCTCTTGTACAGATTGAGAAGAATACACTCAGGTACATTGAAATTGAACAGTCAACCTCGCTTATGTAGAACCTATTTGGGATGGAAGGAAATACTTCAACTTAAAATGCAATTTTCTTTTATTTATGCGGAAGTTGAATTTTGTTAACTGTTTTTTTTACATGTTTTTTTCTTTATCTCCCTTTGTTATCCCTTGTAACCATGTAACCTCTCCTCAGAGAAGATGAATGTGCTCTTATGAGACCTCTCTTTGGCCCGAATTCACAAAGGAGGTTTGGTTTAAACCATGGTTTAAACCCCTCCTGGTGGTTTTAAGCGTACATGCACACACAGAATCCGATCCAATCATATATTTTCTTTGAATGCGCGCATGGGTAATGTGTGCTTATTTACGCGTACATGTATATCAGTACGCTTACGGAGGTTTAAACCATGGTTTAGGTTTAGACCTCCTTTGTGAATTCGGGCCTTTATGACACCTCATACAATGGTTATCTCAGAAAAGAATATTTCTGTGACCTCTTCAGTTTTGTCAGCATTATTATTTTGTAGGAAATCTTTGTTTTGTGCGTAGTTCAGTGTTGTATCGGAGGCTGGCCTTGAGGCCATAATGTCGTGGCCTTGACCTTGCTCTGATCATTTCTGCCAACCTTTTGCTGTCCATTGTCACTAATGATGTATGACTTTGGGTCAAAAGGTGTTATGGAATTTCAGCTGCAACACACAATAGCAATTGTTGTGTTCTGAATTAATTACTGATACACACATTGTATACGGTTTTTTGTGGACTTATTTTGTCAAAAGTGGAAAATCTCATTATACAAAATATGCAGAGTAATATTTGAAGAAAAGCATTCAGAGAAATGTCCAAAACTTTCTCCCAATAAATTTTACATCCTTCAACTTTACAATGTAAAAACCTCAGTCTGATACGAGGCGTAATATTTTTTGAGTTCTTTACGATCGAAATTGTCCACTGTTTTTTTAACACCTAGTATGTCCATGTATGTATTTTTCAGGTCATTTCGAGCTGGTAATCACCTGTATGTGTTCTTATTGAGGCAGCCTCTTATACTCGTAGCTGTATCCAAAACAAATGAATCACAACAACAGGTAAACTTCAATCATAAGCAAGTTCATAATTAAAATTTACGCAAAGGTCAATTGGATCGAGTACAATTGACCGTTTTACGCTGTCGTTTTGTACGTACCACAATGCCTGCACTATCATGATTTTACATGAATAAACAAGTAGCGCATCCACAAAAAGAAATGCGTGTGCTTGTACAAATGGGGGTCATTTGTAGCATGGACTATACCTTATTACTCTCCTTAACCACTTGACTGCTAACAGTAATACATGTATATCACCGAGACCCTCCTGTGCTAATGCAATTCGTGCACACACACAAATTTGCCCCTTGAATTTACGTGGTCTTCATTTTTGCATGAAATAATTTGTTATTGCTTCAGAAACTTCTAATGATCCATCACTATGATCAGCATCACTGTTGTCATGGAAAGTTTCTTCCTGCAATACCAATCAAGTACTAGGCTTGCCTAGTACCTCCCTGGTTCAATGTATGCGACGCCATTTTGATCGGTAACGCTGTACCATCTCTATGGAGAAATGACTTGAGATTGACTGATTTTTAGCATGGAAAGTTTTTTGTGGAAACAGGCCATGGTAGTCATTTGCACTGGATTGTGGAAATTGACATGAAAATGATGATAATACTTGCTTTCTTGGATATTTTATTTGCCGTCAAGAAAGCAGTTTGAGCTCTTCTTTCCATTTAAGAATGATAGATTGTGTAATACATTTATTACATGTCAGGATACTTTTCCAGTGGTGGTGCAGACGTTGGTGATAACGGCGTCAACTTTTTAAACTCTTTCTCATTTCAAAGTTATACGTTCAAATTCCGTAAAACTTTATAGAAGATAGAACAGTGATTGAATTACGGCGTACATGTATGTTACATGTATAAAGAAATCAATTTGAATGTCTCTGTTTTTTAGTTTTTTTTTCTTATAAGTGATAATAATATGTATTAAGAGATAATAGAATGTTAGTGATCATAATCATGTATTTTTGTTTGATATATTTCCTTAGTCATTGATGCAGCTAAGCTATATGTATAGCCATGTAATCATATATTTTTGTTGATATCCTTAGTTACTGATGCAGCTAAACTATGTGTACAACCTTATAATCATATATGATTGATTGATTGATTGATTGTATTTATTTACCAATAACAAGATACAGTACATTATAATATTTACAATATTTACAGGAAAACATTATAATTAGATCATGGCAAAAACAAGGGAGAAAATATGGTAAAATGGAACCAGAAAATAGCACAAGTGCTAGTCAGGTCCGGCCCCAGGTTTAAGATTTGCTTATGAAAATGCAAGTTATCATTCGATATATATCAGCATGTGATTTTAACTAATATGAACAATAGTTATCACATTAAACAATGTATAAATACAAAAAAACACACACTGATTTACGAAGCTAACTAAAATTCTATCAGTCTAATACTAATATATGTTTGTTCAATATCTTTCCTTAGTTACTGATGCAGCTTACGTACGTCTACAACCATATAATCAGTGTCTTGACCTACTCGCAACTATCTAGTATCTTCAAAAAGAGGGATAATTATGATCTTCGAAAGCTTTTAGGAGGTAAGCACTTATAAACATTTGCATGCGGGAACCAGTGCCACTGTTGCCACCAAATTTCTGTTAAAGCTCATGTACAGTTTTGGCAGCAAAAAGGAAATTGGAAAGAAACATGTTAAATATAGTCTCATGTTGTTTCCCTTGTATCAAAAGATATTTGTACAAGATGTGGTATTCCATCCAATAATTCTGATGAATGTTAAGTGTAAATAATGTACATGTAAATCTAATGTAATGTAGGACCTTTCCATCCCGACGGCTCCCCGCACAACAATCTTCGTATGGATGTAGCATGTGTGTCACTGTGTGAAGTATACACACAATTCTTTAGGTTTTTGCATGCATATATAGTGTATAGTGCATGCTGCATGCGTTGTTGGGAGTTTACATCCCTGGCCAGGTATATAAATTGATTTTTGCCTCTCATTTGTTTAATATTGCACTTTAGGAGGTGAAAGCTGCACAGCATCTTAGTATTGCTAGTATCTTTCTCTTCATCAACAAAAATCTAAGAAATCTGACAAAAAGTTTTGGAGGGCTTTCCAAAACTGTACATTACCTGTAACAAGTTGATACATACAGTGTATTTTCCCCCAAACGTCAACACTGTGTTGAAAAAAAATTATAAATTCCAGGGCAGAGTAACTGCGCCATTCAACCCATTTTATTACAAATGTCACCAAACAAATCATCAGCAATTTCATGTAATTTTGCTGGTTAAAGGTAAAATTCTGAGAAGACTGGCTCTGTAAGATGTTCCCTATTATCAAGGCATATTTTTTTTAATTGATTTTCTTTACATTGTTGGGCATAAAGGAAATGATTAGGATAAAAACATCAAACGGACATTTTTGAGGAATTTGATAATCATTCTGACCACTGCTGCAGATTCAAAAAGACTATTCTTTGTTCTCATGCTCTCCCTCTCTGTATTGTTTAAGGTACTTCATCCCTTTTTGCAGCCCTAAATTTTGACATTGTGTGATTATGCGATAAATTACAAAATATATATAATTGGAAAACTTATGCGGATGAGAAAAGGATTGTAATTTACATCAAAAGTAATTAATAAGAGCAATTTGGTAATGGCTTTATTTTCTCCACTTGAAAAACATTGCGTAATTTAAACAAATTATTTTTTACCGTCACTACTATATGTACTTGCGTTGACTTCTGAATAGCTCCCTCTGTGACAAAAGCAAGATTTTCATTTCTTACAAAGGAGTTATAGAACTTATGACCTTGAAATTTCATGGGAAGTATCTACAGGATCTCTACTAAACCTGTGCAAAAGGGATGAAGTACCTTTACGTTGGTTTAATACAGTCAAACCTGTATATTAAGGCCACCCAAGGGAAACAGAAAAGGTGGCCTTTATAGACAGGTTCTAAGATGCATATTTCTTCTACAGGGAGGCAATATAAGTGACCACTATAGACAGGTGACCGCTATAGACAGGTGGCCACCAAGACAGGTTTGACTGTACTTTACAGGTGTAGAAAAATTCTAAATGATTTGATCCATGACCTGTTCTTATTTTGGTTCAGGTACGGAGATCTTCCTGGATAACCTGATAGAGCTAATGGACAGAGATCCGTGTTTTCTTCTGACCGCAATCCGATGTCTACCCCTAGACAGTGCAATACGTGATATGATTGGTAGTGCAATGCATAGTGCCAAGGTCAAAGACTTAGTCTTTGCCATCCTCATAGCTGATAACCAAATAGTCACGCTTGTGAGGATGAAGAAATACATACTCCACCCACTTGGTACGTGTAATAATTCTGTAAAACCTGTCTATAAAGACCACTCAAGGGAGACAAGAAAAGCGGTCTTTATGAGCAGGTGGTCTTTATGGACAGGTTCCTTTAATACATGTTTCAATGAGAAACATGGTTCAAGGGAAACGAAAATTTTGGTCTTTATAGACAGGTGGTCTTTCTATACAGGTGGTCGCTAAAGCAGGTTTGACTGTAATTATGTAAAATTGACTGGCCTTGAGTGGGATACAAGGGTATATCACACAAGCTGATGAGCATTTTCACGAGTCGGCACGACGAGTGAAATATTTCAAAGCGAGTGTGATATACCCTTGTGTCCCACAAAAGAAAAGCCATTCAATAATGTTATTATTAATATTATGAGACGTAGTTCCTGTATTTTCACCATTAAATGTCCTTATGTTTAATGTTGACTTCAACATAAAACAAAGGTAGAAAAACATTTATCCTGCAAGGGCTGCGCACAAACATCCATTGTCTTAACTTTACGTATTTGAAAGCGTATTCACTTTTTTTACTCGTCCCGACCACCTGAAACTATGAGATATGGAAATATATTGCACGGTCATCCGGGAACTTCTACACAACCAATTGCACGGTCGTTTGGCGACTTTTGCGCAAACCGTGAGATATGTAATGTTTCTGGTCGCCTGAATACCCTTCATACAAATAATAATAATATAGTATTGCCTTGCCTTGAAGGGGAATACGACAAATACATCCTGAACTACATTCATAGTGAGGGCAATATATGTGGTATCTCCCGAAATTAGGAGCTAGTCAATATTATCATTATTATCCACATCAGACATCTAGAACAAAGAGGTTGTAACATTATCATAAAATGGATCCCAAAATCAAAATACAATCCCTTTTTGTCAAAATTTGCAAATCCAATTTCCCCACAGACTGCACTGAGCCAGTAACTGTGCGCAGTAACAAAATGCATGCTGCAACTGCGCACTGAGCCAGTAACTGTGCGCAGTAACAAAATGCATGCTGCAACTGCGCACTGCACCATCAGGCAATACAAGCCTAATTGCCCGTTTTATAACACGTAATGTCCATTTATGAAGAGGGTTATACATGTATAAGAAATATTAGCCTTTTTGCCTGGTTTGCACCAAAGACTAGGGGAATACAGTTTTGTAAAATCAAAGCTCAGATGTCTGATGCAGATAATAATTTGTAAGATCATGATAAGAATGATAAGATAGGTTCATCATTGATAAAAGTAGAACGTAATATTTATATTGGCACGTAAAGATGCCAAGAAAGACGAATTGTTTGTGCATCTAAAATTGAAATCAGACTTGTCTGAATAAATTTTGTTAGATTATTTTTCTTGAAACGTGTTAATGAAGTTAAATACTTATTCTAAGTCCCAATATATTTGGTTCTGCCTCCGTGGAATTAAATTATGATTTAAATAATTTTAGCTTTTGTGTCCATTCTGCGTTTTTACGTGCCATCAGGTTTCATCATAAAGCTGCCAAATTATGATAATTATAGTCATTGTAATGATATTAATGATAAAACATATTCTAAATTATATACATTACTTTAAAAATCTTTCCTAATCCTGTCATCTTATTGGTTGAAAGTGAGGTCCCCATGAGCCTATATAAACAACTATGCCTCTCATAGCAGTCAATATATCTATAATATCTATTATAATAGTAACAATAGTGACTGACCAAAGATATACATGTAATGATTGCTCTTCAGTTGCAATTCAATCTTCTTCAGTAAGCACCTGACAGAGTATTACTGTGGATTCAATCAGCGAAAAAAGGACAAAAGAGTGGTTAGCAAAATAGCTCTCAGTACATGCATCTCTAAAAGAGCTTGGATAGAAATACATGTAGCAATAGAATATACAAACATTGTTGCAAGGAAATCTCACTTCCACCATACCAATTCCAAGAAAAGCTTGTTTCATACACTGGATCCAATATATGTCTATTATGAAGCATCTATCTTCAGTGGAAATTTCTCTTTCTACATCATGTAAAAAAGCTTGTTTCATACACTGGATCCAATATATGTCTATTATGAAGCAGCTATCTTCAGTGGAAATTTCTCTTTCTACATCAAGTAAGCTATAATGAGAAATTTACATAAGATAAATGCTTCATAATAGATTCTTTATTCAAAGCTAGTATTCTATATTATTTTTACTTCCATTTTAACATCATTTTGATACAGATTTGCATCTCATCCTGAATCTCCTCAACAAGTCAACTTCCTTTAAGCATTCTGACTCCTGGTTGCCAATTTGCTTACCCAAGTTTGATAGTAGTGGTTTCCTTCACGCACACATCTCTTACCTTGCCGAGAGTCCTGCCTGCTTGGTTCTACTAACGGTCGATAAAATGGCCTTCGCAGAAATGGCAAAATGCAAGGAGAAAATCTTAGAGGTAAAATGAAGATTTTGACCCTTAGTCTGTAGTCCGCCCACAATTAGCTCTTAGCTTTATTAAGCGAGCATTTTAACCTACAATTTCTCCTTCCATAAGTAATATTGAAGGTGATTTATTGTGAATATAGTGTACTGGCCTAGAATGCAACACATTTAAATAATTGTAGTTAACTACATCTTGGCAGTAGTCATTGTGCATTGTAACACTCTCCCAAGTCCAAAAGAAGTTTCAGTGCGAAAGGATAAAACATTGAATTTTCAAGCCTTCATCAGTCACTAAGGCCTTTTTCTGTCACTAAGGCCTTTTTCTAGCAGCCCTTCATAGTGTCCTATTTATTTCCATTGTGTTTGCCTTTAATTTGGTTCAGGCTTGGAATGAATTCAATCCACTAAAAGTTTTCTTTCTTTGGTCATTAGAGATTGCAGAAGAACAACTGTATAGCTGCAATTCAACGAGCCGTGTCAAAGGGGAGCTTCCGATGTCAAGAGGTCGGCATCAGTGACCTACGACATTTCCTGTACAAATCACGAAGCACTTCTCAGTACACTGCACCTGAATTAGATGCTCCTTACACACAACCAGAGGAGAGAGACAGGTAGACAGTTTTTATGCCTCCGCCCACCGAAGGTGGTGCCGGAGGCATTATGTTTTTGGGTTGTCCGTCCGTCCGTCTGTCCATCCGTCCGTCCGTCCCGCTTTCTCGTTCTCGCGATAACTTCAAACTTGGTGCTACAAAAGTATGTATCACCATAGGAAGACGATCTGATTAGATTTTGGGGTACGTAGGTCAAAGATCAAACGTCACAGGTCAGTTTCTGAAATTGCGGGTGTTAGCCTTGTTAACGCGATATGTCAACAACCATTTGAGGTATGAACTTCAAACGTGATACTGGTATGTATCACCATAGAAAGGCGATCTGATTAGATTTTGGGAAATGTAGGTCAAAGGTCAAAGGTCATAGAGGTCAGTTCTGAAATTGCAGGTTTTAGCCTTGTTAACGTGATATCTCAAGAACCATTTGATCCATTAACTTTAAAACTTGGAACTAGTATGCATCACCATAGTGAGACAAACTGATTAGATTGTTGTTCACGTAGGTCAAAGGTGACAGTTCATAGAGGTCATTATACAGGTGTTCATAGAGGTCATTATACAGGTGTATGTGAAATTAATGTTACCTTTGTTATCACTTTACTTGTATCTCGACTATTTTGTATTCATGACTAGGAGGAGATAAAGTGATCAGACCTTTGGGTTATAAGGTGTAAGGTCAAATGTCAAAGAGGTCAATTAACATTTAATTAGAGGCTTTTTGTGCTGGTTATCACAATATTTAAAGAACGGTTGAGCCATCAACTGAATTTAGGCGGAGGCATATAGGAGATGCAGGAGCATTCATCTTGTTTGGTAATGTATGAAATAAATGAATAAAAATACTCTCATTATTAATTAAAGTGTGATACATGTATCTTTGTTCTCATTTTATGGTTAATGTAGAGTATACATTTTGTAATGCAAAGCAAGTTGTGGATTTCAAATGAAGTTATGGTTCCAAGGCAAGATATGGTAAGATGTTCTCTGTAGGATGTGGTGATTGAGTATTCACAATTCAAGGCTTTCGGTAACACCATGCGGGGGTTAACCCATTCATGACAGGAATTATTTGAAGCCTTATTTAATCAGCCTTTCTTCTTCAAATTGGCAACACAAGTATTTTTCTTTTATTGCTAGATTTTTCTTATAAAAGTCAAGTATCTGAATGAATATAAATTGACAGAAAGTATGTTGAGAAGTTAAAAAGTTGCCAATTTGCATGGAAAAACAGTGATTTGGAACTTTCCATCGTGTTGCCAATTTAAGAAATTTAGTGCTTGTTTTCATTTTAAAAGTCTTCAACATCAAACAACCAAAACGGGCACAGTATGTGTAGAACTTTCTGCTCTTTCTGCTCATGAACTTTCTGCTCTTTCTGCTCATGTATGTGGTATGTTTTTTAGGGCTCTGCATTGAAAGTTATTAGGCCAAACCACACAATGTGGACCCTCTGTCAAGAATGGGTTAATCAGAAGTTAATCTCCTGACGATGAAGAGAGCACACTGTTTGAAACGTGTCTAGACAGATATACTCCTGGGGAGCGTTTCATCAAGCGTTTTGTCAGTGATTTTTACCGACAAATTTGCTCTAAGCCAATCAGATGCGAGGATTTCAGTAGCTTATAACAGTTGTCGGTAAAAAGCACTGACAAAACGCTTGATGAAACGCTCCCCTGTACTCTCTTGAACTATAAATACTCTACAGAGGGAATACACACGGTTCTTTTCAGAACTACACTCTCCGAACTACTGTGACATGCTCACAACTTTCCTGATCTCGATCACTCTTTCTTCCTTTTTCTTCTTTCCTCTTTCCATTTCACTTCATTTTGGGTGTATAAACACGGATAACAAAATAAAAAAATAGTCATAAAGTGGTTAATTTAATTTCATTCCATCATCATCATCTCTTTCCTTTCCTTTCACACTTCCAGAATTCCTCTAAATGCCCCATAAGTTTCTCAAAAGAATATATCAACAGCCGTGCACAGAGGCTCCTGTATGGTGTTACCGAAAGCCTTCAATTGTGAAGGTATGGTAACTATACCAAGCACAGTTATGCCTACAAGATCATCATTTTATATAGTTATGATTGTCTCTTTCAAACATGCTTTTATAGGTTTTCTTGCATTTTTCATTCATTTTCGTCACTGTTTCATTCAAGTTAAGCAAATGTGTTTTCAATTTCGTCTCAGACACTGTGGAATGTAAGAATGCTTGTTTCAATTTCGTCTTCAGTGGATCAATTTTGAAACCTTATTCAATTTTGTGCTTTGTCACCCATTTTTGTCAACTGCAATTGAAATTCATAGGTCACAGTAGCTGTGGACGAGATAGCAAAATCAATTTTGTTTATTGGCATTGATTTTCGTCAAAGTTTCACTCAAAACCGTCTCCCAGATATACGGTATGATTCTGTAATTATTGCCCTAATTGAATTGTTTACTTATTACATTTACATCGCTTTTATCATACATAAAAACACATTTTCTGGTCACAGCACTCACTACATATTATCTTAATGGGTACAAATATCTCAAGAAAGTGAAGAAAAAAGTTAAATACCTGATTTACCCTCCTTGGCTGGACGAATTTGAATAACAAAATAATGAAGTTGTTTGAAAAATTTAGGAATTTGATCCTAGCAGAAATGAACTTCAGTGACAATTGACGAATTTGAATGCCTGAAGTTGAAATTTGATTGACAAAAAACGAATATGAATGACAACTGATGAAATTGGACTTAGGATTTGAATGCAGTAAGCTTCTCTGGAAGAAATTGAATTGAAAATTGATGAAATTGAATGAAGAGGTGACAAAAATGGGCAGGAAAAACCTTTTTTATTAAATGGTTAATGCTCTATACTGCTTTTTATTCATTGCTCAATTACAGACAATGAAATGATGTCTTTTGTGAGCTACGGAAAATGCACACCAAACATATTGGCCCGAATTCACACAGGAGATTTGGTTTAAACCATGGTTTAAACCCCCTCCTGTGTTTTTTAAGCTTATGTGCGAACAGAATCCGATCCAATGATATTTTCTTTGAGCATGCGCATGGGCAATGTGCGCTTATTTACGCTTATTCTAGTACGTTTACGAAGGTTTAAATCTTGCCCATGGTTTAAAGCTCCTTTGTGAATTTGGGCCTTTGTGTAAGATGAGACTTTTGGTTGTATTTTGTAGGTTATTATCATTATACCAGTACACCCACCAAAGAGTACACAGCCCATCAAGGCCTCTTAGAATCATGTTTACTGTAGGAACTAAAGAAGCTGTTCTAGGCTGGGTAAGTACATTTGGCATTTAGTCTTTTAACATGTAACAGCTGACAGATTTGAATTATGAAACTACTGGTTTGAAAATCAGCAGTGATTTTCAAACCAGGTTTGATTTTGTTATTGTAATTTTCATTTACATTGGTTTATTTAATATACACTCTTATAATTACATTGTACACGTATGAAAGAGGGGGAAATAATTGGTGCCTATTTGAGGAGGAAAAGTTAATTCATTTTAATAGACCTTGAGAATACTATGAACTGCTATAGGTTTAAAAGTCACGATTTGTTTTGTATGTATGTGTACATACCACTTCAATTAGCAAGCTAACTTTAACCCCTACCATGCTGGGGCGGCAAATCCCGCCCCCAAAATTGAGTGTTGAACATTTCGTTTAGGCTCAGAATGGCTTGAAAATTCTTCCTCACACAGAAACCTATGCCTTTAAAATAATGTATATATCTTTGCCCAGTTTGCTCAAGAAAAAGTCATTGGAAGTTAATATTTAACTCTCGACAGTTCATTTTTGACGATTGCTCAAAAATTTGGTGACATTGAAGGGGTTAAGACGTCAATACAGGTCTGGCAATCGTATTCTACTATCTTATTCTATTCTATCAGTACGAGACTCGCTCATCAAATAGATTGCATTTCCCCAAGGTAACTTCTAATTTCATTCTGAATTCTTTCACAAATACTGCGCCACGAATCTGGAACGATCTTAATGTTACTCTTGTTTCATGTACAACTGTTTCTTCGTTCAAAGCTAAACTTAAAAAGATTATTATTGATACCTAATATGCTTAATGTACCAAATTCATATTTATGATACTTTATGACTGTAAATTATTCTACATATCTCTCTTTCTCTTTTCTTTCTTGTATGTGTGTGTGTGTGTTTGTGTATACTAAATTAGTATATTTTTAATCTGAATGTAATGTGTATCATCTGACATACATGTACATGTAACGTCATAATTTGGAGGCTTCTTATTTCAAGTGTATAATTATTGTTGCCCTCCTTTTCTTGTTCAAATATGATTATTTATATGAATGTACATCTCATGTTTTATGTTGATGTTCAAGAATAAATTGATTTGAATTTGAAGTTTGTACTGTTATTCACTTTTTGATGCTTTGATATGGTTGTATTTGTAGGTAACTGGAGGGTTCGAGCTGTTCGCTATCTTTGGGCCTCTCACAACCAAACAAGCTGCAATAAATGCTGTCAGCAAACTACTCAAATGGATCAAAGTGAGTACTAGCTTCTATTTGGTATTCGGTAAACTAGTTGGCTACTGAATTCTTACATTGACATAGTGTTAATAGAGGGACTACACGGTTCCTGTAGCCAATGGGTAAAGACACAGTATTGGATGTTATGGTGCATGTACAGTGCAATGGTTCTTAACCCTTTTTGGCCCTTTGCCTTGCATCTGGCATGAAGATTGTCTCGCCAGTGCCTTCCCTTGCTGCTAATACAAATCATATGGGGGGGAGGGGGGGGTTGACTGAAGACAAATCTTCCCTGACATGGTTGTTGGCAAGGGTAGAACTAAGTCCATGAAACTTTCAATCTGCATAATTGCATTGGTCCTCCCAACCCATCCTCTGGGATGCTGCAGTACCATAATTCACTGTTTTGGGGCCAAGGGTAAGTAAATTTTTGCTGAGAATTCTGCCTTGTATTGATTTTAAGTGCTGCATGTGGGACCCCTCCCCAATGCATTTTGTAGTCAGCGCTGTTATCCCTTATCAGCCAACTGTACAATGATTTTTAATTGTGTTTCATTTAAGACATACAGTTAACTTTGCATAAGTCAAATCTGTTGGGACCACAAAAAATAGTTTGACTTAATGCCAAATTCGACTTAGGAAATGTAATAACACATGTTTTGCATAGTTTGGTGAAAAAATTGATTAACTTAGGGAAAGTTTGACTCGTGCGACTTCGAGTTTATGCAAGGTCAACTGTATTTCTTAATTTCTTCCCATTGTCTACATCATGTTATGTTTCTACTCATCTCTCTCTCTCTCTCTCTCTCTCTCATTCTCATCCCTTATTTTCTAATCTCTCCAGAAAGAAGAGACAAGGTTATTCATCCTGAACCCACCCGAGTATTGATGCAGTCAAGGTAGAACTCGAGCTGCATCATTCTGTCAGGGGTACCTCATGCAAGGCTCAGACCCCTGCTGCTTCATCTGCAAGGACACCACGTTGTACATGTATATCATCTACTGTGGACAGTTCCTGACCAGCCCCTGCCTTTACATGATGCAAGAATACACATTGTGAGACTTTGTGGTGTTTAGGAATCATGGCAACGGGATGCATCATCACAATGATAATGATCCTGATTGTATGGAACTATGACATGCAAATACCCAAAGAAATTTTTTAAAATGTACATCTACTGTAAACGTGGAATATTTCGCGGTGTGGAAATTTTCGCGCATTTCGCGCAGCATGAAATGTGCGCGAGAATAAAAAGTTACACGCAAATATTTTTGTTTATGTGTTCTTTTGTCCATGCGCCTAGCGCGTCGGCGAAATTAAAAACACGCAAAATTCTCTTCACTCAGTCGAGCACAAAAAATGAATCACGCGAAAATTTTTACAATAGCCCACTTCTGGTAAATTTCATATAGTGGAAACTTGCTATAAAGAGCTTTGATATAACAAGATTGGTTGTAAAAAAGTAATTTTTTGCTGGTCTCAGTTCTTCATGTTCTTTTAAATTTTTTAACCCTGGGGAGCGTTTCATCAAGCGTTTAGTCAGTGATTTTTACCGACAAATTTGCTCTCAGCCAATCAGATGCAAGGCTTTCAGTAGCTTATAACTGTTGTCGGTAAAAAATCACTGATAAAACGCTTGATGAAACACTCCCCAGATATTAGGTACATGTACATGTACATGTAGCTTTAATAGCGAAACGCAGTGGCGCATAAAGACGCAGGAAAGACGCATAGAGGAAAATTGCTAGTTTTGTCTGTGCTTCTAAAATGAGAATCAGACAAATCTAAATATTATTTTGCTTAAAAGTGTTCAAAGAGGTAAATACTAATTCTATATCCTAATATTTTGGTTCTGCTTCTATAGAATAAAAGTCTGATTTTGAATAATTTTGTCATATACATGTACGTCTTTCCGGCGTCTTTACGCTTTGCCAAGCTACCTATAGTAAGGAGATTCCTGATAACTCTGATGTTCCCAGTGTCCTCGTTATAGTGAGTTTCCATTGTATATCAGTACCATATATGCTTAGTTTCCTTCAAACATGTGGTCCATTGCATATTAGCACTCACACTGGCTATCTGCAATCCTCACTGGTCTTCATAGTCTCCTGGAATAAAATGTACATTCCCCTCTCACCAGTGTACATTCTTCCCTTCTGGCTCATACCTCCCCTTTGGCTTCTGCTGACTTGCTGCATCATCCTCTGCAGGCACCGGATCCCACGACTGATGCAGTGGATCCAGCTCCATCCTTTGCTCCGTCACCCAGACGCTCTCTCCGTCGGACCAGCAAACCTGCATGGCATGCGGACTATGTAATGTCACTTTAGCTTAAGGATTACATTTTCACCACGTTTAATGTTCTTCTACGTTCCTACGAGTTTTACCCGTGTTACCTGTTCTTTGGACACTTACTTGCTTTTGTTCCTGTTATCTTTGACACGCTTCATGGTCTTTCTTCGCATCAGAGACTTGGGGGGAGATAGAGGACTGTGTTCGAAACTCGATCTAATAATTCACCATTTGTTCTTCCTGCTGCAGACTCTGTTCATTGCTTAATTGGATGCATCTAACTCACAGAGGTTATTCAAGAAGCAAGTGGACCTAGTTCTTATTTACTTGAATAGCGAAGTAATTTGTATGTGGTTTGCTCGCTATTTAGAAGGACCGCTGTTCATTTAGTCACGCCTTATGGATAGCGGTCCTTATGAATAAGTGGTCCTCTGTGTGTGTGTGTGTGTGTGTGTGTAAATAGGTTTTTACAGACGTCTATCAATCAGATATGATTATTTACATCTGGGGACCGACCTTTAACGTCACCATCCAAAAGATGTGACTCTGTCTCGAACCTGGGTCCGCTGAATCAGTTTATAACTTCCACAGTAGCTGGATAACAGGCGCACGCCACAGCCACAACGCCACAGTCCTTTATGAATAGCGGTCCTTATGACTAGCGAGGTTACCCCGGGGTAACTATGCGGGTATACGACTGATGCAGTTTGTCATCTTAATGCTTCCGATTGTCTACGGGAACCGGGTGTTCCTGTATTAGGCCTATAGGAATGAGAAAATCTAGTAGACATGGGGTTAACATGTCATAGTTAAACCTGTGCCACGTCTTATCTTAGGCTTTTCAACAAAGAACATTCATCTGACTAATCAACAACCGTCTTTCACCCACATTGACATGTACAGTGGAACCTCGTTATAACAAACTCCTTGGCACCAGTGAAATCACCTCTTTATATCGACACCTTGTTAAATCATGCTTAAAAAACAATAAAAAATAAAGAAGTGGGACCAGCATAATCACCTTGTTTAATATAATGCAAGTTTGTTTTAAAAGTCTTCTTTATAACGGGTTCCTCTGTATTTGGAAGGACCCAGCAGGGCCAGGTGTGCAATATACACATAAGTAGTAATTTGGACGTTTTATATATCCATGCTCTGGCTAGCTGGATAATTATTTTTTACCTGGCAGACTCCATGGTTAAACCCGCAGAAAAGACACGCTACAAAGATATCTCATGTTAACAACATTTTGCAAGGGATTTTCAGGTGAAGCATGATGATGATGAATATTCTGTGAGGGGAGTGGTTCATCTGAAGTGGATCAAGGGTATATATATGCCTTACATAAAAGTTGTCCGTCGTAACGAGTGAAGTCCACTGTCGGTGATTTATAACATTTGTTTTGGGATATATTTGAATACAGTCAAACCTGTCTTAGCGGCCACCTGTCTATAGCGGCCACCTGCTTATAGCGGCCACCAAAAAATCCCCCGCAGGAAATTACTGTGTTGTAGACCCTGCATATAGCGGTCACCTGCCTAACGCGGCCAGCGGCCACCCATTATGTATCCCTCGGACAATATCTGACCGCGTATAGCGGCCACTATTATCGAGTAGAGCCGTAGCTTCATGCACAAAAAAGTAGTTTTTGCCATAGGCGCGATGTGTTACCGAGTCCTAGCTCAGTCACACTCTCACACAAACGTCGTGAATAGATTCTACAATGGCCATGAAGATCTAATAGTTTCACCACATTGCCGACTAATTAGAGATTAAAAGTCTTTTTAGTAAGAATTAAGCACTAGTATTGTTCGTTTACGTAATCTTCGCACCATCCAGCTGCAATCCCCTGCACTTTAAGTTGTATTGTTCTCCTAAGCTATAGGCTATAGCGGTCGGCATTGCATTGATATTGATCGCCATTGCGCAATAGCGCAGGCTCGTACACTTCAATATAATTTTTTATTTTTAAAAGATTTATAAAAAAAAAAATTAAAGCGTTAAAACTTTTGAAAAAAATAATAAAGGAGTGATTATTTTTAGAAAGTGAAAATAATAAAATACTACCCAAGTATTATTTTTTTTTTGATCAATAATAACGATTTCATGTACGAGAGATTGTCCTGCTGAAAAACGGCGTGAAAACTCGACTCGGATCGTCCACCGGCGATCCAGGCCATTGTCGACGTTCGCACTTTCGACGAATGCAAGCGAGCACCTTCTAGTTCTATCGCCTGTTCTCAAAAACAGTTAAAACTTCTTTTAAACCATTCAAAAGGCAAATATTTATTGAATGGAAATTGATTGCACGATTTTATTCAAAAGATAAACTTATTATTGTAATTTTTTTACAGGAAGCAAAAGCATGATTAGACATCGTTTTTAGACTATAAAAATCAAGAAAAGCAGTCTACCGCGGGTGGTACGTACGTGGTAATTTGAGGGAAAATTCATTTTACACAGACATGACAGATTGCTCGTATATCTATTGTTTTTCTCATTTATTGACAACAAAGCATATTATTTCAGCATTTATATATCATATGACATGTCATACGTCAAATCTGTTGATCTATAGCTTGTTTTCCTAATATATGGATGCATGTACACTAACTTTGTTGCGTGTAACACTAACAGTGTATGTGCAAAAAAATAAAAATGGCCGCCGACCTGTCTATAGCGGCCACCTGTCTATAGCGGCCACTTTTTCCGTTTCCCTTCGGTGGCCGCTATAGACAGGTTTGACTGTAGTATCAAATTCCCCATGAGGACCAAACTTTTTTGTTTGTCTCTCCCCCCCCCCCCCCCCCCACATCTCACAGTCCTATAATAAAACCATACCTTCCAGTCAGTCAAATTGCATCATGTCAGTCAGACCCAACTTCGGAACACCGAGCACAGGTTTATACTCTGAAAACGGCGTATAGAGCAAGATGAATATAGAGCCCTCATCGTTCA
Source organism: Heliocidaris erythrogramma (assembly GCA_025617745.1). Lineage (NCBI taxonomy): Eukaryota > Metazoa > Echinodermata > Echinoidea > Camarodonta > Echinometridae > Heliocidaris > Heliocidaris erythrogramma. The sequence continues at coordinate 41,556,269 of CM046873.1, read as the reverse complement.
GTGCGAGGCAGTGTGTACAAAAGGCATGGGGAAAATCCTGCAATGTCGACCTGCTGTTGATAATATCATTTTCAAAAATAATGCTGCGGATATATTTATTTCAAATGTTTGTCATTTGAATGTCATTTCATATGGCGAATCATTCACAGATTGTGAAGGTAATTGACCCGCAGCATTATCTTTAAGAATATATATATATCTTTGGCAGTTTTTTTCCCCATGCCTTTTGTACACACTGCCTCGCACTAAACGATGAGGGCTCTATATTCATACGCCGTTTTTGGAGTATATACCTGTGCTCGGTTTTCCGAAGTTGGGTCTGACTGCATGTTTTGCAATGGATAACGCGTCTTTGTTTGTCGTTTCAAAATGCCCCAATTAGGCATGTACATGTGCCTGTTATTGCACCTTCTTGATACTGAGAATTGTTCTTTTGTAAATTGCTCTATATCAATATGTATATAAAAGATAACCAAGTTGTATATAATTGCTTTATATCGGTTCATATTTAAGGTCACTGATTGCGAAGATTATCTTCAATATCCTTTTTCTGAAAGATGTATTATATATTTTATGTGAGGAAAGGACGATGTAATAATGTTAAGTTTCAAAGATGCCACTTGACTAAAATGGTCCAAGGCGCAGATGAAAAAGGAAGACCTCAAGAATACACAGCGATGCAATGAAAGAGAGAGAGAAAAAAAAATCTACTCCTGAAATATTGCAATTACCTTGTGACAATTGATTCCAAAGTTAAGGTTCAACATGTGCAAATGACGATCCCCCCCCCCCCTCACTATTTGTTGTCTCGCCTGCATAGCGAAGCGAGACTATAAGCGTCACTCTTTCCGTCGTTGGCATCGGCGGCGTCAGCAATCATGCTGTAATCACAATAACTTTCTATGGAATCGACATACAGTGTAGCATCAAAGAGAGAGAAAAAAAATCTACTCCTGGAATATTGCAAATACCTTGTGACAATTGATTCCAAAGTTAAGGTTCAACATGTGCAAATGACGATCCCCCCCCCCCCCCCCCCCCCAATTCAAGGGCACAGGTCAAGTTCGAAAATGAGTCAAATCTGTCAAAGGTCAAAAGGTCAATGAACTTTCTGCAAAAAGCACTGTAATCACAATAACTTTCTATGGATTTGACATAGAATCACAAGATTCATACCACAGGTACATCTCTCAAAGGCGCAGGTTAAGTTTGAAAATGAGTTGACAAAGGACAAAGGTCAAAAGGTCAACAAACTTTCACTGAAAATCACCTCACATGTAATAACTTTTTTGTACTTTTGAGATAGGATCACCAAATTCAAATCACATGTATATCTCTTGAAGGTGCATGTCATGTTCGTAAATGAGTAGAATCTGACAAAGGACAAAGGTCAAAGGTCAAGAGCTCAACAAACTTTCAGTGAAAAATCACCTCACATGTAATAGCGGGAGAGATCGAAAAACATAATTGAATTTTTATTACCCTCATATGAGTCATTCTTCCATTTTCCTGTTATTGTTTCTTTGAGCATGGTTGTATCTATCATCCACTACCCAATTTTATTACCATGCATTAACTGTCCATTTCATGAATGCTAAATCACAATTTATTTCATTCTCCTGAACTACAGGATAACCTTAATTTTACTTATACAATAGTTTTCACGACACTGTCAAATGTGTTCACATTGACATCACTTTCTTGTATCAATCCTTACCTTCAAGAGAGTAGCCTTGGTGATTTTTTATCTCACCTCAAACCAGTGGAAATCAGTAAATCTAGTGAAAAACTTAGTTACATTCATGCGGGTCAATGATCAGTGTATGTTGTAAATTGTAAATTGGAATTTGGAATGACCGGGAATGACTGGCATCAGCTGAGAAATATGATCTTTCTGGGCAATTTCAATGCCCTGCTGTATGGTCCAAAGAAATCAAGTTGAGATTGTGTATGGCATTGTAATGTTCACACATTTGAAAACATAATGGGCAAGGCTGTTGAAATGCCTAAAGGCTCGCATTAATATGAAGCTGTAAAACAGCGGGGGTGGGGGGGGGCATACTTCACAACCCTGTAATTTATATCACACAGTGAGTATGCATAGGATCTTTGTTGCATCATACATCGCCACTTTCCATTCATTTAATACACACACTGCTACTTTTTTTTAATGGGGATTTACTGCGACATATGTGACCGAACCTTAACGTTGACTTTTGAAAGTTTTAGAATTGTTTTGATCCATTTTGCCATGTAGCTAGCATTTATACATGTAGTGTATGCACATGTAAGATGTACTTACATGTATTGGTTTATTAAACCATGCCAGGATAATACTACTGTGTAGATGCCTTCCATGAGCATACCCTGGGATGGATATGTGCGCAATATAAATGTAGTTATTACTATTATTATTATTATATCAAATTATTTATCATTTGAGATGGATAAAATAATAAAGAAATATGTCACAAAAACATTACAGTTATGTCTGAATTATTTATTGTTCCTCATGTGTTTTTAAAAAGTTTTCGGGGTTTTTTTCTTTTCTTTTTCTTTTTTACTAAGTATGATAAGATGTGGACCATATGAGCAGGAGATTTTTTTCCCTAGAAGCAGTAGTAGTAGTACATTTAGTAAAGTAGCACATGAAGTAGAGTAGTAGAAACAGTAGTAGAAGGAGTAGTAGTAGGGTCTGAGCCATAAATAATTTTTTATTTACCTTTTTATATATGAAAGCTGTGAATTTATTTCATACAAGGAATGCAAATAAACTACATTTGGCTATACTCCCGTCGGTCAAATGTTATTCACGAATGTTTTGTTTTTTTTTAATTCTAATTTAAAGGGGAATTAACCTCAAAATATAAATGTGCTTATATTCAAAGATGTAATCTATTCCTTCTTGTTGTTATACATAGTTTTGCATTAAAATATACGAGATGGGTATAAATCAAGATCATCTCAGCAAAATTTATCGTCTGCTAGCGATACCTGGAGGCTGCCATTTTCTTGATGTGTACATAAAGATATTTTTAATCCGAATGCAAAATTGTCTTTCTTCTGATACAAAATCCCTTTGAGATTTAAAATATTTAACAGATATATACATATATTCTAAAAACGAAAATGAGTTTTATATTTCTTTGAAAATTACTATTTTACTAATAATAGAAATCTATTTTCTTGATACTATGACGTACGCGACGGAGCAAATTAATTCAAACATATGGATGATAACTTTCCCGAGCGTCAGTAGTGACAAACTATGCATTCACCTACTTTGGGCTTCAATAGTCAGAATACGCGTTGTATAAATTATGTTCTGCTCTGCCAGGCAAGCCCAAGAAATCGATTTTTACTTGGTAAAACCAGATAATTTAAAAAGAAATCTATAAATTTCAAATGTTTGAATATACACCTGTTATGTATTTTCCATAATACATGGGGATTTTTGTAATGAAGAGAAGCAATTTAGCTCTAGGATTAAAAATATCTTCCTGACCGGAACGGTTTCCAATAGTTCATGTACAACTCCATAATCATCAAGAAAATGGCATCCCCCATTTAAAGTGTTTGCAGATGATACCGTGTGCTAGAATGTGTTGATTATTTTAAACCCTTTTCTGATATATTTCTAAAGTGATACAGGCCAATGATTAAAAATATATTACACCTTTGAACATAAGAACATTGATATTCTGGGGTTAATTCTCCTTTAATGAAGTTATTTCCCCCTTCCTGCGCAAAGCGCGAAAACTTTGACACTTTAGCAAATTTTGAGAGAAAGATAACGGCTCACAGCGCGTTTTAGGCTTTTTTTTCTCTCACTTCCCCCGCTTTTCGCTTTCTTTTTTAGGGGTTGAAGGGGGGGGCATGGCCCCCTTGTGCCCCCTGGCTACGCCAGTGGATACCGTTAAAGTCCAAGTTCAGCGCTCAAAGTTAAAGTTTGCAAAGTCATCAACGGCAAACTGGCTTTAAGTAGTACCTTGAATTAAACTGGGTCAAAGCTACCATTTGGGCCATATTTGGGGGGGGGGGCATCTGGCGGGCACTAAGCAGCAGAAAATTTGTCCGGCATAGGCATTTTGTACTCTTGAGGTATTCCTGTATTTAATTAAAATGGGTTCACTTGGTATCTCCTACGTTTGATCGAGACCCAATTTGGGTGGTCCATTGGGGGCGTCTGGCGGCCCTTGGGCAGCAGAAAATTTGTCTGTCAGTATGATTTTCATAGTCTGTAAGATTAACTTGAGCATTCCAAATTGGTTTTAAGTGGTACCTTGAATATTTAAACTGGGTCAAAGCTACCATAGTGGGCCTTTGGGCCATATTTTGGGGGCGTCTGGCGGGCACTTAGCAGCAGAAAATTTGTCTGGCATGGGCCATTCTGTGCTTTGTGGTATTCATGTATTTATTTGAAATTAGTTTCAAGTGGTATCTCCTACGTTTGATCGAGGTCCAATTTTAGGGGCCCTTTGGGGCGTCTGGCGGCTCCTGGGCAGCAGAAAATTTGTCAGTATGATTTACATAGTCTGTAAGATTAACCTCAGCATTCTGAATTGGTTTTAGGTCGTACCTTGAATATTTAAACTGGGTCAATGCTACCATATTGGGCCTTTGGGGCGTATTTTGGGGCGTCTGGCGGGCACTTAGCAGCAGAAAGTTTGTCTGGCATGGGCCATTTTGTGCTTTGTGGTATTCATGTATTCACTTGAAATTAGTTTCAAGTGGTATCTCCTCCGTTTGATCGAGGCCAATTTTGGGGGCCATTTGGGGCGTCTGGCGGGCCCTAAGCAGCAGAAAATTTGTCTGGCAAGGCCCATTCTGTAAAGTGTATAATGAACCAATACCAAGAGTTTCATGCGGTACCTATAATCTTTGATCAAATGCATTTTTTGGGCCCATTTTAACGGGCCCCTTGGGCCAAACGCAGCAGAGGGGCCACGGCAGACGTCCATATTTGCATATAGGTTCCCCCCGAGATGTTCCAATACTCAGATATTGGTACCTCGTTCGTTTGATCAAAAGTCACTGGGCTTCCTGACTATGTGTATATCCTATTATCATCCATGAAGAAATTTTCCATTTTTTTTTACTTGAATATTACTCAAAGATCATAGTATTCCTTTTTTCATTTCCTTTATATCCATGATGGAAAAAACATTTCAGATACGGGAGGACATGTAAAGTTATATTACTCACTATGGGGCAAAGTAGCCTATGTGGTAACTTTATCATTCTGAAAATGAAAACTAAGCAGATATTTCCATATATACATATTGTAAGGAAATAACATATACAACAGCTTTGGCAAATCTCGTGGAAATAAATACAATGTGAAAGAAATGAGAGAATAATGGTTGCGTAACTTAAATCAAAGTTCCCCAAGGCATTGGCGTTCTAAGCCAACGACCCGGGTTCGATTCCCGGCGGAGACATTTTTTCAGCCTTTGCAAAAATTTCAAAAAGGGAGGACAGCTCTGGGGAACTTTGATTTAAATTACGCAACCATTATTCTCTCTTATATATATATATATATATATATATATATATATATATTAAATTACACAACAGATGGGAGAGTTCGAGGTGCATGACATCACGTCGCACATCATGATTATAATACTAATAGGAGATTCCCCGTATCGAAGTTGCCTTGGACTGAACCTCAAAGCTGAACCTCCAAAAATCGCGCCATCTTTTGACAGGATTTGGAAAACATCTGTGCGTCTCATTAAAACAAAACTGTATGTATCGGGTTATACAAGTCATACTCTATAATGAAAGAAATGTTGCTATCAAAGAAACAAAGAAAAAAAATAACAAAAAGCACCTTGTTGAATACAAACAAAACCTCAACAAAACAAACATAAGATAGACCTTATTGAGGGAGGGGGAGGGTCAGGGAGGGGTGCCCCCACCCAGGGTCACGGGGAAAGCTTTGGCATTTGTTTAAATCTGAAAATTAAGTTTTAGTTGCATTTTAGCTACAATTTTAAACTATTTTTGTTTTGGTCAAGCCGACTTCTATAGTCGCTAGCACACCTATGCAGGGACCGCGGAACCGGGGTGGGGGGGGGGGCTTTTTTCAGTAAACACGTGCAAACGTATGGCAGTGCAAAAATGTGGTTATACACCCATTAAGCCCCTCCACTTTCCAAGACGTTCCGCGGCCCCTGCTATGCCTGTTTTTCTTATAATGAATAGCTTAGAGCATATCAGCATCAAATGAGCTTTTGATCTGGATGAGTGCCACGTTAAAATATATTTTCGGGGAGTGGGAGTGGGGTGCGACCGATCGCACTCACCGGGCTTACTGGTCCTTCAAAAATGGTTCGGAAAGGTGTAAATTTGAAAAGACGATTGGTACTGCAGAATCGGAAATTGGCGTTGAGAGGTGTAACTTTGGGTAAACATCGGATTGAAAATGAAGTATATTGAGTTTTCTCTTGACAACATACAGAAGGGACAAAACATGGGATTCGGGGAAGGCGGGCCTGGACAAGACAGTATGGCATTGGGGGCAGAGTTCGACTATAGTAAATGAGTAAGTGCATGGGGCACGCGAGGCACGTGCCTCATTCGAATGGTAAAAAAGGGGGAAGGAAAATGGTAAGAAAAAGAAATGGAGAGGGGGAGGGATTGTAAAAAGATAATAAGATCCCCTCCCTTATAATAAATGGCCTTAGTTTAAATTTCATTCACAGAGAAAGACGGATCCCCCCCCCCCCCACCTAGTCGCCAATGATTCTCAATTAGTCGAACCCATAAAGGAGTAAGCCACTGTTGACAATGATATTCATCCTCTTCATGAACAAGTGATGAACATGTAGGTAATCGATTAGGGCCAGGCTTCAGTATTCCCTGCCCCCTTTCCAACTTTTCGTTTCTTTTCCCCTCTCTCTTCCCACTGTTTTCCACAAGGGGGAACCTGTGTACCCGTCACCCATCAGCGGCCGCCCAGTGCCCCGTAAAAATGCCAGAGGTAAAAGTGCCAGAGGAAAAAAGCCAGAGGTAAAATTGCCAGAGGAAAAAAAGCCAGAGGTAAAATTGCCAGAGGAAACAATGGCAGAGGTATAAATGGCAGAGGTAACAATGGCAGAGGAAAATATGCCAGAGTACATTTCTTTCAAGGCTCAAATACTTTATGTATTGTATGAATAAACAAGATAAAGAAAATAGTTACTTAAAGTTAAACACATTTTACGGATGGGTTCTGTAAATGACACTGGTGATTTGCAAAACAAAAAGATTTGTTTAATAGACCCCCTGTCAGCACGCGAACAGCTTAACCACAATAGTCTATCATTACTCGTTTGGTATGACAGAGGTGATAAGTAAAATACAGAGAATTGATACTTCAATTAGGTCTGTCTGCCATGCATACAGATAGTTTTCCCATTTATCATGGGGCATCATTATTCACTTGGTATGCAAAGGTTAAAGTTAACTATTCAAACGAATAGTTCTTTATAAAGAAGAGAAATGTAGTTTCGACGTATTTCTTTGCTTAAACAGCAAAACAAGAAAAATGTGAAGACTTTTGATACACAAAACAAAGGGTGGGGAATAAACATTCTGGTATATTACCAAATCCAGTAGGGGGTAGACTTTTAACACATAAAAAAGAAAGAAAGTGGCATGTGAATAAAAATTCATGTAGACTAGCTCCAAAACAACTGCCCATTTCATCGAACTGCATCACAGAACGATAAAGGTAACAGGCAAAACAAAGAGAATTGTTACTAAAACTGTCAGCATACAAATAGATTTTGCATTACACAGTGAACAGCTAGCTAGCTATTCATCAGTAACATGTATGATCAACAAGAAAATTGTTACTTAAAACTCTTTCAGCATACGAATAAGTAGTAGTACCAAATGGACGAGTTCTATGAACGTTTGATTATTCGTCTGTAAGACTGGATTAAGTATATAACAAAAATATAACAAAGATGTTGCAGTAATATTACCGCTTGAACCCTGGAATGTGTAATGAAACAATGTACACGTACGTTTCTTTCAAGGCTCAAATACTTTATGTATTGTATGAATAAACAAGATAAAGAGAATAATTACTTAAAGTTAAACACATTTTACGAACGGGTTCTGTAAATGACACAGGTGATTTGCAAAACAAAAAGATTTGTTTAATAGATCCCCTGTCAGCACGCGAACAGCTTAACCACAATGGTCTATCATTACTCGTTTGGTATGACAGAGGTGATAAGTAAAATACAGAGGTCGGTCTGCCATGCATACAAATAGTTTTCCCATTTAACACGGGGCATCATTATTCACTTGGTATGCAAAGGTTAAAGTTAACTATTCAAACGAATAGATCTTTATAAAGAAGAGAAATTTCTTTGCTTGAACAGCAAAACAAGAAAATGTGAAAACTTTTGATACACAAAACGATGGGTGGGGAATAAACATTCTGGTATGTTACCAAATAACTTATTAGCATAATATTTTTCTTTTTAACTAAGTTTCAAAGTGACATTGTTTTAATCCATAATATAACACTTTTGTGAAACAGCCTTTTAATATCTTGTTTCATGATTATCTCTCCTCAATTTAACCCTTAAACACCTTTTTTTTTCATACATGTATGCCTAAACTTAATGTCAATAAGTCAGCATTTTTTCTGAGATAACATTCACTTAGTTATTGTTGCCCCTCATACATTAATGCCCATTGTTTCAATCTGAAATTTCGACAATACTTTTTGAAAAGCCTGTTGCCGAGCCTTCTGTTATGAGTAAGGTAGCTTTAATAGCGATATGTAGTTGCCGGAACGCAAAACTGTTGAAAATCGTATTTTTTTAAATACAAGTGAGGATTACATAGATGGGATATATACCTTGCAAATTAATATATATATATATATATATAACATATGTTTTATATTATATATATATATATATGTATGTATGTATGTATGTATGTATATATATATATATATATATATACAAATTATGTATAACAATGCGCCCTCCCGGCTATTACCATAATGGCTTTATGGCAACACAAGGACTTGGGACCCTTATATATATATATATATATATATATATATATACAAATAATGTATAACAATGCGCCCTCCCGGCTATTACCATAATGGCTTTATGGCAACACAAGGACTTGGGACCCTTGTTGTGCGGTTACACATTGTGGGGGAAGAATTGCATAGTGGAGTCACCAGAGTGCTCAAACTGCGAGCAGCGAGCATAGCATATAACGCAAATAGTGAACGTCTCACATAGAGACTCTCCACGCAATCTAAGACAGTGCTCAAACTGCATGTGCAGCGAGCGTTAATACAAATTATGTATAACAATGCGCCCTCCCGGCTATTACCATAATGGCTTTATGGCAACACAAGGACTTGGGACCCTTGTTGTGCGGTTACACATTGTGGGGGAAGAATTGCATAGTGGAGTCACCAGAGTGCTCAAACTGCGAGCAGCGAGCATTGCATATAACGCATATATATATATATATATATATGACGTTTTATTACGCCTCTATCTCTATTTCTTTCTCTCTTTCTCTCTCTCTATCCTCTTTAACTTCTTTTACCATGGTTGCGCGAGTTTCCATGGAGCTTTCTCCCTTTCTGCGCTTCTGCTCTATTACGCCTCTATATCTTTCTCTTTCTCTCTCTCTCTCTCTCTCTCTCCTCTCCTTCCTGATCTCTACCATGGTTGTGCTGGTATCCATGGAGCTTTTGAAAGCAATCAAAGTCCACTCCCTCGTGACTGGGCCGGCCTCATCTTTGTATTGGTTTTAAAAATCCGTGTCCAGATAATAATAATATGTAACTCGTATATGTAACTTCAGTATATTTACACTACGAAAAATTGAAAAAAAAATTTGCTCGCTCGCAAGAACACTGGAATTTTAATATTCGGGCAAAAGGTGTCCCCTTCGGCAATGGGCTGCAGCCCCCCTTCCCCGAGGATTTTCAAAGTTCTGATATTGATGTTCAGGCAGTGAGGTGCTGGAATATCCAATATTGTGAAGCATTGCAAGGTTCCCAGATAATTATCTAACTTGTGTATGTAACTCTTGTAAATTTTCACTACGAAAAGTTAAACAAAAAGTTGCTCGCACGCTTCGCGCGCTCGCAAACATTTAGAAATTGAAAAATTGATATTCGGGCAAAAGGCGTCCCGTATGGCAATGGGATGCAGCCCCCCCCCCGAACTCCGTAGCATTTTCAAAGTTCCGATATTCGGGCAAACCACCATTTCATATTCGGGCAGCGAGGTTACCAGAGCTGAAACACCATTAATTTTAACAGTCAACTGATCACCATTCTTATAATACAAAATAACTTCCGAGCTGAGCTCTTTCAAAATGCTGTAAACCGATTTAAAAGGAACGAGAATGTTACGTAACAAAGCTATAATCTGGGACACAATATTTGCGCTGCCCAAATGCATTCCTGACTTGAATGCGTAATGGAATTTCGATGTACGTCCTGAAAAGATCAACTTTTATTGGTTCGTCTGCTCGAACCACGTGATGTCTTTTTAATTGGCCATTCACAGAAACCTCTGGAGGATATCGGGGCGAAGTTACGTGCAACTTTTCAAACCGTAATTCTTTCCACTCACTCTGCTAGACATTGTCGTAGACACGTCGTTTTGGAGGTTACTTAGCTTTGCTTCGTTTCGTGGACTTTCTTCGTTGCTTCGGTTAGTTCTAACTTCACCTGTTGAATGATGGCTAACCAGTATGGACTGAAGTGCGTCGAGTACACCCGCGAGGGTTCTCGGTGCAAGCGGAAGGCACCCCCAGCCTTGGATGCATTCCGGTGCTGGCAACACGAAATGTAAGTGAAAAAGTACTTTTATAATTTACCTAGCCCGGAAGGCACTATATAAGAGTAAAAAGCTGACGCTTTTGGCACAAATATTCAATTCTGAATGACAAGCGCCGTAAAAACAAATCCAACCAGCAAGCTTTTTATGTGAGATGCGAGTATATATAGCGCTAATGTCCGCTGTCAGCTATGCCTTTGCCCTACAAATTGACTCTAATCGGACACAGGTTCGGAACTGGGTGATGTTAAAGGTTGGTCGATGACGTAAATAATCATATCTGATCGATACAAGTATGTAATCACCCAATAAATTATACACACTACGTTCCATTTCATCTCCTCGTGCATACTTACAAAAGAAGAATATGTGGATCACATTCCCTTCCCGAAGTTTCAAAAACCGATCAAAAAGTAATGTGACAATTTTTATGGACACTTTGAAGAAGAAAAGGAGAAAAATCATCGAACTGACCATGTGGACCCGGAAATGTCACAAACTCAAGCAGTTTTCAGGCTCGCTCACATAAAGCCACTGTAAACCACCGCAAAAATCCACCGCAAAAAAACCACCGCGAATGGCAAAATGGGGACATAATCATGACGCCACAAATTACTCGCTTACCTGTGTTATATATATAGAAACGTGATCATGGTGAAAGGCAGTACAGTATTCTGTTTTTTAAAAAACCGCATCAAGGTGGTCTCTTTGAATATTTCACCTAGGGATATTATCGTTGAAGAAATCACGATTTCAAAATGTCAAATATCAGTAAATGTTCAAATGCTGTGCTAACTCGTTATAATTATAATTGATTTTTGTTTACAGCAGGCCAGCCTGGGTTCGATGCTGTGTGCAAGTTGGACCCCGTGGATATCGCAGACGCTGTTCCCGGCGCGGCCTTCATGCGCTCGAAGGAGACGCCGGCGACGAGCTCTACTGCACGCAACACGGTATGTACAGTACATGAATTGTGCCATTATGCAGTGGCGGCACCAGGATTTTTAAAGTGGGGGGGGGGTGGCAAATGGGGGGCAAAAGAAAATGTTGGGGGCAAAGGCGGACAAAATAAATTTTCCACCCTTTTATTTTTTTTCACTCCGAAAATTATGGGGGGGGGAGGGGGGCAAAGCTTCTGACTGGGGGGGGGGGGGAAATGCCCCCCATGCCCCCCTTGGTGCCGCCACTGCCATTATGATTATGCTTTCTCAAATATATCCTAATTTTTTCTCATTTTTATAATATAAATACTAGGTCACATTCCGTTCACTTCAGGTTAACAAAGGCAACGTCGAAATTCAATACTTGGTATAATGTAATTATTTTGTGGAAAGTTAGATAAGAATTATGAAGCATAGGCCTACTTAAAACACGAATGTCGATTCAAGGGGGGGGGGGGCGGAGGAGTCAACACCCACTCTCCCCTTTGATGACAAACATGAGGGTTGGAAATTGATATTTCGGGGGAGATTTTCACATTTTCAGCTTTTATTGCTTTATTCCTGAAACAATATACTCGGGGAAATGAATTTAAAATATTATATTTAAGTAATGGCGTCTGGGGAGTGCTGATAGACTTCTAGAAATCAGATTTTTAGAGACAAAACAATTATACAGGGAACCCTCCCCCTTTCTGACAATCCTGAAAGCGCCCCGTCTACTCATTTACCAGCCAATGCTTCAACAACCTTAAAATAGGTATGGCGTGATAACAATGTATCAGATGAATAATATTTAAATTATTTTGATTTTATTGCAGTCAACAAGTTGCACCGTGAGCACGGTCGTGCGGAGGTCGTTCCTGCTTACCGTCGGCAGCAGGAGGAGAGGCGGAGACGGGAGGAGGAGCGTGAGCGACTTCACCCGAGACGGAGGTCACCCCGTCTAGTGGCGCGAGAGATCGCTGCTGCAGCCGCCGCTCAGCTCGAGGCAGCTAGAGAACAGCGTCGTGAAGCCAACCGGGCAAACCAGAACCTGCGGAGGTCGGCCCGGATTGCCGCGAGGCGAGGTGGTGTGTGATCGTAGCCTGGAGTGAGTAAATATCTTAACATAAAGTAAACCAATCGACAATAAATAAATTTTTGATATTTATTCCACCCAGCAAACTCAATCTGGTATATCTCATGTACACGTTGTTGCGTAAAAAGACCCACCCCTTAAATGAAGAAAAGAAAATATTTGAAGAAATTAATTTTAAAGAAAAATATAACCTGACCCTTTTATGTCAGAAAACTTTCAGACTCTTGTCACCCAGCATAAAATATCCTGTATTGGCACTGAAACTTTCTGAAAAATGTATTTCTGCAAATATACTGACCGTATACTTGCTCTTTACGTTGTGGTCAAAATGATATTGCTAGAGGTTAATCAATCATTGACACTGAAATATATTTCAACTTGGCAATTATTTTATTGTAGACCTACATCTAAAATTTCACCAAACTTAGCTGATTTGCCCCGGACTGGCTTTAAGATAATGCCCGATTGAAATAAGATTTAAAGAGGAATTAACCTCAAACCTCAATTAACCTTTTTCTTGCGCAGCACCTAAGATTTGGAATAATCTTCCTTTTAACATTAGGCATTCCCAGTCAGTGCGCTCTTTTAAGACTAAGTTAAAAAAATAAACCCACCTGTTTGTAGAAGCTTTTCAGTAGTTTCCTTTTAGTGTATATCACTTGTGTAATGAACTACTATGTAACAATTGATTATCAAGCAATGGGTCCTTTATGATAAGCGCAGTGGAATATATGTGTATAGTCATTGCGCTATATAAATGTACGTTATTATTAAAATATAATGTGCTTATATTCAAAGTTGTAATCTATTCCTTTTTGTCCTCCGTAGTTTTGCATCAAAATATACAAGATAGGTATAAAACAAGAAATTTTCTCAGCAAAATTTATCGTCTGCTAGCGGTACCTGGGGGCTGCCATTTGAGATTTAAAATATTTAACAGATATATACATATATTCTGAACACGGAAATGTGTTTTATATTCCTTTGAAAATTACTATTTTACTAAATAGAAATCTATTCTATTGTCACACATGTTCACTATAATTGTAATTAATACGTAGATATAAAGTTTTAATTTTATCTCGTGATTCTTGATTTTTTCTTTATACAATGACGTAATTCAAATTTATGGATGATAATTTCCCGAGCTTCAATAGTAGCAAACTATGCATGCACCTGCTTTGAAATAATGGACTTCAATAGTCAGAATGCGCGTTATATAAATTATGTTCTGCTCTGCCAGGCAAGCCCAAGAAATCGATTTCTATTTAGCAAAACCAGAGAAATTAAAAAGATTTATAGATTTCAAATTTTAGAATATATGTATACACCTGTTAAGTATTTTCCTTGATATATGGGGATTTTTTTTTGTAATGAAGAGAAGGAATTTAGCTCTAGGATTAAAAATATCTTCTGATTGGAACGGTTTCCAGTAGTTCATGTACAACTCCATATCATGGAGAAAATGGCAGCCCCATGTAAAGTGTTAGCAGATGATACCGTGTGCTAGAATGTCTTGAATTAAACTCTTTTCTGATATTTTATTTCTAAAGTGATACAGGCCAATGATTAAGAATATATTACACCTTTGAACATAAGTACATTTATATTCTGGGGTTAATTTTCCTTTAAATATGTCTGCAAGTGGCAGTTGTAGAATTTTAACGAATTATTAATCCGTAAAAGATTGCTCCCAAGAAACCAAAGAATATAGTAATGATCGATAATTGTATACTGAAAAAAGGGGATTCTTATCCGGGACGGATCCATGATTTAATTTGTAAAATAGGGGGCACCGATCCAGAAAAGTACACAATTTAAGGAAGCATTTTTTATTGTGTACTTAAGGTATGCCAGTTGGGTTTCAAAGGGGGAGGTGGAGGGGCCACGGCCGATTCGGCCCGTGGATCCGCCCCTGTTATCTAGCGTTGCACATTATTGTTCACAAAAACGATGTTGACGATTTATACTAGCTGCTTTTGAATATATTTTTATTTACTACAATAAATCAATGTACCTACCTATTTGCTAGTCTTCCGACTACGCAAGCCATTCGAGTAATTAAAGTCACGACAGTGCATATACCCCCCTAGGATCACGCCTTCCTCTGTGCACGTACGCATGACGCGCGCACACAATCCTCCTCTTTCCTTCTCGCAGCCTAAAGAGTTGCAGCTAAGTCACTATCTTGCGCAAAATTCAGAGTTTGCTACTCTTTTAGCGCGTTTTTGGGTGACTTTTGCCAATATTTCCGTCCTAGACTTGTTTATTATCTGTTTAGTGTCGGTTTATGTCTGTCACGTATTTATTTTGGTGATATTTGAGCTTATATTCATACCTCACTTTTCACCTCTTTCGTATAGTAGCCCAGGGCATTCGCTTTGGCGTTTTGCCGGGCGCTCAGCCCTGTAACGTTTCGTTGGTGTTTCGTGTGTGTGGCTGCTGTGTGCATATACCCTTACGAGAGTGTTCTTTTGTTCGTAGTGCGTGAATGGAATTTTCCACACATTGCGCGGGAAAATTCCATTCCGTTTCACTCTCGCTTTGTACGCCCTTTTCTTTATAATTGTTTATTGTTGGCTCTTTTATATCTCCTTACAGGTGATAATGAGTTCTTCGGAGGAAGAGCAATCGAGGTCTTGGTTACCTCCAGGATCTTCCAATTCTTCTTCCCTCCCGTCCACTACTCTCACTTATAAGGGCGTCAGCCCAGTGAGTGTGTTGGAGACCTCTGTGTTTCGCTCGCCTACCAGCGAGTCAAACACGATGGTTAGGGGAGGTAAGGGCGTCAGTCTGTCTGCTCGTTCTGGTATTTTTGTACCGGGAGCGTCGAGCAAGACAGGCTGTATAGGTAAGTTAGGTGTTCATAAGTCTTCGGACCGAACACCCGTCATTAGCAATTCTAGCTCCCTCCAACTCACGACCACCGCGTCTGCAGTTGGGGGGGCGGTAGCTAGTATTACCGGGTCCTCTCGACCCCCGACCACCGTCGGGAGCCTGGAGGGGGCATTAACTGGTAAGACCGCTAAGCGGTCAGCTAATGATGTTACTGGGTCTTGCCGACCCCCGACCACCGTCGGGGTGCCTAGCGAGATTTCACCCAGTGTTACTGGCTTCCCCCGACATCCGACCACCGTCGGTGTGTCTGGGGGGATTACAGCCGGTAACATAAATCCGCATCCCGCTAAGAAGACCTCCTCCTCGAGCAGGTTCTCGCAGCGGAAGACTGCTGGTTCCCGCCAGCCACTGACCAACGTCAGTGCTCCGGGTGCTATTTCCAGCAGTGCTGCAATGCAGCAGCCCGTCCACTCCCCGGCAGTCAATGCGAATCGGGGCTCTGGTCGGGGAAGCACACAGTCCCTAGAGTTGCGGCCGAATTACTTCTCCCCACTGGGGAGCCCGGCCCGGACAATTTCGGTAGTGAGGCTTTTATACTGCAGCCTAACACTTCCCGTGCTTCTAAACGGCCTTCTATTACGGTGGCTCACACCCCCGCTAAGAAGCCTAAAGCCAAGAAGGGTAAATCCAAGGATAAACCCAAGTCGGGTAAGAAGGCTCAGCCCTCTCTTCCCCCCGACTCTCAATCTGAGCTGCTCAGATTAATGAGACTCTTTGCTGAGCAGCATGGTTGGGATACTAATCCCCCGACGCTGCCGGCTACTGAGACGGGTTCTCCCCAGTCAGTTTTCACTGTAATGGAGGATGTTCCCGAGTCGGACCCCGGTGTTTTCCCGGTCTCCGATATTCATGAGAACCTGGGACAATTTTGTCCGATTGCGGTTTCTCGACCTACTCCTCCCGTGCCTGCGGCTCTCGGAGCCCCGCCGGGGGAGGAGTCTGTCACTGGTCCGTGGGCATATCCACCCCTATGGGATTTTCCCCACCGGACTACTTCTCCCGAAATTGATTCTGTCTCGCAGGTTTCTACCCCGTCTGTTTCAGAATCTCAGGCCGGCTACGACCCCCAGCCTTGTCAGGCTATGGCGGCAGATGCCAAGGCCCTGTTAGAGAAGTATATGCCAGAAATTTTCCCCCAAGTCCAGTCGGACAGTGATCAGCCATCGCTGTTATTCAGACAGCATGGCCCGTCTCCTGGTATTCCTCTTACAGAGGACTTCAAACAGGAGTATGGGGATAGGGAGACACTCGCCGATGCGGGTCGGGCTACCCGACGCCCCTTTGGTAGTGCCTTCTCTTTCTATCGGGATGATACCCAGTGCTTCTTTTCAGCCAAGGGTTTATCCCAGGAAATTATGGGTATGGGACAACGTTTGAATATCTATTTCAAGTCTCAGTCCTATAGATCCGCTGAGAAGCCCCTAGTGAACTTTGAAACCAAAGTCAGGTCGGGCTTAAGGCTTTCGGCGTACCTGGGTTCACTGTTACGCCTTCGGGCCAGATCAGTTGAACTGAATGTGACCGAGGGGGACTCCAATTTGTTGGATGAACTCCTGCTTTTGTTAGCTGGACTTCAGTGGTCTCAGCTCTCATCAGCGGCGATTGACATTACGCATCAACGCCGCAAGCTGGCGCTCTCCACACTGGGAGTGCTAGAGAAAGACATCCCGCCTCTCTTGCGGGGTATCCCTTCCTCTCATCCCAAACTCTTTGGGGGCCAGTTTAACGAGGTCTTCCTCAAAGAGATAGAGGGTCGCAAACAGGCAAAAGAGATGGCCAGTCAATTCTTGCCCACTCAGCCTGCTCGGTCCTTTCCGAAGTCTAAGTCGGTCTCGACAGGCGCTAACCGCTCAAATCGTCGAGTGACTGTGACTATCCCTCGGGTTGAGACCCCCTACCCTGAGCAACCGTGGTAGAGGCTCGGCGAGAGGAAGAGGGGGGCGTAAGACCGCCGCCAAGGGCACGGTCAGGCCCAAGTCGGCCTTTTGATACCTTACCCCGAGTGCTTGTGGACAGTGTAGGCGGGCGGCTCCAGAGATTCCTCCCAGTTTGGGAGGCAATCTCCGGCGACGCCTTCGTACTATCCGTCGTGCGCGACGGCTTTTACATAGATCTGATAAAGCCGATTCCAAACGGCGCCATCAGAATCCGCCCGCCTCCAATGTCAGCCCTTTTCCAGCAGCACATCTCCTCAGAGATCGCCACGCTGCTGGGAAAGGGCGCTGTAGAAAGGGCGAGAGATCATCCTCATCTCTGTCTCTCCCCAATTTTTGTCATTCCCAAGCGCTCGGGAAGTTTACGTATGATTCTAAACACGAAAAGAATCAACAGGTTTATACCTCCAGTGCATTTTCGCATGGAGACCTTGGCATCTATTCTGCCCTTGATCAAGCGGGACGACCTTGCGATCTCCCTCGATCTCAAAGACGCGTACTTTCACATTCCCATTCACTCTCTGTCGAGAAATTTGCTGGGATTCGCGTTCCAGGGCGAAACGTTTCGATTTCGTGCCCTGCCCTTTGGGCTGAGGCCGGCCCCTCGAGTCTTTACTCGAATAGTGTCGGCCCTGGCCGCGTTTCTACGGAATCGCGGCCTCCGATTATTCGTCTATCTAGACGATTGGCTCCTAGTTGCAAACTCAGAGTCCCTCCTGTTGGATCAGTTATGCCTTTTACTGCGACTAACGCAAGACTTAGGCTTTCTGATAAACTGGGAAAAATCGGAATTATCTCCCACACGTACCCCGGTGTACTTGGGTGCGGAGATAGATATCCCGAATCAGCTTGCCCGCCCCAGTCGGGACAGAATTCGGACTATCACCATGACCGCACGGTCATTGCGAGTAGCCCGCAGGGTCAGAGCCAGACAATGGCTTCAATTCCTGGGCTATCTGGCCAGTCTAGTCGACGTCTTACCAGACTGCAGGCTGTTGATGAGGCCCTTTCAGAGGCACCTCCTCAAGTTTTATAGACCGGGCAAAGATTCTCTTTTGGGGTGGATTCCACTCCCAAGAGATATCAAGCTCCTTCTCGCCCCCTGGTCGAACAGTTCGTTTCTTGCCCAAGGCAAGCCTCTCTGTACACCTCTTCCGTCAGTTTCTCTGACGACAGACGCCTCCCTTCTCGGTTGGGGCGGTCATTGCCGGGGCGAGATGATTTCAGGGGACTGGTCTCACTTGAGAGTTATGCCCCATATCAATGTTTTGGAAATGATGGCGGTCAGCCTGTCTCTTCATCATTTCAGGCCCGGTCTTGTTGGTCGCACTGTACTCGTTCTTACGGACAATGTCACAGTAGCTGCCTATATCAATCGCCAAGGCGGCACTCGGTCTTCCTCTCTGAACACCTTAGCTGCCCAGTTGTGGAGGTGGTGCCGGTCTATGAACATTATTCCGGTAGCCTCCTACATTCCCGGTCAGGAAAATCTGATAGCGGATTTTCTGTCGCGGGGCAAATGCCTCCCGTCAGAGTGGACTCTTCATCCGGAGGTGTTTGCTCTTCTCCAAGAGGTGTGGGGTCCTCTGGAGATCGATCTGTTCGCCTCCACCCTCAATCACCGACTCCCGAGGTATTGCTCGCGGGTTCGGGATCAGGAGGCGTGGGCGATGGATGCCTTTTCCCTCCATTGGGGAGCTATCCGGGGGTACGCTTTTCCCCCATTCCTCTGATCCCTCAGGTCTTGAGGAAGGTCAAGGAGGACAGGGCTTGGCTCTTGTTGATAGCTCCACATTGGCCAGCGAGACATTGGTTTCCAGACCTGCTGAGTCTCCTGGCCGGCCAGCCGTTTCCCCTTCCTCTCAGGGAGGATTTGATAATTCAACCTCTCTCGGGGATTGTTCATCAACGCCCAGCGGTCCTTCACTTGACTGCCTGGCCGTTGTTGGGGAAGACGCCAGAAACTCGGGGCTCTCCGAAAGGGCCTCCCAGTTTGTAATGAGAAGCCGTAGAGACTCCACTAGAGATCTCTACAACTCTCGTCTAGGGGCCTTCTTTTCTTGGTGCGAGAATCAGGGTGTCTCGCCACGTGAAGCCCCTATCGGTGTTATTGCCGATTTTTTGATCTCCCTTTTCGATAAGGGTAGATCGATTTCAACCATACGTGACTATCGTTCGGCTATTGCCGCCGTCCACGTTGGTTTTGCTGATGGTTCGGGAGTCTCCAACTCCCCTCTTTTGGCTAGGTTGAGTCGCTCCTTCTTCTTGCAGCGTCCATCAACTCGTAGCCTGACTCCTTCTTGGAGTCTACCCAAGGTCCTTGACGTGCTTGCGAAGCCACCTTTTGAACCTTTGGGTAAAGCGTCCTTTCACCATTTAACGGTCAAGACGCTATTTTTAGTCGCTATTGCTTCGGCACAGAGGAGGAGTACTCTTCATGCTCTGTGTATAACACCGGGTCACATCCGTTGGGAAAACCATGGTGTGCGACTTATACCCAAGCCCTCCTTTATTGCCAAAAATCAGACTGCTTCCTCTGGACCAGTTGAGATTTTTCTTAGACCGCTGTCGGACCATTCCTCAGTGCAGGAGGATAAGGTCTGGTGTCCGGTGAGGGCCTTGAAATGGTATTTAGATAGGACTAAGACTCTTCGTAAGAGTGATCAGCTTTTTGTCATCACTCGAGAGCCCTTTTCCGCCGCTTCCAGATAATCCATTTCTAGATGGATAGTCGAAGCGATCCAGGCAGCTGGGCCGGAGGCCCTATTGACTGATGGGAAGCCCCGTGCTCACGATACCAGGGGCATCAGTGCCTCTTGGGCTCTTTTCCAAGGGGTGCCCCTAGTGGACATTATGAGGGCAGCCTACTGGCGTTCCTCCACGTCCTTCACATCTTTTTATTTAAAAGATGTTCTGTCTGAAGAGTCTTTTTCTAACAAGACGTTGCAAGCTGCAACATCATCCTTGGGTTCCTGTTGACCTTCCTCTTGGGACATGCCCCCCATTTGAATCTGTGCTGGTCTAGCAAATAGGTAGGTACATTGATTTATTGTAGTAAATCAGTAAAATCAGAATTGATTTTATTATTTGCTAGATAAATCTATGTACCTACCTATGTCCCACCCTCCTACCCCACTCCTTGCCTAGCAACATGTCAAAGTTTGTCTGAGGCTGCTCGTAAAGAGGAGGATTGTGTGCGCGCGTCATGCGTACGTGCACAGAGGAAGGCGTGATCCTAGGGGGGTATATGCACTGTCGTGACTTTAATTACTCGAATGGCTTGCGTAGTCGGAAGACTAGCAAATAGGTAGGTACATAGATTTATCTAGCAAATAATAAAATCAATTCTGATTTTACTGTTCTGAAGTAATGTTTGAAACTGTTTAAACCTTTTTTAGTTCATCATTTTCGGCAAGTTAATACTTACAATGTATTTTATAAATGATTTATGTTTCTATTTCAGACTAATCTGCAGAAGCAGCAGGGGGGAGACCGAGGGGGGATACTTGGTCGAACACTGCTGATGCTCTCGGAACGTAAACGCCTTGCTACAGGAGTAGTGGGGAGGAAGCTGAGGCGGGTATTGCATGGTCACTCAATCCAGGCCCGCTGCATTATCGTGGTCAAGAAAGTCTGGGTGTGGTCAGTGGAGCCAGACGCCGGAGGCCATTTCCTTTCTTTGACCGCCTGTCAAACATTTCCAAGAAGGTAAACCTTTTTTCAACATGCACGAGTACTGTTCATTCTTATAGGCCTACTCCATTATAATCATATTTGATTTCTAATGATAAATTTCGTATAAAATTATGTGCAAGGAATGTATAGGGCCTAAATTCAGCACTTTGAATATTGCATGGTGATATGAACAATCGGCCTATTCCAATTTAAAATTGTTTGTACCTAGCCCAATCGTTCGGGTATACACACCACTTGTATCGTTTGCATGTATGCTCTAAGTGAAAAAATAATAATGAAAGAATTATATATAGGGCTGAAAGGGGTTAAACAACCATGCTTTCAGATTGCAATTTTACACATTGGAACTCGATTCCCATTTAGAAATTATGTAAATTCATATTCTAAATCTAATATAATTTGGTCATACAAATTATTTGTATTTCTAATTTTAGCGATGTTTAATTTCATTGTCTCTTGCAGTCTTATATTCCCCATATTTTATTTTGACGCCAAATAAAACTGTTCTTTTTTGCCTCTCATTTCACAGATCAGGACTCACCGTGGGACTCGCACACACACAAGGATGGTAAGTATGCAGGTATTTCAATGTCTACCTTGTGACAATATGTTCCTAATCACCAGATCTGTTTATCTCTACCGGTGTTAAGAATATGGAAGTATGTTATACCTCCAAGGTGTGACGTGTTGGTTACTAAACAAGAACTGACGAATACTTGGTTTTATACCTTTTCAATATGTACGTTCGATAGTTACAACAAGTTGGTTAAGAAGTTGCCATCTAAGGTAATTTTAGCTAATGTAGAATTGCAATCATCCCTCTCATAATGGTTGTTTTATTGATTTTGCGTTGTGCATATTTTCAAAAGGTCTAGATTTGGCAGGAATTGTCCAATAAAGCCAGTTCGTAATTAGCATACGTCATAAATGACCCCATTGTTTCAAAGAATATCCCAACGTGAATGGGTCATATCTTATGCATTAGAGAAAAACCATCACCAAAGAGATGAAGGTGCTTCATGAACAACAATTTTTGTCTCCTTTATAAAAAAATATTTCCTTTGCACCATGGAATGTAATTCTGGTGCATAAAAAATGAAATAAATGGGGGTACATAACCTACATGAGAATGTATCCAGTATTTTCAGACAAATGCACATGACTTCGATATGCTCAGGAGCAGACGGCAATTACGAACTGGCATGTTACATGATGTGTACACGAAACTTGTCGACAATATGTACTTTCATGTGGAATATCAGGAAATGTGAAAATAAACTAGGAAACAATGACTGATTTGTAATACAAGAAAATTTTAGGAAAAGTGCAATAATGGGTAAATTCTTTATGACCTAAGAAAAACGAGTAAATGTAATATGTGTAATATTAAAAATCAAAAATATGTGTTGCTTCCAGATCCAAGTAAAGTATATTTAATCCTATTTCTGTGCACCAAATATCATCATCGTGAAGAGCAGAATGTAATAACAGTCTAGATAACTTCATCAGCTGAATGTTAAAAATTAGAAATACTAAAAATAGAATGTTTTGTTGCAAGTAGCATTAAATATTAAATGAGCAAGGCTGTTACCGACAGTATTTTCATGTCTTAACCAACCATGTGCAAGAAAATTGCTTTTCAGTTTTTGTGTGATAGAAATTGTATTACCTGAATCTGAAATGTTCAGTATTTTAAACAAAACATTGAATTAAAGACATGCAGAAGTAGAGCAAAAGTTATAAAATAAAATATCACGAATTACAGAATAGAATATTAAGAAAATAAATGTTGTTCCGTTACCACTCATCATGCTCATGTGGAATTGCCTTGCCCCTAATTTTTCTATACTTAGATGTAAATCTGTGATTCTCATTCTTGTCATGTGGTTATATTATAGGTCCCATTCGTGTATAATTCCTTCTTTGTTCTTGATTCCTATTCCTGATATTTTCTTCTGAATGCCACTCCTGTAGGATAACTAAAACTCGTTCTATACCTCTTTTAAACACTCTCTGTATTACCGATTTCTAATTTTCGGCAATGTTTATTTCAAATGATACAAATAATCAACAAAAACAGAAAATTTCCTGTTTAAATACTAAACATAAGATACTCAGCAATATTACCCCAAGCCCGTCCTCACCCTTTATAATCTTTCTCTCTTCTCTCTGTGCAAACTATCGAATCCCGACTTGCATCTTCAAATATGTATAACATATCTTAAAAAACGAGATATAGTGACCCCTTTTCCTTGTATCCCATTCCATCTCCTTATTCCAGAAGATATTATGAAATCCAGACTTTTCATACTGTAAGAATTAGAACAAGGAATCGGGGGTGGGGGCAAAAATATGTCCCTGAATACTATCTGGTATGTTTTCTGGATCCAACAATGATCAGAACACAAAGTGCTTATTTCCAGGAAGATTATATTACCACCTCTCTGTCATTTGCCATTCATTCTTTTCTCAATTTCCATGTATCCTGTCTATTCCAGTGCACTCACTGCTGTACACTTCTCTCCATTGCAGCAGGGATGTTCGCAGAATACTTTCCACTGTCTTGTAAGATAGCCTGTCTTTCTAACTCTTTCTATTTCTCTTTCTCTCCCTCTCTTTTCTATCATCTCAACTCCATCTCCGGCTCTGCCCCATTTTGACCTATCAAAATTAGGTTTGCTTGTTTGTATATTCAAAGCCAAATGCTATACGCCCTCTTGGCTTGAGGGTGGCACCTCACTTTGAAACAGCCGATATTGATATTAGCATTGTGGATCATATGGAATCTTTGTCTGTACCTCCTTGGACTTTTCAGAACCCATCAGTTATATTTGATTTAAATCAATTTCCAAAGTCATCCACTAGTCCCATTAGATATCAACAATTATTTAATGTCATCAGCAATGATTTTGTTGATTACAAACACTTGTACACAGATGGTTCAAAGGATGGGAACAGGGTAGCTTGTGCAGTCGTCTCAAGTGGCTTGCACCCTAAGAGCTATTGTCTCCCTAACCAGTTCTCTATATTCTCGGCTGAGCTCACAGCTATCATTTTAGCCTTGGAAACTGTAGAACAATCTGACTATAGGCAGTTCTTGATATGTTCCGACTCGATCTCGGCATTACAAGCTATCCACAACAGGTTAGTTGACCATCCTCTTGTTCTGTACATTGTTAGACAGTATTTTGCCCTCTCTGACGATAAGGACATTGTGTTTTGTTGGGTCCCCGGGCATGTAGGCATAGCTGGGAATGAACGGGCAGATGCTTCTGCCCAAGCTGCTCTAGTCCAACAGGCAGCGCGGTGTTTTATCCCTTCATCAGACTTGAAACCAATTATATCCTCTTACATACTGAATCTTTGGCAGACTGAATGGGATGAGTATAAATAATAAGTTCCACTCAATTAAACCAATCCTGAGTGAACCTCTGACTACGTGCCCATTGCCACGTCGTGACCAAGTTGTCCTTACTCGATGTCACATTGGACATTCTAGAATCACCCATAGATTTTTTTTTATGCGGCGAACCGCCCCCAATTTGTGCTGGCTGTCATGTTCCACTGACAGTGAAGCACTTATTGTTGGAGTGCAATGACTTTGCACACATCAGGAATTACTATTTCCGTGCTTCCTCCTTGAGGCAGCTTTTTACTTCTGTCAAAATAACTAGTATTTTGGGATTTCTGAAGAGATCTCGTATCTTCTATGAAATATAAGCTTGGTCCTTTTTTTTAGATTTTCTCTTATCTACTGTTCTCTTAGTATACTGCTCTTGTTCACATTGGACTGTAACCTTGTCTATCTTATCAGTGTTTATGGAATATACTATTAATGGATCCAAACATATGTGTTTAGCCCGGATATAGCCCACTTAGGTGCTGACAGGGCTTTAAACCACATATCACTCACTCACTTGCTTGTTTGTATACTGTGTAACAGATTCAACATGTTCGAATTAATGTTTTCTCTTTGACTTTTTTATGTGATTAGAATGTTAATAACTTTCTCTCTCTCTCTCTCTCGCTCTCACTCTTTCTCCCTCTCTTTCATTCTCCTTCTCTCCTTCTTGTCTTTGTGTTACTTTTTATGATTAGGACTTACCAATGATTTACATGTTTAAATATTTTGTTACGAGCAGATCATTCTTATGTTAGAGGGGCTCAAACTGTAGTCTTTCCGAATGAACAAACTGGTTTGCGTGGAAGAAAGGCCCTAGTCCGGGGACTTTTGCCTTTGTTTCACAAGTATCGTATAATACCCCATGTAAATTGCACAGTATCATAGTTACATGTATGCATATGCATACACTTCATAATTGCGAAACTTTTGGGGTAGGGGTCTGAAAATGGGGATGAAATTTATGGTGGGAATTCATTCACGAAGGAGAATGGGGGAAAATTGATGAGCAAGATGAAGGTAAAGCATAAATAAGTACCAGTGGAGGTGCTGTATATTGGATTGGATGGTTGTAAAGTTACATGTTTGATTATTAATAGCCATCCAGGTGATTAAGATTCACTAACTGTATAATGGTCATTGTGTACTGATATAGGGAATCTGAAATTAAGGGACTTTATTGGTTTGAAAAATGCCAATCTTAGATGCATCCGTCCAGATTGTTGTGTTAAACAGGGTTACTTTGTGTTTGCCATCGTTAAATCTCTTATTTCAACTACAAATTGTTTTCTTTCAACAAATACAAGCCTGTACTCCTATGTTTAGGAGATTAATTCCTCTGACCATTGCAATATATAAAATATCTGCCTAAGAAACAAGCATGTCAGGTATGTGATTAGAAGAAAGACCTAGGTCCAGCTTGTATTAAATCATTTGCTGTTGCCATTGTAACACATATCATTCCACATGTATTAAACAAAGTATGGTAATGTACTAAAGGTTCCCTGAAAAGGGAAATATTCGGTCTCTGAAGCATATCAAGTTTTTCTTTAAAAAACTTGATGGACTTTCGCGCTTCTTCCTGTTATGTATTCAGTAGAGGATTCCCTCTCATTCTTTGTTACTCTGTATCATCTGAGATTTATCGGAATAAGATTTCCTGGTTGGAATAATGTATATTTAATCTAGATTTTCTTGTTTGAATATTTTACCGTAAAATAGGGTGAATGGGAACAAAATTTGGAAAATTTCTCACACAGGAATGATGAAGACCCTTTTCATTATTTTTATTTGGCATCAATTCAAAATGAAAAGTGTCGGCATTTTTCCCGGGAATTTTTTTTTTTTAAGATTTTTTTTTAAACGAAATCTCTTTTCAGTGTTTGGTATATTTACTCGCTTCGATAATGTATATAAGATACAAAACATGATTTTCTTTTGTTTTCTCTCTCTCTCCCTGATGTACCATATTCAAAGAGGCAAATCTGATTTCATATTGCATCTTACAAATAAGACATTTGAAATTTGATTTGCTTTTTGAATATGGTACATCAGATTCACAGCGAGTTTTTCTTCTATTTTTGTTAATTTGAATAATGTATGTTAGATTCAAAGCAGGAAATATCTTCACAATTGTGGTGAATAGGACCAAGTTGGAAAGTTTTTATGTGTCACAATAATTGTCCAATCTTCAGTACCGAAATTAAAGAAAAAGGGGATCTTTTATAGTTTTGATGGGGGAAGGGGGTAAAAACGATGTCCCAATTTTGGTTCCCATTCACCCGGATGTTCATATTCACCCCGTTTTAAGCCATATCAGATTCGCAACAATCTTTAATCCCCTTTTTCTATTTGTTAGTAATACTTATTTGTTTGTTTGAATACCGTATATCACATTAAAACCAAAACAAAATATTTCTTCTCTCTATCGCCAATAATTTTTCTTATGACTGAATCAAATTTAGATTTGGGGGTGCATAGGAACAAATGTTAGAAACTCTTGACATTTTGTTACCCAGGAATGATGCAGACACTTTCAATTTGTTGTATTCATGATTAATAAAGAACAAGTGACAAGGGTCTGCATTATTTCCGGGATTTACTTTGTAAAATAAGATGTCCGAATTTTTTCCCTATTACTTCTGATGTTCCCCTTCACCTTGTTTTATGGTAAATCAGATTCACAATATTTTTGTTGTAATTTTGTGTGTATGTAGAAAGGATACTCTTATTTTGTTAATGATGTAACAGTAAATGTACTACGTCTTTAATGGATACATTCACTTGTTTTAGGGTAAATCAGATTCACAACATTTTTGTTGTAACTTTGTGTGTATGTAGAAAGGATACTTTTGTTGTTAATGATGTAACAGTAAATGTATTACGTCTTTAATGGATGCTTTCATTTTCTGGTGGTCATGGCATTGCGTGTGGTGTAGGTGCTGCCTGACTGGGATATGGTGACCTGTGAATGATGAGCCTACGGGGTCCTATCCCTTAAATTGTAGGTGAACGGCACGCCCAGTCAGATGTAGGGATTTTTTTTTTTTTTTTACTTAGCATAGGTTTTTTTCCATGACCGCCAGAGATGTATTATTTTTGTATGTATATACTTAGTGTGATTTTAGAGATGTTGGTATTATTTGCATTTCAAGATTGTTTATTTCTTGCAATATTCTACAACTTTCGCTCGGAACCCCTTCTCAGTTTCCATTTGTATGACTACGATATCTTTGATCTAGATTCAGTTTTACAATACTTAAATGAGATTAAAAGCAGAATATATTCCTCTTTTCATAATATTTCAAATCTAAATTTGCTTGTGAATAGTGTAGGCCTGGGTGCATAATTGGGATAAATGGAACAAAAGTGTAAAGGCTTTATTAACAATTTCGTAGACAGGAATGAAGCAGACCCTTTCCATTTTATTTGAGTGACAGTCGGTTCAAAAGTGGAAAAGGACTGTTAAACTTTAGATTTCTTTTTTTTTTTTGGGGGGGGGGGTGAGGGTGGAAACGATATTCCATTTTGTTCACCGTCACCCCATTTTACGGTACATCCGATTTACATTCATGGAATTATTTCGCCTTTTGTATTTCTATTTTCACTTATTACACGTATAGATTTACAAGTGTATATAACTTTTAAAATAGAAATGATTCTCTCTATTGCTATACAGCGTGAGTCAATAAAAAGGAAACCCATATTAAAACCAACGCTGTTCCATTTATTTATGTACCTATTCACCTTATTAGTTTTACGAAACTATGTATTTTTCCTTTTTTCATATAGATTAGCCTCTTTCATAAAGATTTAGCGTTTTTGATTCACCATTTCTTTTATTTACCATTAATGCAAACCTGAAAATGGTCTTCATTAATACTGTTTATTCGAATACTAAATTGAGGTGAATAGGAACAAAAATTGGAAAATAGAAAGAGGATTTTTCAACCACGAATGGCGCAAAACCTTCATTTCTTTTATTATGAGTACAAAAATGAAAAGAGGCTGCATTAATCCTATTTTTTGTTTAAATCTTATTTTTTCTTTGTAAAAAACAACCATATTCCATTTTTGTTCATATTCGTTTAGTTTTACAGTATATGAGATTCACGATTTTCAAGATTTTCCCGCTTTTTTCTTCGAAAATACTTATCACAGAGTTGCTTAAATACTGAGAACAGATTGAATACGAAGCAATTTTCCTGTCTGTTACATTTTATAGTTATGACTTTTCAAGCAGATTTTTTTAATGTACAGCAAAAGGGGAGAAAAGGGAACCCCAAAAGTGGAATAATTAATTTTATAACCTATTTTTCACCTAGGAATAATGCAGACCCTTTTCAATTCATTCATCATGAATGCAAAAATGAACGGAGTCTGCAATATTCCTGGGATTATAATTTTTTTTATAACGAAGCTTTTCGACCTGCACTCATCAGGTTATCACGCAGGTATATAACAAATTACTCGAAATAAACTATACTCCATGAACCTGGAGGCAACCCGGACGCCGTAATAATATAGTTGATTTCGAGTAATTTGTTATATACCTGCGTGATAACCTGATGAGTGCAGGTCGAAAAGCTTCGTTATCATGTCTCTTTTTCGTGCCATATTGAATTTTTGTAGTACCAAGAAATTATTTGAGATTTTTTTTATGTATGTTATTGCAAATTATGGTAATATAGGTTTGCTTGTGAAATTCTGCATATGATATTCACTGCAGCAATTAGAATTCCTCTTTTCTTTTACTCTTAATGATTAATAATTATATCAACTTGTTAGAATAGTTTATATATTGTGTATGTAATATTCATCAATAATACATGTCTCATCATGTACAAGGCATGTCCGGTCTCTCAAGGAGTATACATCTCCAATCTGGTATTGCGCAGGTACTACATCTTTGAAGTTATTGGATATGATTCAGAACAAAGCCCTTCAACATAAGATCACAGATAATGTTCCCTTGAGTCACTGGAGGAATGTCACATCACTATTTTCCATAATTTCTTCCTTCGTCCTTTTACCGAGCTGGCTGATATCTACCAGATGAGGCACTTTGTTTGAAAACATGATCTATAGACATCTAGTGGTCACCCACATTGTGTGCAAATTCCTAAATCAAGAACTGAACTTCATCTTCAGCCGGATTTTAATATTCAATGAGAAACTGGCTACAGAATTCTTCCAGCTTTCCGGGAATTTCGATATTTGGGTTTCTCTAAGAGCTGTAAATCCTTTTCTTTTGGATCAGTTATATAAAGTAATTATGTTACTTTGCTATTGTACATGGCGTTGAGTGTAGTGTAGGTGTTGCCTGGCTGGGAGATGGTGACCTGTGAATGATGAGCCCACGGGGCTTTGTCCCTTAAACTGTGGGTGAACGGCACGCCCAGTCGGGTGTAGGGATTTTTTTTTTTTTTTTTTTTTTTTACTTAGCATAGGTTTTTTTTTTTGGATTCCATTTTTTTTGTTAGGGCTTAGCATAGTGTTTTCCATGACACCAGATATTTATTGTGCATTATGTGTAATTATTATTATCTTTATATTTTTTATATAGGGTCCATACTGTTTAACATTTTTTTTTTTTTTTCCATTTCAAGCTAATCTTGAAATGTTCATGAGTTTCGCTCTAGCTCTCTCTTATTGAGGTTCCACAAAGTCCTCAGGATTTAGTGATATTTTTTCTTTGTTTAAGATATTTATTTGAATACTGTATATCGTATTCAAGACAAGACATTATATATTAATTATGGCTTATAAAATCTTATAAAACAGTGGGAATATGAACAAAAATGTAAGATTTTCTTTAGCCTTTTTTTTACACATGAATGATGCAGACTTTTCATTTTTTGCATGAATAAATAGAAGATTCTGCATTAATTGTGGAATTTCTTTGGAATGATTTTCCATTTTTGTTCCTATATCCCTTTTTACGGTATAGCTTCATGTCAGTTGTGATTTCCCTTATCTGTTTCTACTTGTAATGATTACTTGGTTATAAGATTTGCTTCGTTTGAATACTGTATATCAGATTCAAAACAACCCCCACCTTCTCCCTATCTCTCTGTGACTTTATATAATTATGACTTATCAAATCTGATTTGCACACCTACGAATTAGGTGAAAATAAATAATTTTGGTGAAAAGGAACGCAAAATAGAACACTTCTTTCTTGACATAAGTTGTCACCAAGGAATGATGCAGACACTTTCATTTATTTTATTCATGATAAATAGAGAAAACAACAAGGGTATGCATTATTCCTGGGATTTACCTCTTTGAGGTAAAAGAAGTAAGTTCCAAATTTGTGTTCCTTTTCATCCTGATGTTCCTATTTCGCCTGTTTTACGGTACATCTCATTCATTTTTTTCTTTTTTCTTTTTCTGTTTCAAGGTATTACTCGGATGTAATTGCTTTAAATATATTTTTATATTAGATTCCAAACAAGCGTAATTCATTCATTCTCTCTGTTACGTTTTACGATTTATGACTTATCAGATATTGGCATGTTAAACTGTACCGCAAAATATGGTTATAGACATACAAACGTATTTTTTATATTTTAACCATGAACGACGCAGACCATTTTCATTTCTTCATCATGAATATAAAAATGAAAAGGCTCTGCATTACTTCATATCTCATTCGCCACAACAATTGTTATTTCTCATTTGTATTTATATTTGTAAGTAAGCATTTGTTTACTAAACATCAGGTTCACAGCAATAAAAATTGAATGAAAAGAAGGAAGGAGCCAATTTCATTATGAATTAAGATACCAAATGTTTTCCTTTTCAGGGAACTTTTAAGGCGATTCCGCTCAATGTTTCCCGTGCGACATAGAACATTAATCCATACATTTTTCATCCATAAATAAAAAATCTCTTCATATGACCTTACTAGGGGTAAGTTATACCAGACAAACATTATTCAATGGTCATACCACGAGATTCTTCATTTTGGATGAAATTGGGGGGGGGGGGGGGCATACATGCATGTTGTACGGGACACATAACACGGAATGACCCGTTAAAGGCCAAGTCCACCCTAACAAAAAGCTGATTTGAATATATAGAGAAAACTCCTACAAGCATTACACTGAAAATTTCATCAAAATAGGATGTAAAATAAGAAAGTTATGGTATTTTAAAGTTTCGCTTAATTTCGCAAAACAGTTATATGCACATCCTGCTCAGTATGCAAATGAGGGAACCAGTGACGTCACCCACTCACTATTTCTTTTGTATTTCATTACATGAAATACGAAATATTTTAATTTTTCCTTGTTATAATGTGAAACAAGGTTTGATTCCTCGCTGAAAATGTGTAATTGCCATTGTTGCAACCTATACACGATTTCAATGAGAGCTTCCTAATTGTGAAATCTGCAGAAATTAAAATATTCTATATTTCACATAATAAAATACAAAAGAAATAGTGAGTGGTTGACGTCACTGGTTCCCTCATTTGCATACTGAGCAGGATGTGCATATAACTGTTTTGCGAAATTAAGCGAAACTTTAAAATACCATAACTTTCTTATTTTACATCCTATTTTGATGAGATTTTCAGTGTTACGCTTGTTGGATTTTTCTCTGTTTATTCAAATCAACTTTTTGTTAGGGTGGACTTGGCCTTTAATACATGAGCATACATTGTTTAGTACATGTAGAATGATATGTGTTACTATGCAGCAGTAAATGGCTTAATTAGAGCTGGACTTGGTCCCTTCTTCCAATGACATACCCGACATGCTAGTTTCATAGGCAGATTTATATATTGTAATGTTTAGAGTAATTATCCTCTATATATAGGAATTGTTTTTGTTCAGAAACATTATCTGTAGTGAAAATGAGAGATTTAAAAATGGCCAACGCAATGTTACCTTTTTTAACATAATGATCAAAACGGATGCATCTAATGTCACTTTCCCCCAAAACTAATAACTTCCTGATATCAGATTTCCTTTTTCAACACACAAGTACGGTTACCGATGTTAGAGTGTACTTTAATCGTGGATGGATATCAATCATATCCTACTTGTAACTTCATGAACCATCCAATCTAGTAAACAAAATGCTCTACTTTTGCTTATGTTTATTCCCTGTATTATGTTATCATGTAGTGTGTTTTTTTTCAATTCATGTTCATGCTTTTCACCAGAATTTTAGTCACTACTTAGTTTCAGACCCGTCGGCAAAAAGTGTCGCCGTGAGGGTGTATGTGGGTGCATGTAGTTTATTGTATGATTCACATATAGGGCGCTATCCCATACCGTAATTTGGAAAACATTACTTATGTGGTAGATTTTTACCCCTCTTTGACACATGCTGCTAGCAACAAAATGCTGGGTCTAACTAGTTTGGCCAAGATGCTGGACTTTGGCTCTCCTTCCTCTCCTGTATCTCCTTTCTGGCCCGAATTCACAAAGGTTTGGTTTAAACCCCCTCCTGGGTTTTTTTAAGCGTACGTGCCTACGGAATCCGATCCAATGATATTTTTTCTTTGAGCGCGCGCATTGGCAATGTGCGCTTATTCACGCTTATTTTAGGTTTAAACCTTACCCATGGTTTAAACCGCCTCACTGTTTAATTACTACATATTAGATATAGACTATTTTGCTTGCAGGAATTCACTTTCTATATCTCTATCTATATCTCAATCGTTATACTTTCTATATTCCCATATTTGGTTTGTTTTTATAAATTGATACCAGATTCACAGCAAGAATGATATTTTTCTCTTATATTTACATCTTTAAAAAAAAAACCCAGACTTTTCTTTATTGAAAACTTTTGGTTTAGAGCAAGAACTTATTCTTCATAATAACTAATCATGCATGATTAGTTATCAAAAAGAAAAATAATATATCGTATTTATATCCTATTTATTCTAGTTCTTTCTCTGAAGGCATTTTTTTTCTTCAAATCTATATAAGCTTGTTTGAGGACTGTCTATCAGGTTTTAAAAAAATTCTATTCTATTTCCGTATTAGTAATCGTGTTTTTTTATTAGATATATATTGACCTTGTCAGATTCTAAGCCAAAATTAATTCTGTTGCTTTTTATAATCATGACTTATCAAAACAATATTAGCCTGTTTGATTTTATGTAAAAATATTCCCTCCCTATCTTTGTCACATTATTTCAGATCAAGATTTGCTTTTGTAGATAATTATTACCAAGTAATCAAAAACTGAAGGTTAAATATTGCCTCATTTCTTTTTATAATCTTTTAATTTTAAATTCCCTCGTTTGAATAATGTACATTAGATTCACAGAAATAATTCCGTTTCATTTTTCTCCCTCTATTTTGATTTGCATGTGTGAATACTGTATAGCACATTAACATCAAGAAATCTTCTTTCCATTATACAATCATAAGATGTATAGATTTTCTTGATTAAGACTATATAATTCATTTGTAGCGATCGTATTTCCTCATTCATTATAGATATCTTCCTTCTTGAATACTGCGTATAAGATAACAAAGTTTCCACTATTTATATTTCTTTCTTTCTCTAAATGACTAATTGCTCAAAATTAGATTTGCTCGTTTCAATACTGCTCATCAGATGCAAAACAAGAATTATCTTTACCCCCACCCACCCACCTGTTATTCTTTATACTATTCTCATAGGTTTGCATGTTTGAATACCGTATCAGATTCAAAACAATATCTCCTTTTCTCTTTTTTCAATTTAGATTTCCTTATTTAAATACCGTATATTAGAATCAAAATGACCTCTCTCCCTCTCTGTAACATTTTAGGGTAAAGAAATTCGAAATCATAATTTTTTCAGTTTAAATACTGTACTGTCAGTGCACAAAGGAAATTGTCATTCCAATATTTTGTAATCTTCATAACCATTGTAAATTTCCAAACCCAGATTTGCCCAATCCCACCCCCATCTCCTTACTCTTTATATAAGTATGAAATTATTGAAATAACTATTTCCCTCTTTTTCTATTGATAATTTGTACAGTATATATGAGATTCAAATCAAGTGTTATCCCCTCTGTTTGTGGTTATGAAATTACTGAACAAATCATTTCCATATTTTCCCTTTTATCCCTCCCCTCCTCTTGTCAATATTTTCGAATCTAGATTTGCTTTGAGTACTTTCGACCAGATTCACAGCAAGAGCTATTCACCTTCTACTAAATTTGATATATTCATTGCAAATCCAAGCTATATTGTCCCATACGTTACCGACCACATCTAAGATTCTAGTATCTGATGACGGTTTCCAGCTGATATCCTTTCTACAGCTCGGAGCAGATAAAATACTTATTTTTATGTGAATTTATGTTCAAAATTCTATAAGACAATTCCATGATGCTTGGTAAAATATGGGACATATACATTGGACTTGCCCGCCTATTTGTACACCGTACATAGGACTTGTCAGATATTTTATCCGACAAATTTACTCTCAGCCAATCAGATGCAAGGATTTCAGTAGCTTATAACAGTTGTCGATAAAATATCCGACAACTTCCTTTCATAAAACGCTCCCCTGATTCACAGCAAGAACCCTCTCCGTATGTCATTACTCTTTGTAATGATCACCTATAATAATAATAATAATAATCGAAAGTAGCTTAACTTTATGATTAAATTTTACTTTCTTAGTACATGTCAATCTCTGTTAATATTTTTCTTTGAAGATTTGACTTAGTTTTATTTTAGTATAAAGTAATTATCAGCGATATATATAGTGCTCGTAGATCAGTAAATCCACCGTAATTCCAACCTGAAAAGAGTTGAAGCTCATTGCATTTTCAGTAGTCATTCAAAGCAGCTCATGATACTGAAAGGTATCAGTCATCACATTCCTAGTTGAAGTGTTATTTTGTCTTCAGTACACTTTGATCATGTTGAATTTATCAATCATAAAAATAAAGGACAATTCCTGCTAGAATATGAGTTACAAATAATTATTTTAGTATATACATCTATTACATATTACCATTTGTGGAAATGGTCACAATATTCCAGTTGTTGATGTGATATGTATTTAATAATTATAATGTAGATGTTTACCTTGGATTTAATATTTGTAGTCGCATGTCAATGTTGCTTACCTCTTTTATCCCCTCAATCTCTTGTATAATTTTAATCTTCAGTCACCCCCTTCATTATAATCACCTCGGTATTGTTATTGATGTTAGTTGTTACTTGCTATACATATTTTTACATAAATTTTAGATTTTACTGTAAATTAGCCTTAGGGCTTCGAAAAAGATTATTTGTAGTAAAACAAATAAATTTATAATATCATTTTGAATAACAATTATATTTTGTATAATATCTTAAACTTTGACTTAAAATGTGTAACCAAATCATGCATCACACTTGCAATGTTTAATAAGATATATTCCATATTAATAAATTGTAGAGAAAATATTGGCCAGTCTGGGATTACTTTCCGTCTCTGGGCCCAAGATGGAATTATTCTCAGTCACTAGAGTCTCATTAGCATCTGCATATGAAGAAGGAATTGTGCATTACAGATAACTTTGTATGAAATGCGATTAAAGTCATTTATTTCAAAATGCCTTTCTTTGTTTCAGCAAATAAGTTTCCATATGCAGACGTGCATATGTAAATTTATGGTGGACATGCAAATAGGGTCTATGAACCCAGACGTGGGTGAGTAAACCCTTTTGCATCAGTAACTTATTTTTTCATTTCCAGACGTGGAATTGTTAATCTAGTTGCTCACTGCTAGAAAGCAAGTTACGTAAAATTATGCAGCTATGCTTCAATTCCTTGCGTTGCTAAAGAAAAATACCTCTCTAATAATGAGAAATATTGCAAGTGGGATATTCCAAGCAAAAAAATAAGGACTCATCTGTAACTAATGTTAACTTATGTTGTCAAAAGACATTCATTAACATTCATTTGTCGTGAATGTATTTTTTTTACAAAAATTACCACAATGACTTAATTCCACTGATATTTTATTTATATATTGATATTGTGATATTATGATTTGTGTTATATCACGTTACTTTGTTATCATACTGTACATGTTATCATAATAATATTTGAATTTGATATAAAATGGATGAATTTGTTCTAAACTTGTTAAATGGTGAAATATTGTTATATTTATACTATTGGTTAAATATGCAATGATTGCAAGACAATCCATGTATTTAAAGGGATGATTGCAACTTTTATTTGTAACAAGGGCACTTCTATAAGTCAATATAGCATGTTTCAAGTATTTACAATATAAATATTAATAATGTATTTGTTGGTTAAGCAAATACTTTGATATACGTTTCTATTTAGAACCCTAATATTCTTCTGTTAGCATATCCAGGGGCCCTCACTAAGATGAGAAGAAAGGCTTTTCTTAAGCCTCTCGAAGTTTGTTCGGTAGCTTGTTTTGATATATATACCATATACATGGGTGCACATAAGTAAGCGTGTACCACTGGTGAGTTAGGAACTGTCACAAGCGTAGCTATACCGTAAATTGCAGTCATTCTTTGAACCATAACATATACTCTTAGTATGCAGTGAGAACATTAAAAAATCGGTATCAGTCTGCTTCTCTCACTTGTTACATAACAGGCAAGATGCATTTAGCCCGTTCATGTGTTGTATTTTGTATTTTATCAAAGATCATTGATATTAGTCATGTAAATGACACGAATGCCAATAATGTTGACTAAATAGTCAGGCCTTCATCATGTTCATTTTTAAATGAAATTTTACACTACAAGTGCTCAAAATTTTTAATAATAGCCATCAAATGGTATGTTTTGCACTAGTGGTTTTTACATAATTTATAGGGGAAGCCCTTACATGTATTAAATTCAATGGTTAAAAGAATGAATGACTGGTATAGTGCCATCCACTGTATATTAATGGAAACACGGTTAGTTTTTGTAGACATTTTCCTCCCATTACAACATAGTTGTATCAGTAGATATTTTTTTATACTATACAACATGGTTGTAGACTTAAACAGAATATTTGTGGGAGAGGGGGAAAGGAGGAATTCATAATCAATGTTTTCCTTTCTCAGTCTTATGTATTTGTAGCATGTTATTGTATCCCCTCTCCTTTTTAAACTTGACAATATTTATATTTTGATAATTATGAAGATAACTAAATTTTGTGGTTATACCAGCTTGGTGCAGCCAGATAGAATAGTTTGTTTCTTTGCACTTTTCCCGCAAAGGAGTGGTTTGCAGTTGTAGTGTTCATACAGTGGATGGTTTAGCATTGAAACACCTGCACTTTTCTTTATTGTATTTACAGGTGGCAAGTTATAGGTAAACTGGATTTTGTTTTTGGAACTCAACAAGTGCCTTAACCAACTGGGCTAGGGAATTTGGTCTTTTTTTCAGAAACCTGCAAGTGTATTTGCATTTGCATCATTTTCTTAACTCGTAATTTGCATCGAGAGGGAGAATGAAGGAAAATCCAAATTTCACAAAATATGTATTTTTTCTTTTACTCTTCCACCAAAAGACATTAAAGGGGGTAGGGCGGGGACTCGCTAAGCAAAGACACAGGCCCCTCCCAGTTAAGCTCGACATAAGGGATTAGAGGAGGACAGGGATAGGGAATACCCCCACCCTGATCCAATGGATTACAGGCCAAGAGGGCTGATCTTCAATGACATTCATCAAACTGTACCCCTCCTCTGTATCATACTGTTCATATACACAACAGGTAGGGAGAAGCACCAATCAATTGCTCCTCCCATTATCTTTTGTAAGCTGAAAGGGGAGGGGAAATACGAAAGACGGCACTTCATCTTCGATATTGCGCCCCTCCCTTGTATAATACCGTTCATATGCACAACAGATAGGGAGGAGCACCAATCAATTGCTTCTCCCATTATCTTTTGTAAGCTGAAAGGGGAGGGGAAATGCGAAAGACGGCACTTCATCTTCGATATTGCGCCCCTCCCTTGTTTAACGAATTACTTACACAACTTTGAGGGAGGAGCCACGAGGCACATACGCAGTGCTGCTCCTCCCATTATTAAAAGTGTGCTTATGGGGAGGGGCAATTAAGTACCTCATCCCAAAGTTACCAGCTTCATCTAACTAGGGAGGGGCAAAACTACCCTACCCCTATACCCCCATCTAGAATTTATCAATATTTAAAACGGCTAAACCCTCTTCTCCCTCCCCGTCTGACATCCTGTCAAAAGATTCCATAGGTGGTAATATCTTGTTCTTTTTTTAATTTTTTGTTATAAAGGATGGATTTTATTGGATCGATGTTCACTGTCCAACAGTCCTCCATGGTCTGTGCTACTTTGGAATAGTACATTCATCCATCCAGATATACTACACTTGCCACCTGTAACCATAGTAACAGCATATTTTGTGCTGTGTATCACCCACGTGACATGCAATTGTTTGATGACAAACGTAGATATTTACCAAATGTCTTCATGACATCTGCAATTATGTCAATGTGGGTAGGGGCGTTGATCCATCTTCAATATGGGTATAACACTTTAATTGGAATATTACTCTCCATGTCAAAGACAGTTGATCCTGAAATTATTGATGGTGCTACTGCTCCCCATATTTTCTTTCCACAAGGATCGATGCCCTTGCATGTAGGATATCATTGTTCATATCTCATTGCAATAATTGCAATTTAAATAATAACGTATAATGACGCACTTTGATATACACTGAGATTAGCTATGTTTTTATACAATGCCTTAAAATCAAGTGAAAATGTAAAATGAAATCTGTAAGAAGTTTGATAATCAAACATGTCAATGTTACTTTGTTACTCATTGAAATAATTCTAATCAAAGTTGTACAATTCAGTTATTAGATAATTGATATGATTAATAAAAGGAAAATAATTTTATAAAAACCGTAATACAAATGTAAACGTATAATTATTGATGAAAAATGAGTACTTTGTTATACTACTTGTGCTGTACGGATGGTACTTGTGTTCAAATAATTATTGCTAAAGGACAACTTGAATAATAAATTGTGAAAAGGCTGTTATCTTCAATATATCTTCAATAAAATGGGCTTCTCTAACGAAGTCAAGCGATCTACGTTTTTTTTTTCTGTGTCCAAGCGTGTTTTTTATTTATCCTATATGCTAGCGCTACTACCGTCTAATTCTGCTAATAACTTATCATTGTCCATCTAATACAATCCTACCTCTACTTCCAGGCTCCCTTTACAATAAAATCAACCTATTTTATTCATTCATCTACTAGGCCAAATCTAAAATCCTACTTCAATTGCATCCACTACCGTACTTCTAATACAATTTTACCTCTACGACCATGTCTACTATCATCTTACCTTTACTACCGCCCGGGCACCGCCGTACCTCTACTACAAGACTACTATCATTTTACCTATACTACCCCAATATCACCACCCTACCTCTACTGCCATTTCTACTATCATTTTTACTATCATCCTACCATTACTACAATCCTTACCACCATCATACCTCTAAATATTTGTTTACTATCATCCTACCCTTACTACCACCCTACCAGTAACCCTGTCTTATTTTCCTACCAGGAATACCATCCTACGCATATTCTCTGCTCCCAATCTCCCGATAGAACCAACCTGCTACCATCCTGCTTCTACTAACGTCCTGCAATATCTCTCCATAATTGTAGCTCTCTAATATAATCTTACCTCTACTACCATCCTACATTTACTACAATCCTAGCTCTACTGTCATCCTAGCTCTACTGTCATCCTAGCTCTACTGTCATCCTACCTCTACTACCATCGTACCTCTACTGCCATCCTACTTTTACTACCATCCTACCTCTACTACCATCCTACCTCTACTACCATCCTACATATACTGCCATCCTACATATACTGCCATCCTACATTTACTATCGCCCTACCTCTACTACCATCCTACCTCTACTACCATCCTACATTTACTATCCTAGCTCTACTGTCCTCCTACCTCTGCTACCATCCTATATTTACTATCCTAGCTCTGCTACCATCCTACCTCTGCTACCATCCTACCTCTGCTACCACCCTACATATACTGCCATCCTACATATACTGCCATCCTACTTTTACTACCAAATTTAAAACATCCATCCATCTACTACCATCCTACCTCTACTACCATCCCACCTCTACTACCACCCTACCTCTACTACCACCCTACCTCTACTGTCATCCTAGCTCTACTGTCATCCTAGCTCTACTACCATCCTACCTCTACTACCATCCTACCTCTACTACCATCGTACCTCTACTACCATCCTACCTCTACTGCCATCCTACTTCTACTACCATCCTACCTCTACTACCACCCTACATCTACTACCATCCTACCTCTACTGCCATCCTACCTATACTGCCATCCTACTTTTACTATCGTCCTACCTCTACTACCATCCTACATATACTGCCACCCTTCTTCTATTACCATCCATCCATCTACTACCATCCTACCACTACTACCATCCTACATTTACTATCCTAGCTCTACTGTCGACAATCCTACCTCTGCTACCATCCTACCTCTGCTACCACCCTACATATACTGCCATCCTACTTTTACTACCATCCTACTTTTACTACCAAATTTAAAACATCCATCTATCTACTACCATCCTACCTCTACTACCATCCTACCTCTACTACCATCCTACCTTTACTACCACCCTACCTCTACTACCATTCTACATTTACTACAATCCTACCTCTACTATCATCCTACGTCTACTACCATCGTACCTCTACAACCATTACACATCTACTACCATCCTACCTCGACTACTACCGTCCTACATGTACTATCCTACCTCTACTACCATTATACCTTTACTACCAACCTACCTCTAATTCCCCTACCTCAACCGCCACTCTGTATTTACTACCACCCTACTTTTACTACCATCCCAACTCTACGACCATCATTCATCTACTACCGTCCTACCTCTACTACCACCCTACATCTACTACCATCCTACCTCTGCTAGCATCCTACCTCTACAACCATTACACCTCTGCTACCATCCTACCTCTACTACCATTATACCTTTACTACGAACCTACCTCTAATTCCCCCTACCTCAACCGCCACTCTGTATTTACTACCACCCTACTTTTACTACCATCCCAACTCTACGACCATCGTTCATCTACTACCGTCCTACCTCTACTACCACCCTACATATACTGCCATCCTACATATACTGCCATCCTACTTTTACTAAATTTAAACAATCTGTCCATCTACTACCATCCTACCTCTACTACCATCCTACATTTACTATACTAGCTCTACTGTCTTCCTACGTCTACTACCATACTTTTTAATACCATCCTACCTCTACTACCATCGTACCTCTATTAACCATTCTACCTCTACTACCATACCTTTACTACCACCTACCTCAACCACCACCCTGCATCTTATCTACTACCATCCTACTTTTACTACCACCCTTCCTCTACTATCGTCCTACCTCTACTAGTATCCAACCTCTACTACTATCCAACCTCTAAAACCATCCTATGTGTTGGTAGTGTCGTTAATTTAAACCATCCACCCATCTACTACCATCCTACCTATACTACCATCCTACGTTTACTACCATCCTAGCTCTACTACCATCCTACTTCTATTACCATCCATCCATCAATTACCATCCTACCTCTACTACATCCTACGTTTACTACCATCCTACCTCTACTACCACCCAACCTCTATTACCACCCAACCTCTATTACCACCCAACCTCTATTACCACCCAACCTCTATTACCACCCAACCTCTATTACCACCCAACCTCT
Source organism: Heliocidaris erythrogramma (assembly GCA_025617745.1). Lineage (NCBI taxonomy): Eukaryota > Metazoa > Echinodermata > Echinoidea > Camarodonta > Echinometridae > Heliocidaris > Heliocidaris erythrogramma. The sequence continues at coordinate 41,513,672 of CM046873.1, read as the reverse complement.
ATTACCACCCAACCTCTATTACCACCCAACCTCTATTACCACCCAACCTCTATTACCACCCTACATCTACTACCACCCTACTTCTACTACCACCCTACTTGTACTCCCATCCTACATCTGCTACCATCCTAACTCTGCTACCGTCCTGCCTCTGCTACCGTCCTGCCTCTGCCACCGTCCTGCCTCTGCCACCATCCTACTTCTATTACAATCCATCCATCTACTACCATCCTACACCATCCATCTATCTACTACCGTTCTACCTCTACTACCGTTCTACCTCTACTACCGTCCTACCTCTACTACCGTCCTACCTCTACTACCGTCCTACCTCTACTATACTAGCTCTACTGTCTTCCTACGTCTACTACCATACTTTTTAATACCATCCTACCTCTACTACCATCGTACCTCTATTAACCATTCTACCTCTACTACCATACCTTTACTACCACCTACCTCAACCACCACCCTGCATCTAATCTACTACCATCCTACTTTTACTACCACCCTTCCTCTACTATCGTCCTACCTCTACTAGTATCCAACCTCTACTACTATCCAACCTCTAAAACCATCCTATGTGTTGGTAGTGTCGTTAATTTAAACCATCCACCCATCTACTACCATCCTACCTATACTACCATCCTACGTTTACTACCATCCTAGCTCTACTACCATCCTACTTCTATTACCATCCATCCATCAATTACCATCCTACCTCTACTACATCCTACGTTTACTACCATCCTACCTCTACTACCATCCTACCTCTATTACCACCCAACCTCTATTACCACCCAACCTCTATTACCACCCAACCTCTATTACCACCCAACCTCTATTACCACCCAACCTCTATTACCACCCTACATCTACTACCACCCTACTTGTACTCCCATCCTACATCTGCTACCGTCCTAACTCTGCTACCGTCCTACCTCTGCTACCGTCCTGCCTCTGCCACCGTCCCGCCTCTGCCACCGTCCTACCATCCTACTTCTATTACAATCCATCCATCTACTACCATCCTACACCATCCATCTATCTACTACCATTCTACCTCTACTACCATCCTACCTCTACTACCATTCTACCTCTTCTACCTCTACTACCGTCCTACCTCTACTACCGTCCTACCTCTACTACCGTCCTACCTCTACTATACTAGCTCTACTGTCTTCCTACGTCTACTACCATACTTTTTAATACCATCCTACCTCTACTACCATCGTACCTCTATTAACCATTCTACCTCTACTACCATACCTTTACTACCACCTACCTCAACCACCACCCTGCATCTAATCTACTACCATCCTACTTTTACTACCACCCTTCCTCTACTATCGTCCTACCTCTACTAGTATCCAACCTCTACTACTATCCAACCTCTAAAACCATCCTATGTGTTGGTAGTGTCGTTAATTTAAACCATCCACCCATCTACTACCATCCTACCTATACTACCATCCTACGTTTACTACCATCCTAGCTCTACTACCATCCTACTTCTATTACCATCCATCCATCAATTACCATCCTACCTCTACTACATCCTACGTTTACTACCATCCTACCTCTACTACCATCCTACCTCTACTACCATCCTACTTCTATTACCATCCAACCTCTATTACCATCCAACCTCTATTACCATCCAACCTCTATTACCACCCAACCTCTATTACCACCCAACCTCTATTACCACCAAACCTCTATTACCACCCAACCTCTATTACCACCCTACATCTACTACCACCCTACTTGTACTCCCATCCTACATCTGCTACCATCCTAACTCTGCTACCGTCCTGCCTCTGCCACCGTCCCGCCTCTGCCACCGTCCTACCATCCTACTTCTATTACAATCCATCCATCTACTACCATCCTACACCATCCATCTATCTACTACCATTCTACCTCTACTACCATCCTACATTTACTATACTAGCTCTACTGTCTTCCTACGTCTACTACCATACTTTTTACTACCATTCTACCTCTGTTACCATCCTACCTCTACTACCATCCTACCTCTACTACCATCCTTCTTCTATTACCATCCATCCATCTACTACCATCCTACCTCTACTTCCCGTATCTCAACAACCACCCTGCATCTCCTACCGTTCTACTTTTACTACCAAATTTAAACCATCCTACCTCTACTACCATCCTACCATCACTACCATCCTACGTTTACTACCATCCTACCTCTACTGCCATCCTACCTCTACTGCCATCCTACCTCTACTGCCATCCTACTTTTACTATCGTCCTACCTCTACTACCATCCTACCTCTACTACCATCCTTCTTCTATTACCATCCATCCATCTACTACCATCCTACCTCTACTACCATCCTACCTCTACTACCATCCTACCTCTACTACCATCCTACATTTACTATCCTAGCTCTACTGTCATCCTACGTTTACTACCATCTTTCCTCTGCTACCATCCTACCTCTGCTACCATCCTACCTCTGCTACCATCCTACCTCTGCTACCATCCTACCTCTGCTACCATCCTACCTCTGCTACCACCCTACCTCTGCTACCACCCTACATATACTGCCATCCTAGCTCTACTACCATCCTACTTCTATTACCATCCATCCATCAATTACCATCCTACCTCTACTACATCCTACGTTTACTACCATCCTACCTCTACTACCATCCTACCTCTACTACCATCCTACTTCTATTACCATCCAACCTCTATTACCATCCAACCTCTATTACCATCCAACCTCTATTACCACCCAACCTCTATTACCATCCAACCTCTATTACCATCCAACCTCTACTACCATCCTACCTCTACTACCATCCTACATTTACTATCCTAGCTCTACTGTCATCCTACGTTTACTACCATCTTTCCTCTGCTACCATCCTACCTCTGCTACCATCCTACCTCTGCTACCATCCTACCTCTGCTACCATCCTACCTCTGCTACCACCCTACCTCTGCTACCACCCTACATATACTGCCATTCTACCTCTACTACCATCCTACATTTACTATCCTAGCTCTACTGTCATCCTACGTTTACTACCATCCTACCTCTGCTACCATCCTACCTCTGCTACCATCCTACCTCTGCTACCATCCTACCTCTGCTACCATCCTACCTCTGCTACCACCCTACCTCTGCTACCACCCTACATATACTGCCATCCTACCTCTATAACCATTCTACCTCTACTACCATTATACCTTTACTACCCACATACTTCTACTTCCCCTACCTCCCCTACCTCAACCACCTCAACCACCACCCTGCATCTAATCTACTACCATCCTACTTTTACTACCACCCTTCCTCTACTATCGTCCTACCTCTACTAGTATCCAACCTCTACTACTATCCAACCTCTAAAACCATCCTATGTGTTGGTAGTGTCGTTAATTTAAACCATCCACCCATCTACTACCATCCTACCTATACTACCATCCTACATTTACTATACTAGCTCTACATAAACTGCCATCCTACTTTTACTACCATTCTACCTCTGTTACCATCCTACCTCTACTACCATCCTACCTCTACTACCATCCTTCTTCTATTACCATCCATCCATCTACTACCATCCTACCTCTACTTCCCGTATCTCAACAACCACCCTGCATCTCCTACCGTTCTACTTTTACTACCAAATTTAAACCATCCTACCTCTACTACCATCCTACCATCACTACCATCCTACGTTTACTACCATCCTACCTCTACTGCCATCCTACCTCTACTGCCATCCTACCTCTACTGCCATCCTACCTATACTGCCATCCTACTTTTACTATCGTCCTACCTCTACTACCATCCTACCTCTACTACCATCCTTCTTCTATTACCATCCATCCATCTACTACCATCCTACCTCTACTACCATCCTACCTCTACTACCATCCTACCTCTACTACCATCCTACATTTACTATCCTAGCTCTACTGTCATCCTACGTTTACTACCATCTTTCCTCTGCTACCATCCTACCTCTGCTACCATCCTACCTCTGCTACCATCCTACCTCTGCTACCATCCTACCTCTGCTACCACCCTACCTCTGCTACCACCCTACATATACTGCCATCCTAGCTCTACTACCATCCTACTTCTATTACCATCCATCCATCAATTACCATCCTACCTCTACTACATCCTACGTTTACTACCATCCTACCTCTACTACCATCCTACCTCTATTACCATCCTACTTCTATTACCATCCAACCTCTATTACCACCCAACCTCTATTACCACCCAACCTCTATTACCACCAAACCTCTATTACCACCCAACCTCTATTACCCCCCTACATCTACTACCACCCTACTTGTACTCCCATCCTACATCTGCTACCATCCTAACTCTGCTACCGTCCTAACTCTGCTACCGTCCTGCCTCTGCCACCGTCCCGCCTCTGCCACCGTCCTACCATCCTACTTCTATTACAATCCATCCATCTACTACCATCCTACACCATCCATCTATCTACTACCATTCTACCTCTACTACCATCCTACATTTACTATACTAGCTCTACTGTCTTCCTACGTCTACTACCATACTTTTTAATACCATCCTACCTCTACTACCATCGTACCTCTATTAACCATTCTACCTCTACTACCATCCTACATTTACTATCCTAGCTCTACTGTCATCCTACGTTTACTACCATCTTTCCTCTGCTACCATCCTACCTCTGCTACCATCCTACCTCTGCTACCATCCTACCTCTGCTACCATCCTACCTCTGCTACCATCCTACCTCTGCTACCATCCTACCTCTGCTACCATCCTACCTCTGCTACCACCCTACATATACTGCCATCCTACCTCTATAACCATTCTACCTCTACTACCATCCTACATTTACTATCCTAGCTCTACTGTCATCCTACGTTTACTACCATCTTTCCTCTGCTACCATCCTACCTCTGCTACCATCCTACCTCTGCTACCATCCTACCTCTGCTACCATCCTACCTCTGCTACCATCCTACCTCTGCTACCATCCTACCTCTGCTACCATCCTACCTCTGCTACCACCCTACCTCTGCTACCACCCTACATATACTGCCATCCTACCTCTATAACCATTCTACCTCTACTACCATTATACCTTTACTACCCACATACTTCTACTTCCCCTACCTCCCCTACCTCAACCACCACCCTGCATCTGCTACCATCCTACTTTTACTACCATCCCAACTCTACGACCATCCTACCTCTACTCTCGTCCTACATCTACTACCATCCTACGTCTACTACCATCGTATCTCTACAACCATCCTACCTCTACTATCGTCCTACATTTACTACCATCCTACCTCTACTACCATCCTACCTCTACTACCATCCGACCTCTACTACCATTCTACCTCTACTACCATTCTACCTCTACTACCATTCTACCTCTACTACCATTCTACCTCTACTACCATTCTACCTCTACTACCATTCTACCTCTACTACCATTCTACCTCTACTACCATTCTACCTCTACTACCATTCTACCTCTACTACCATTCTACCTCTACTACCATTCTACCTCTACTACCATTCTACCTCTATAACCATTCTACCTCTACTACCATTCTACTTCTCTACTTCCCCTACCTCCACTACCTCAACCACCACCCTGCATCTGCTACCATCCTACTTTTACTACCATCCCAACTCTACGACCATCCTACCTCTACTACCGTCCTACATCTACTACCACGCATCCTTCTTCTAGTACCATGCGTCCTTCCTCTACTACCATGCTACTTCTACGACCATCCATCCATCTACTACCATCCTCCCTCTACCAGGCGCCGCGGAACGTCTTCGAAAGTGGAGGGGCTTAGTGGGGGGGGGGGGGGGGGGGCTGCGTGTATTACCACATTTTTGCACTGTCATACGTTTGCATGTATTTACTGAAAAGTGGGGGGGGGGTCCTGCAGCCCCCCCCCCCCCCGGTTCCGCGGTCCCTGTCTACTACCATCCTACCTCTACTACCACCCTACATATACTGCCATCCTACTTTTACTACCATTCTACCTCCATTACCATTCTACCTCTACGACCATCCTACCTCTACTACCATCCTACATTTACTACCACCCTACATATACTGCCATCCTACTTTTACTACCATTCTACCTCCATTACCATTCTACCTCTACGACCATCCTACCTCTACTACCATCCTACATTTACTACAATCCTAGCTCTACTGTCATCCTACCTCTATCATCCGACCTCGACTGCTACCGTCCTACACCTATCCTACCATTACTATTATCCTAACTCTGCTACCATCCTACCTCTGCTACCGTCCTAACTCTGCTACCATCCTACCTCTATAACCATGCTACCGTTACTACCATTATACCTTTACAACCCATTTACCTCTATTTCCCCCTACCTCAACCACCACCTTGCATCTACTACCATCCTACGTTTACTACCATCCCAACTCTGCGACCATCCTTCATCTACTACCGTCCTACCTCTACTACCACGCATCATTCCTCTACTACCATGCTACTTCTACGACCATCCTTCCTCTACTATCATCCTACCTCTACTACTATCCAACCTCTACTACCATCCTATACTACCATCCTATGTGTTGGTAGTGTCGTTAAATCGTTAAATTTAAACCATCCATCCATCTACTACCATCCATCCATCTACTACCATCCTACGGGTACTACCATCCTACCTCTACTACCATCCTACTTCTATTATCATCCTACCTCTACTACCATCCTACCTTTACTACCATCCTACCTCTACTACCACCCTACATATACTGCCATCCTACTTTTACTACCATCCTACCTCTACTACCATCCTCCATCTACTACCGTCCTACCTCCACTACCACGCATCCTTCCTCTACTGCCATGCTACTTCTACTACCACCCTACATATACTACCATCCTACATTTTCTACAATCCTAGTTCTACTGTCATCCTACGTCTACTACCGTCCTGCCTTTACTGTCATCCTACCTCTACTGTCATCCTACGTCTACTACCATCGTACCTCTACAACCATTACACCTCTACTACCATCCATCCATCTACTACCATCATACTTTTACTACCATCCTACCTCTACTACCATCCTCCATCTACTACCGTCCTACCTCCACTACCACGCATCCTTCCTCTACTGCCATGCTACTTCTAGTACCATCCTATGTGTTAGTGTCGTTAAATTTAAACCATCCATCCATCTACTACCATCCTACCTCTACTACATTTATACCTTTAATTACTACCAACCTACCTCTACTTCCCGTACCTCAACAACCACCCTGCATCTCCTACCATTCTACTTTTACTACCAAATTTAAACCATCCTACCTCTACTACCATCCTACCATCACTACCATCCTACGTTTACTACCATCCTACCTCTACTGCCATCCTACCTCTACTGCCATCCTACCTCTACTGCCATCCTACTTTTACTATCGTCCTACCTCTACTACCATCCTTCTATTACCATCCATCCATCTACTACCATCCTACCTCTACTACCATCCTACATTTACTATCCTAGCTCTACTGTCATCCTACGTTTACTACCATCTTTCCTCTGCTATCATCCTACCTCTGCTACCATCCTACCTCTGCTACCACCCTACATATACTACCATCCTACATTTTCTACAATCCTAGTTCTACTGTCATCCTACGTCTACTACCGTCCTGCCTTTACTGTCATCCTACCTCTACTGTCATCCTACGTCTACTACCATCGTACCTCTACAACCATTACACCTCTACTACCATCCATCCATCTACTACCATCATACTTTTACTACCATCCTCCATCTACTACCATCCTCCATCTACTACCGTCCTACCTCCACTACCACGCATCCTTCCTCTACTACCATGCGTCCTTCCTCTACTACCATGCTACTTCTACGACCATGCTACTTCTACGACCATCCATCCATCTACTACCATCCTCCCTCTACCAGGCGCCGCGAACGTCTTCGAAAGTGGAGGGGCTTAGTGGGGGGGGGGGGGGGGGGCTGCGTGTATTACCACATTTTTGCACTGTCATACGTTTGCATGTATTTACTGAAAAGTGGGGGGGGGGGGTCCTGCAGCCCCCCTCCCCCCGGTTCCGCGGTCCCTGTCTACTACCATCCTACCTCTACTACCACCCTACATATACTGCCATCCTACTTTTACTACCATTCTACCTCCATTACCATTCTACCTCTACGACCATCCTACCTCTACTACCATCCTACATTTACTACAATCCTAGCTCTACTGTCATCCTACGTCTACTACCATTTTTCCTTTACTATCATCCTACCTCTATCATCCGACCTCGACTGCTACCGTCCTACACCTATCCTACCATTACTATTGTCCTAACTCTGCTACCATCCTACCTCTGCTACCGTCCTAACTCTGCTACCATCCTACCTCTATAACCATGCTACCGTTACTACCATTATACCTTTACAACCCATTTACCTCTATTTCCCCCTACCTCAACCACCACCTTGCATCTACTACCATCCTACGTTTACTACCATCCCAACTCTGCGACCATCCTTCATCTACTACCGTCCTACCTCTACTACTATCCAACCTCTACTACCATCCTATACTACCATCCTATGTGTTGGTAGTGTCGTTAAATCGTTAAATTTAAACCATCCATCCATCTACTACCATCCATCCATCTACTACCATCATACTTTTACTACCATCCTACCTCTACTACCATCCTCCATCTACTACCGTCCTACCTCCACTACCACGCATCCTTCCTCTACTACCATGCTCCTTCTACGACCATCCTTCCTCTACTATCATCCTACCTCTACTACCATCCTACGTTTACTACAATCCTACCTCTACTACCATCCTACTTCTATTATCATCCATCCATCTACTACCATCCTACCTCTACTATCGTCCTACGTTTACTACAATCCTACCTCTATTACCATCCTACCTCTACTACCACCCTACGTATACTGCCATCCTACTTTTACTACCATTCTACCTCTATTACCATCCTACCTCTACTACCATCCTACCTCTACTACCGTCCTACCCCTGTTACCATTACACCTTTACTACCATCCGACCCCTACTTCCCCCTACCTCAACTACCACCCTGCATGTACTACCATCCTACCTTTACTACCTTTCCACCTCTACTACCATTCTACCTCTACCACCATTCTACCTCTACCACCATTACCATTACACCTCTACTACCATCCTGACTTTACTATCATCCTACCTCTACTACCATCCTACTTCTACTACCATCCTACTTCTACTACCATCCTACCTCTATAACCAGTATACCTTTACTACCATCCTACTTTTACTACCATCCCACTTCTACTACCGTCCTACCTCTACTACTATCCTACATCTACCATTCTTGTCGGTAGTGTCAATAAATTTAAACCATCCATCCATCCATCTACTACCATCCTACCTCTACTACCGTCCTATATACTTCTACTATCATACCTTTGCTACCATCCTACCTCTACTACCATCCTACCTCTACTACCACCCTACATATACTGCCATCCTACTTTTACTACCCCTCTTCCTCTACTGTCATCCTACCTCTGCTACCACGCATCATACCTATTCTATTATCCTATCTCTACTACCATCTTACCTCTAATACTGTCCTACCTCTACTACCGTCCTACTTATACTACCACGCATCCTACCTCTACTACTATCCTATATCTATTACCATCCTACCTCTCTTATATCTATTACCATCCTACCTCTCTCTTCTACCATCCTACTTCTGCTATCATCCTACATCTGCTACCCTCCTACCTCTGCTACCCTCTTACCTCTGCTACCCTACTACAATCCTACCTCTAATACCGTCCTACCTCTATTACCATCCGGGATAACCTCGCTAGTCATAACGACCGCTATTCATAAGGAACACTTATTCGTAAGGACCGCTATCCATGACGCGTGACTAAATGACTAGCAGTTTTGTATGAATAGCGGTCCTAGATAGCGCGCAAACCATACACAAACCATACCTCGCTATTCATAAGGACCTCCATTCATAAGGACCAATATTCATTCATTAGGACCGCTATTCACAACGCGTGTTAAATAAATAGCGGTTTTTATGAATAGTGAGCGGACCCTACCATCCAACCTCTACTACCATCCTACCTCTACTACCATCCTACATTTACTACCATCTTACCTCTACTACCATCTTACCTCTACTACAATCCTACCTCTACTACCACGCATCCTATCTCTACTACCATCCTTTTACTGGACCCAAATTCTGGAGCAACCTGAATAACGAACTGGACACTGGTTGATAGCCCCTCTAACTTCTTTACACATGTCCTTCCTTTATCATTTTCTTCTTCTTCTTCCTCTTCTTCTTCCTCTTCTTCCTCTTCTTCTTCTTCTTCTTCTTCTTCCTCTTCTTCTTCTTCCTCTTCTTCTTCTTCCTCTTCTTCTTCTTCCTCTTCTTCTTCTTCCTCTTCTTCTTCCTCTTCTTCCTCTTCTTCTTCCTCTTCTTCTTCCTCTTCTTCTTCCTCTTCTTCTCCTCTTCTTCTTCCTCTTCTTCTTCCTCTTCTTCTTCCTCTTCTTCTTCCTCTTCTTCTTCCTCTTCTTCTTCCTCTTCTTCTTCCTCTTCTTCTTCCTCTTCCTCTTCCTCTTGTCTTCTCTTATTTACTCCACATTCTGATTTTTGCTCTCCTCGTACGTTAAGCGAATCTGATTCTTCTATTTCGTTTCACTTTTTATTGCATATTAAAATCAGACTCACTTATTACGTTATGAAGCTATGCTTTTTATTTAGACTCCCGACATTCTACATTTTCTGTTTTGCCTGTCATATCTCTCAAAACTGTCTACCTATTTACCGTACGGTATTTTTTTACTTGTACACCCGTATATTTTGTAACTAATTCTTATACTTGTAAAATATAAATTGTTTTTGATGAAAAGTGGAACAAATAAAACTTCAGACTTCAAATATGAGTTATAATTTCTTATTGTCGAAAATTTTGAATAACCCTAGATAAAGGGAATCGCCATCGTCTTTCCCACCATTTAAGGGCCCCCTGTTTGTATACATGCCAGTTTGTTCTTAATAAAATAAATAACATTTTCATATTATGTATACTGTTACAAAAAATGTAAAAGATATACACGTTTGTGGAAATCAAATTAATCACTACAATTTGAAACTCAGTTGAAACTTGAAATTCTCATTATGAATCATAATCACTGGCAAAGTGTGTAAACTTATCGAGAAAATTGCTCAAGACTGGTGGAACATATGGAGATTAATAATCTTGCTGATCCACACCAGTCTGCATATAGACCCAAACATGGTACTGAATCTGCATTGATTAAGGTTAAAAACGATATTATGTTTTCATTGAACCCAAACAAAGTAGTTCTTGTGGTACTTGTAGATTTGTCAAAGAGAATTGGTGTTATATAGGGGAACTGCGTTGAATTGGTTTCAGTCTTATGTTGATGGCTGGTCAGCACAAGTCGACATAGATGGGGAACTTTCAGATCCAACCATTTCTAGGTTTGGTTTACGCCAGGGCTCAGTTGTAGGTCCCACTGGTTTCACAGTTTATATTCTCCCAGTTTGCGACATCGCCCGGGAGCTCTTCCTTTCTTTTGCTCTCCCATTTTGATTTTCCTTTTCTTTTTCTTTCCCTTAAGCTGATAGGAATTAGAGAAAGACCTTTTTTTTTAAAGAGAAGAGAAAAAGAAAAAAACAGTTTAAGTAAATATCATCGGATAGAATAACTTATACCAGAATTTAATATGGCAAAAATAGTTGGCTGATTGCCAGATAAAAACACTTAAAAAGGCACTTACTCTGGGAAAGGCATTATCATCTAGAGGCATCTTGTTAGATCTCCTGGGCAGCGTTTCATCAAACGGTCATTAAGTGCAAGTTCGCCGACATCCCATTGAAACGCGTGTATACTAATTTAGTATACTAATTTAGTATACCGCGTGGTATACTAATTTAGGCAAGTCGGAACAAAAGAAATTAAAAATCATTCAAAATAAAATGGTTAGATTTATTCTTTGTTTAGGCCCAAGAACGCACGTTGGCTATAATGAGTTATCTGCTGTTGGTCTACTTGATGTCAGTCAGCTCATACTACATCAAGCGCACAAAATATATCACTCGAGGGCGAATCATTATATTGGCAACAATTTTAATCTTGTTATTGATTGAATTACGAAACAAATAGTCAATATAACTTTACATTGCCCGAACGAGTAGGCAGTATTCACCGGGCAACTGCTTCTATTATAATACAATCAAACACTGGAATTCCTCCCTAATCACATTAAAGCAATAGGAGACTTCGCACATTTTAAGAGAGTTCTAAAAGATATCCTATCACTTGAGTCTAAGAGAATAGAAACAAGTGACATGATTTACACATTTGTGTGATATGGCTAAGATTTTCAGATCAATATTCTTTTTCTTTTCTCTATACCTTGTTCTTATTTTTATGTATTGTTTTATCGGGTTTAATTTTTTTTCTTCTTCATTCAGTTTTGTTGCTGTTATACTTTTCTGTAAATATGTTTCATCTGTATATATAAGAACTAATGTTATACATTTCCATAATGTCTTGTAATGCTCTGTTTAGGACCCCATGTAAGCTCTCGAGCTTTCATGGGTCATCCTGTCAAGCTTTCATGAATTTTCTATTTTATGTATGTGTATATTTGAACTTGACAAATAAATCAAATCAAATCAAATCAAAAATATTAAAATTAACATGCGTTTCAATGGGATGTCGGCGAACTTGTACTTATGACTGTTTGATGAAACGATGCCCTGACCAGTTTTACAAATGGGAAAGTAAGTCTTGAAACGAGTCTAGATAAAAACGTGTGGCCGATGGAATTGAGAGGGACTAGAACTCCATCAAAATGCAGCTTTATAAAGAGGCAACTCGTATAATTCAACGATTTAAAGAACGTTGTGGATTGTTGAAGTTTCATCAAACTGTCAGACGTCATAAAAGTAGTAGATACAGTGACACATTGAATTTACCGAACACTTCTTTTGAGCTGTGGGGTGCTGGGAGCAGGGAGCGGTCAGTTCAAACGGTACGTTGGGTTTTATTGTCCCCGGTGCTCCGGGCTGCTTGAACAGTGGCACACACCTCGCTCATAGCGGGGCTTAACTTAAGTTCAGTCCCACATTATTTACGTTGTTGTTGTTGTTGTTTTAAAATAGGCAAACCAGTCAATTTTGACTATTGTTGCCTTACTAAATTGCTGTTTTCACTTATACTTTGTTTGTTGATCCGTGGGTCTAACTTTTAGTTAGAATTAAAGGTACAGATTCTACAGTTCTAGGATACCATGCAGGACCGCCACTCCTGCCCTGGTTTTACAACATTATCCTGACAAGCCCGCTCGAGGTACATTTCGAGGGCGTCTTAGGAATACAAGTATTCCCTATGTCTCTCAAACGTGAGCAGAGGGCGCTCTTTCTGATTCCTCATGGAACCTGATGAGAAAATCTGAATATATAAAAGCAAAATAAATACGTACACAGATTTTCTTTTTTTTTTTTCTTCTTTTTTTTTTTTAAAGTAGAGTATATACTGACATTAAAGGGCCTTTCAATTAAGTGAAATGACAAGAAAAGTGCACCTATACCTATAGTTAGTATATAACTAAGTGCTTCATCTTAGAACAGCGTATAAAAAACAAATTATACAGTATGATTGTACACATTAACATTAAATGGTCACAACATAAATCCTATCCGATTTACTTCGATTCCATTCTCTTTATTTGGTTACAGCTTACTATCACGGTTGCCCTCTTGGCAACCAATTACAAATCGACGAGTCCTTTTGAAATAACTGACGAGTGCACCTTGTGTCTTGACACTGAGATTCTCTACTTTGCGTTCCGCCTCAGAGACATTGCTCACATTTAATTCTGCAAGTATATAAACAGGGCGCGTTGAATGATAAACCTAGGGCAAGCATATAAAAAATGGTATACCGTTTCTCTCTCGTTACAAAAATCACACTTTCCAGTTGTGTGTCTTCCTGTCTTAAACAGGAAATCATTCAAACCCAAACCTGCCAAGCGTAATCTGTGAATCATTTTTTCACTACTTTTGTCGGTGCAGAGATACTGAAATGATGGTTTTTCTGAGACCACTTTTTGGTATTTTCTTAATTTTGAGTTTGACCTGTCCCATCTCTTCTGCCATTCATTTTGTATGAGAATTCTTAAAATATGTTTGGTTTCTTGGATATTCAATCCATTATTAATCTCTATTCTTTTTTTTAGGGCTGTTTTCGCATAGAAATCAGCCGTTTCGTTCCCTTGGATCCCACAGTGAGATGGGATCCATTCTAAGCAGATTATTGTGCCTTTGTATTTTAGACATGTAGCGGTGATTATAATTTCTTTTACGAAATTGTCGTTATTGTTTTCCTTGACTGCTTGAATAGAACTCAGAGAATCTGTCAAAATTACCACTTTATTATAAACATTCAAATTTTCAAGCCACCGTAGTGCCAAGACAATTGCGGCCAATTCTGATCTGTAAGATGATGTGAAGTTTTGCATTCTTTTACATTCAACTACCCGCATTGCAGGCACATAATAGCAAGCAGAGGCGCTGCCGTTTGCCGGGTCTCTAGAACCATCAGTATAAATATGGAGATTATTTTTCCACATTTTATTAATATACTCCAGAGTTGTATTGTATTGATAAAACATGTTATCACTTTTTGACACAAGCTCATGTAGCGCCAATGACACTTCTGGTGGAGAGAGATGCCAAGGCGGCATGGGGGTAAAAGACATGAGTAATTCGTTTGCATGATACATATATCTTTCATCTTCCATAACTCTCAAACCAAATGGTTTACGCACTTTCTTATTCTTTTCATATTCAAATTGCCAGCAGTTCTTCAAGGAGGATTGGAGTGGATGTGTGGGGTTTTGCCTTATTTTTGCTTTGTATACCTTACTAAGCATGGATCTTCTTAGGTCGAGTGGTAATTCACCCGTGTCCACCTGTAAAGATTCTAAGGAAGTTCCCGGCAACGCCCCTGTACACAACTTCAGAGCTTGGTATTGAATAGTCAGCAAGAAGTTCTTCACATGATCATGAGCCGAATCATATGCCTCAGATGCATAATCCAAGAGTGGCCTAATGACCACCTTATAGAATTTCAGAAGGCTTTTATAGCTACTTCCCCACGTAGTTCCCGCTAGTCTTTTCATGATATTTATTTTCTTTTTAGCTCTTGTTACAATCATATTTATATGCGGTCTCCATGTAAGCTTCCTATCCAGCATTACACCTAAAAATAGATGTTCCTCCTTTGGTGGTAAAGGGACCCCATCTAAGTCAATCTGTACAATTTTGTTAGTATTGCTGAAAAATAAAGTAACAGACTTTTCTTTAGAAAGGGTAAAACCCCATTTGTTGAACCACTCATTTAGGTTATTTACGTAGATTTGTACTTTTCTTTTCAGAAAATCTATGTTTTTCCCACTCTTCCATATTACACAGTCATCAGCGTATGTAGAAATATTGACAGATGCGTCCATCGGTATATCCGATAACATCAAATTAAAAAGGACAGGACTAAGTGAGCTACCCTGGGGCAGCCCTTCCTCTATGTTATGTGTCACTGAGTAGCTCTGATTTGCCCGGACCTGGAAAGAGCGCCCACTTAAGTAGTTCCATAAGAACCTAACAGTGTTGCCTTGGAAACCTAGTTTGTTCAGTTTATAAATCAATCCTTTCTTCCACAGTCTATCATAAGCCTTCTCCATATCAAAGAAAACGGCCAGGGTATGTTCTTTATTACCAATACTCTTTTGAATGTCATTTTCTAGTTGGGTTATATTGTCTTTTGTGCTTCTTGCTTTTCTAAAAGCACTGTGACAATTTGGTAACAGACAATGTTTTTCCGTAAACCATGTCATTCGTTCCTTGATAATTTTCTCAACTATTTTGATGAAACAGGTAGTAAGAGATATAGGCCTATAGGAAGAAACATCTGTAGCTACCTTGTGTGGTTTCAATATTGGGACAATAACATAATGCTTGCATTGGGTGGGAACAATTCCTGTTACCCATATGTTATTCATGATATTTAACATTACTTCTCTCCCTTTGTATGAGAGATTTTGATATACTTCATACCCAATTCCATCTTTACCTGGAGAAGACTCTTTACAGGTTTTTAATATTATACTTAATTCATACATGGTAAAGGGTTCATCAAGGACACTACTACTCTGTGCATCACTAAAGGATGATATGATATCGTCACATTTGCTAGCAATTTCTTTTTGTTCAGGGGTATTAACCTTGCCCTGAAAACTTTCGTTAATGGTTTTAAAATGCCTGGCGAAAGTATCCGCGACTTCACTGTCAGTGATTGCGGAACAATCCTCTCCCATGAGAACAATGTTTTTCCTGGGTGAAATACCATCATTATTGATCCTTTTGATCATACTCCAGATATTCGATAGAGGGGTAAAACGATCAATGTTCTGACAGTATTTTTCCCAGTATAATCTTTTAGCTTGCCTTAAAGTTCTTTGAGCGATAGCTCTTTTCTTCTTGAAATCCTCCACTAAATCCGCAGAGGGTATTACATAACTTTTCAGTTTGCTCCTTGCCCTATTTCTCTCCTTTATTCTAGAGGAGCATTCTTTATTCCACCATGGCACAGGGTTTTTCTTTATTTTCTTTGTCGCCCGATGTGCTTTCACTTTTTCCAGGGAAAACCTAATTGTTTCCATGAAAGTTTGGTACTCTATAACCTTACCTTCATTCTGTAAGGTATCCAATTGTTCCTCAGTTAGATGCCTAAATTCATCCCAATTTACATTCTTTGTGGACAGCATTGAACAAATTTGTTGGGATTGATCAATCTTTGTATGTGTACTATTCTCATTCAATATGTTCAATTGGCATAACAGTGGGTAATGGTCACTTCCCAAACTATTGTTCAGGACTTGCCATGTTGTTTTGTTAGCTGTACAAGGAGGGGCTAAGGTTAGATCCAAACAAGAAAAATTACCCGTGTGGTAGTCTACTCTAGTAGCACTCCCATCATTCAAAATAACAAGGTTTCTCTCGTTTGCAAACTCTTCCACTACTTTACCATTTGTATCTGTTTTCTGGCTACCCCATAAAGTGCTGTGTGCATTAAAATCTCCTATTATGATTGTGTGCTTTTCCTTCACAACATTGTTAAATAATTCATTTAACGAACCAATGCTGAGTTTGTTACATGGGTTATAGAATTGACTATATTCACAGAAACGTTATCATGCAATAAAACTTGTAATGATATGATTTCTAAATTATCGTGTTTAAAAACTCTTATTGTAATTTAGTTTAGAATGCACGTATATTGCACACCCTCCCCGAGTTCCTCCTTGTCTATTTCTATATTCACATATATAATGTGGAATTTGCATAATACATCCATCGTCAAACCACGTTTCTTGAATACAGATAATTTCAAAGGGTCTTGTTTGCTGATTTAAAAAACTAATTAACTCATCCCCGTGGCATTCAAGACCCTGTGCATTCCACTGGAGAATGCTGAAAGCCACGAGTGTAACAAGGCTAGAGGAATAGGCCATGAATGGTCTGTAATTCATCTACGGTGTGATGTAAGCCCAGTGTATCTTTCAAGATATGTATAATTTCATCAAATGGGTTACAATCTGGCTTTGTGACTATTCTGATTAATCTGATAAAGAAAGAGATAAGTGTGATGTCGGGGACATCTTTCAAGAAATTTCTATTGGTTTGGTCTGTATTTTCAGACTTATTGCTTGTCGTATCCATTTTGGTAGAAAATTGCGAGCCGGAGACGATTTCCATTTCGGTTTGATCGGAATCTGCAATTGTTAAATTCTCTTTCTGAATATTTATTTTGTCATTTTCTTTTATTACATTCTTAAGTTCTGAGTTTTTAAAATGTTTTTCCTGCTTATGTTCCTCATTTTGTTCTGAGTGTAGTTTCACTGCCTGTGCAAAAGAAATTCGATTTTGTATTTTAATTTGCTGCACTTCTTGTGCTTCTTTCGATGCCTCGCATCCTTTATAAGCGGCCGAATGGTTACCATTGCAATTTACACATTTGAAATGTTGTCTCTCCAGCTCGCAACTTTCTACCGAATGCCCTAGGCCACACCTAGGGCACCTCTCCTTGGCTTTACATCCAATTGCTAAATGCCCGTATCTTTGGCATTTGTAGCACCTGGGTACTGGTGGAATGTATTCCTTGACTCTTATCTGCTGGAAGCAAAATTCAACATATTCAGGAACTTGAGGGGTAGAGAAAAACAGTATGATAGTTTTTAGGGGCTTCAAATCACCTTCAATTCTTTTTTTCATTCTCTCAACTTTCACTACCCTACTTCGTTCTAGCTCTTGCAGAATATCTTCCTCAGATGTCTCGAGAGAAATCCCAAATATGACCCCTTTCGAGGCGTAGGTTTTTTCCTCTGCTTTTACTGCAATTTTGCCGATCTCCGGTATCTGGGTTAAGGCTTTATATTGCCTGTCATTTCTGCATTTTACTAAGAGCCCCTTCCCACCTCGAACAAACTTAATGTAGTCTGGGGGAGACCTACAAGCCTTTTCTATATCTTTCTTGATAGTTAGCTGATTTACTGCGCTCAGGTTTTTATTTCTCTCTATGGGTACTAAGAGCACCTTAAGGTCTGTTTTTTTGGCGTTTTCACCTGTTTTGAGTGGAGTTGACGGCGGGGTGCCGAAGTCGGTATCCGCCGCCAACTCCTCCACATCACTTAAACTACCCTCTCTCATCCTCTTTTTGGCTAATTTTAGTTTTCTTATTACTTGAAAACCTCCATCATCCACTGAGGGCTTCAGATGAGTTTGATTCTCTGCCACTGGAGTGGCGCCCGCCATTTGTGGTTTTGGCGGGAAATTTAAACAAAAGCTATATGGTGCAGGTGCAGAGTGCGTGAACGGCCCAAAAATGTCAGCTTACCCTTGTGCAATCCGAATATCCCCCAAACTGAAAGCAAATCCAAAATGATCAGAAGTATATGTCCAAAATATATCCAAAATACAAAATACAAAATCCAAAATCCCAAAGTAATCCCCTGTTTATGCTCCGTATGTGTGCGCTGCACGTAGGTATAGTCATAGGGTATGTGATGTGATATATATACGACGCACGTCTGTTTTTTTTTACTTTGGCGTTTGGTGTCTTTAAGGAATTGACAGAGTTCCTCGGCGCGGATCTGAGCTCTACATTCCTCTACGTCTGACGTTAATGCTCTAGCCTAACTAAGTTAGATTTGTATCACTTTAGGCTCAACTAGGCCTAGTTGTGTTGTGGACCCTCTATTTCTACTAAAATAAAAAGAGCACAAGCTGACAAGGACAACTTTAGTTTAAAAAGTTTTTGTGGCAGTGGCAACTAACTTAATTTAAGTGTGTTTTGGGGGTTTTTTTTGATCGGGCTGTTGCCTAGCTGTACATGCTGTAAGAGCTCTGTGGCTTATCAATCTGGTACTAGCCAACTGAGATGTAATGCACAAGTGGCACTTTGGGACTGTAAACACAAAAATACTATGCCTAGCATGATCACAATCATGACAATATAAAAAATGGAAATTTTATACGAAAACAAGTGAAAAATACAGTTTTGGCAGGACTGATGAGGTTTTTCTTAACTTCCACTTGTCGGCACTAGTCTAGCTAGAGTCTTTGGACGTATTTAGTTTAGTTATATAACTAAATACGTCCGAAGACTCTAGCTAGATAATTATCCGTACTCGCTCGCTCTCATACGGTCATGCCATATCTGCATGACAAGAGGAGGCATGGATACACACAAACACTGATGAGTTCTCAGAAATTTCTTATGATCTTTTTTGGATTTTTTGGTAAAAATACGTACGATCAAAAAGACATTCTAATTCTAAACGTTTTCCTAGGAGGAAACGCTGTGGTGAAGGAGCTGTCGGTCGCGCGAGTTATCAGAAAAGTGTTATTTCAGGGCATTTTCCAGTCCTGCTAACCCGTGCACAATTAGATTGCTGGGTAAGAACGCCTGGCTTCGTGATGTAGAAGGCGTATAGCCAATTTTTTTTTTTTTTTTACATTCACGAAGCCAATCCTGGCTACACACGGGTAGACGCAGTGATGTACAATGCGTGGTTTGATTTTTTTTTATGGATAAAGAAGTGACGCTCCAGTTATAATTTGACTTTGGGTGGTAAGGGTGATATAAATATGGCCGAGTAATTTTAGTCCAAGAATCTGTCAGTGCCTTCAACACAGAGGAAAGAGGGGTTAGCAATCATAAATAATGTGTTTTTTCCTTACAAGAATCCCAACATGAAACAAATACAAAATTAATATTAACATTGAATGTCTGATTTGGAAAAGATTGGAAATGTCCAAAATCAGCTCTGTTTTTTTCCACCTTGTAGCTGATCTAGGTTGATAATAATAATAATAATAATAATAATAATAATAATACCAAGAGAGTATTACAATTCTGAAGAAAATCTGTGTTTCTATGTCTCTTTCTATGTCTCTTTCTATGTTCGTTGTAATCCCTACGATGTACTAGGCTTGTGGGTTCAACGAGCTGTATTCTTGGCAGAGGAACACTGCAAGAGAGCAGAACTTTACCTTACATGATGGTCCACCATATGCTAATGGAGATGTGCATGTTGGTCATGCATTGAATAAGGTAAGAGCTCAATATGGACTAATACATTGTGCATGTTGCTCATCCATTGAAAGAGCGTAGAGTTTAGGGAGTTAGAGTTAGGCTTGCAATAACCTAAGTTGTATGATTTGTTTAAAAACAAGACTGTGAATTTATTCAAGTTCAGTAGGTCAGTACTTTAATATACTACATTGTGTATCATGGATGACAGTGTAAAACTGTGAAAACAGTCAGAAATAGCTCCTCATAGTTTGAATAAACATCTGTTTCCATTGCAAGTGTGCTGTCCTGCATTTTGTTTGTATGAGATTATGAAGGATTTTATCAACCATTACATGTTGATGTAAGGACACAGGATTCACATTGTTTCAGGATGTGACTACCATGTACGGAACTCAAAGCTCTTACAGAATATTTTTTTTTAAATTAGATTCTCAAGGATATCATCAATCGTTACAAGTTGATGCAAGGTTACAAGGTTCACTACGTTCCAGGATGGGACTGCCATGGTCTACCCATAGAACTCAAAGCTCTTACAGAATCTCAAGAAGATTTCAGGAGGCTCTCTCCTCTACAGATCAGACGTCAAGGTAAAAATATTTTGGTCTAAGGCATCTTAGTGAGAACTTATGTACACAGGAGAAATTCCTGAATTTTATGTAAAATGTATGATATATTCATAACTTAATTCTATCATAATTTACTAAATAATTAGCAATTTTTAACAAATTTGACAAGGCAGTCATGTTTTGGGGTAATTTTGAGGTGTGTGCAAAATTTTATGGGGGATCAGTTGTTCTGTGGCTGTGATCTTGAGGGGGTCATCATGACCCACCGTCCACCCGCCCAAGTCTGTAAGATTCCTGAAAAAAACCCAGTCTTTATGGGTTTTATATTTTAAAAAAGAAAATCAACTTGTATTGTCTCCTTTCATTCTTCCTCAGCCAGAAGATTTGCATTGAAAGCGATTGAGAGTCAAATGACTTCATTCAAGAGATGGGGAATCATGGCAGACTGGTAAGAACAAATTAATAATATCCTATTCTTTTTGTCCTCAGGGTATTTCCCTGCTGCCTCATATTTTATTTCTGTGTATACCCCCCCCCCCCCCCTATTTGTCTGCCTTCCTTCTTTTTTTATTTATTTTGTTTTTGTTTTTGTTTTTGTTTTTGTTTTTGTTTTTGTTTTTGTTTTTTCTAAGTTATCGAATTTTGTAAATATGTGATTCTCCAATTTGTTTTAATAAAACATGCAAAGAAAAAAAATATATCCTATTCTTGTATAGCGCAATACCCCTTTACACTCCAAAAGATCTTTCGAAATCATTGCCCTTGCTGTAGTTCCGGCAACCGTTTCAGCTCCCAGTGAATGTTACTAAAAAATCCTACCAGACACCCACTAACTACACCTGGGCCTAGAGTGGCAAATATCACTAATAATGTCTAGCCAAAGGATGTTAGTAAAGCAGGAGACACTCAAACCCTAGACCTTGAAATCCACGGTCCAATGACTTATCATTAGACCACAACACTACTCCACGATGTAGTCGCTTGAAGGAAATAATCCTCTCAAAATATACATGTGTCTGTGGTTTCTGTAGTGAAAGCATAATTGGATTATGGAGCCTTGCAAGAAAACACTAAAGGGTTGTTTCATGTCAGCATTGTAACGATGGGTTGCCAATGAAGGATTTATTACAAAAGCTAAAGAAAGTAAATGAACAAGATATATTTTCAGTGATGAATGTGATGATTACAACATTTTTTTTAATGTTTTGTGTCTTTGGCAGGGATAATTGTTACTACACTTTTGACAAAGAGTATGAAGCAACACAACTAGAACTGTTTCATGACATGTATCAAAAGGTAAGAAGGCTTATTTTAAAAGGCTATTAATGGGATGAATTTTTAATGAGACTTAATTTATTGGAGATTTTTCAATGCTTTCTAACTGAAGATTCTCGGGCTTAATATTCAGCAGATGAAAGTTGATGATTTGAGTTGATGTTTTGATGATTGTACATTGTGTAAAAACTAAGGAGGCAACTAATAGATAATTGTATCCCCCGGCAGTATGCCGGAGGATACTTTGGATTCAGCAGCGTTTCGCCGCCGCCGCCGCGTCACATTCTTGTGTGCGCTCTAGCGGTCGCATTTCTGGACGAATTTTTTTCAAACTTCCTGTGGACGTGTATCTTGGTAAAATCTGGACCCCTATAGTTTCTGGTGATGCTGCCCCCAGTGTTCCGTCTTTTATAGGGTAAAAGGCCATATTTTTTGGGATAGTTTGTGTGCGCTCTAGCGGTCACATTTCTCAACGGATTTTGTTCAAATTTTGTATGGAGGTGTCTCTTGGTAAAATCTGGAACCCTATAGATTTTGGTGATGCTGCCCCCAGTGTTCCGTCTTTTATAGGGTCAAAGGTCATATTTTGATAGATGTCTTGTGTGTACTCTTGTGTGCTCTCTGGCGGTCACATTTCTCAACGGATTTCGTTCAAATTTTGCATGAAGGTGTCTCTTGGTGTAATTTAAAAACCTCTAGTGTTTGGTGATGCTGCCACCAGTGTTCCGTCTTTTATAGGGTCAAAGGTCATACTTCAGGGCATGGCGTGAGTGCACTCTGCAGGCCACATTTCTCAACGGATTTTGTTCAAATTTTGTATGGAGATGTATCTTGGTATAATCTACACATGTTTAATTTTTGGTGATGCTGCCCTCATTGTTCCGTCCTTTATAGGGTCAAAGGTCATTTTTCCATTTCTTGCACTCTTACTTCTGCATTTCTCAACGGATTTCGTTCAAATTTTGCATGAAGGTGTCCCTTGGTGTAATCTAAAAATCTGTACTTTTTGGTGATGCTGCCACCAGTGTCCCGTCTTTTATAGGGTCAAAGGTCATACTTCAAGGGATGGCGTGAGTTCACTCTGCAGGCCACATTTCTTGATGGATTTCTTTCAAATTTTGTATGGAGATGTATCTTGGTATAATCTACACATCTTTACTGGTTGGTGATGCTGCCCTCATTGTTCCGTCCTTTATAGGGTCAAAGCTCATTTGTCCCTTTTGTGCAATCTTACTTCTGCATTTCTTGACGGATTTCATTCAAATTTTGTATGGAGATGTATCTTGGTATAATCTACACATTTTTAATTTTTGGTGATGCTGCCCTCATTGTTCCGTCCTTTATAGGGTCAAAGGTCATTTTTCCATTTCTTGCACTCATCTGCATTTCTTGACGGATTTCGTTCAAATTTTGTATGGAGATGTATCTTGTTATAATCTACACATATTTAAGTTTTGGTGATGCTGCCCTCATTGTTCCGTCCTTTATAGGGTCAAAGGTCATTTTTCCATTTCTTGCACTCTTACTTCTGCATTTCTTGACGGATTTCGTTCAAATTTTGCATGAAGGTGTCTCTTGGTGTAATCTAAAAACCTATAGTTTTTGGTGATGCTGCCACCAGTGTTCCGTCTTTTATAGGGTCAAAGGTCATACTTCAGGGAATTGCGTGAGTGCACTCTGCAGGCCACATTTCTTGATGGATTTCTTTCAAATTTTGTATGGAGATGTATCTTGGTATATCTCTCAACACATTTCTTTCAAATTTTATATGAAGATGTGTCTTAGTGAAACCTACACATCTAATTTCTACACCATCCTTTTGTTTGAGGGAGGGGATGGGGGAGGGTCTTTGTCCCTCCTTCAAATCGCTGCCAGTGCCGGGGATACATTTAGCATTGCGCGGCCCCAGCAATGCACATTTCTAGTTTAATAAGTGAGAAGAAACTAATAAGTTTAAACAACAGTAAATGATACTATCATTCAAATTAGTTTTTGTGCAATAATCTTTAATCACATATCGAAAACCCCTTTTCATACATGCTTGTTTGTCCAACTAGGATTTTACCTTATATTGTGTAAAACCATAGCTTTACTCCAGATTTTATATTTATTTCCTTAGTGTTCTAAAGAACAATTTTTTAAAGTTAAATACAAGAAATTAATGTGCTATTTTTGTTTTCAAGATGGCTGTCACAGTTGTACTATTCGAGTATAAAAGTTGTATGTATTGTATTTATCATACTCCTACAGTGTACATTGTATGTATGTTCTGTCACAGTCACATAAATTTATGTTTTAGTATTAACGACAAGCATGGGGCATGAAGCTTTATATGTCATGAATTTTCTATCTTGAAATGCAGTCCAACCTGCATACAATTAAGGACCGTTCTTAAATAATAAAAGTATTCTTTTATAAGCAGATGGTCTTTATGTAATACAGGTTTCAGTGAGACACACTCTTCAAGGGAAACCAAAAATGTGATCTACATGTATATTAACAGGGGGGTGTTTCACAAAGAGTTAAGTTTGACTAACAGTCACACTTAAATTCCTAGTTGGGTGCGGTATATGACACATCGCCGCATTGGTCAGATCATGCTCAGGGGATGCGCGCTATAGGGTAATCTACCAATGAGATTACATGTTTAATACCTGATGCGCATTGGCACTTATGCATGACTTTAAGTCAAACTTAACTCTTTGTGAAACACCCCCCAGGTGTTCTCCCTGTATAGGTCGTTGCTAGAGCAGGTTCTTTAGCAGGTTTTTTAAGTAAAAGAAGTTTTCTCCCATGCTTTATCTTTTGTTCCCATAGGGTTTCATCTACAGAGATCTGAAACCTGTAAACTGGTCTCCCTCATCAAGGTAAGATATATGAGGAAGGAAGATGTCACACAGCTACCTTCCTTTCCTAGATAACATACTCTCGATTTAGTATGGGAAGAAAACTTTTTATACACCATCAGGCAAAACCTCACTCCCACATTGTTTGGAGTATATTATAGATTTACATTGTACACTTGACTGAGTCAACTGTGGTAGTCCCCTCTTTTTTTCATTTGTAAACCAAAGTCATTATAGAGTGTAGGATAAAGACAGTAAGGAGCTAATCAGAAATCTACATGTATAAATAAGTATTCATAGTTTATCCATATCCTTCCTTGTTTTAAGGTTCTCCTCACGAATTACATCGTCTGATGTGGTGAAAATCCTACCATTGGTGGACCATGCTGATTTGACTTTCTCACTTAGACTGGTCTTGCTAAGAAGAATAGCATTCCTGGCAGTCATATCGTCCAGCATGGACATTTGCTTGCCTGCAAGTTTACACAATTTGAGATTACTTTGCAATGCTTTCTGTGCGATGTTAATCTAATGATAATCGCACATGGCTTGTCGTGCTTTGAGAGGGTTTCCTTGGAAGGCCTGATGCAATAACTATGGTAGGGATTATCCTTACTGACAGTGATTTTGAAATTAGCTAATGATAATAATAATACCTGGCATTTATAACGCGCCTTTCCCATAGTGGCCCAAAGTGCTCACAATTTACAGATATGTATTATTACCCAGGTCATAGGATTCTGGCATGCCCGCACACAATGCATGCACATTCTCCGCTCCCGGGGGAGTATTCCAGCAGTGGGCAGTACAGTGCCGCCCACATTGCTAAGCAAACAACATTTACTTTCGCATCCTACCGGGTACCCATTTAACACCTGGGTGGAGAGTGGCAGATGTAGATTAACGTCTTGCCAAAGGACGCTAGTGCTGCGGTGGGATTCGAACCCCGGACCTTGTGGTTCACAGTCCGGGGACTTATCCACTGATCCACAACACCTCTACACCTCTAGCTTAATGATGACATTACCAGTGTTTTCTCCTGTCAACGTCTTGATGCCGAAGAAAAAAAGAGCATTTCTCCTCAGGTATATCAAGTTGATGGGTCAGGCATTGATGGTGTCTGGCAGAACTTTCAATTGTCATTGTAGGATTTAGATTTGTGAGAATACGAACCTCTTGTTTTTTTAGTTCATCTTTTATATCCATAAGGCGTTTGTCAATATGAACGGCAACAGCACTTTAAAATCTGAGGTTAGTTCAGATCCTTCATCACCGCAGATACTACATGTATGGCTTTTGTTGAATTTTTCATCTTCAAAAATGAAAATTTTGAAATTATTGAATATACATTTTTGACTGTTCCATGTAAGAGTGTAATGTAAGACAGAGTTGTAAATCTTTAATGAAGAGTAAAATGAACTATCAAATGAACTATCAAATGAACTACCAAATGAGGGAAATAATACACATGTAAAATGACTACACAATTTTTACAGTACAGAAGTACATTTTCTCACATTGCATTTCAAGTTTCCAAAGCTGATTATTGAAACATTCATATTTTGTTTTTCATATATGGACAGTTTATTTACATTGGCTGGAGACAAAATAGACAGTTGAACATTCTAAAGCTGATAAAGTTTCCAATATTGTATTGTCTTTGTAGGACTGCATTGGCAGAGGCTGAATTGGAATAAATCTAGGAAAAGAACAATGGCATGTATCATTGTCAGAAGATTGCAACAAAGTATTATTTATATGGATTTTAAAGCCATTTCTGCCGTAATCAATATTTCCAACTTTGTATTTTCTTTGTAGAACTGCATTGGCAGAGGCTGAATTGGAATACAACCCTCATCATATCTCACCAGCCATCTACGTCAAGTTTCCCATCCATGCTTCATCGCCTCTTCTAGCTGACTCCTTAGGTAATGTTCATTTGTTTCCAACTGGTACGCAGTATAGTTTCATGTACATGCCGTACATAATTCTGTGCACAGCTCCCTCGTCTACAAATGTGTGTAAGTGCATGATTCTGGTAAAGCAAAACATGTAAGAAACACCAACTTTTCTCTTTATTATAGCTTTATAGTTATTCATGCAAAAATGAGTCAAGAATATTGAGAAAATGTCGAATTAAGATGAGTTTATTTATCAGCCTCAAAATGCCACTTTTTGTGTAAAAAATCCCGAACTGCATGTAAATTGAATGAGTGTGTAGACATGGGGCAAGTGCATGCTATGTCAAAATGGCATGGCAACCTTTGCTTGTGAAAATGACACTTTTCTTGCTCAAATTTTCATGACTTTTTGGGGAGCGATAGTCTGTAGAATATCAGAATAATGCAAGATTACATTAAGCATTAGAGGAATAGAAAAGATAATTATTGTTTACTTTCAAGTCAAATCTTAGATGAGCAGGCACAAGGCTCCCCATCATACTTGATCTAGATAAATTTGAGTTCTGGTCATGATATTGAATTGTGAAACAACTGTCTCAAAGCAATTGGGAAAGGTTGATTATATAGCACATAAGAATTGGTGTATGCTGTAAGGTATTGGAATCACCAAAATGATGAGAAATTGACTTAATCCTGCTGAGAATCACATGCACTGCACACAGAAATATGTATATGGGACTACACAAAAATGTTCGGCCCAAACATTTCAGCTGTGTATTGTCATATTTTGAATGTGAGGGCATTTGAAGAGCAATCCTTTCCCATGGACATTTCTACTATGACAATATTCCAAACTAACATACTAAGAATGAGAAAGCTCACAAATTATTTTTACCTTTTCCAGAACTCAAGCTTCCCTTTAAACATGTAGAGCAGGCCTGAGTAAAAACTACAAGCCCCCCTCTGTGGCAATTCACTTCAAAACTCAGATAATGTCAACATTTTACTAAGCATTTATACAGGCTTAGTAAAATGGCACAAGTTTTATTCAGAATACATCTCTGAATTGTGCTGTAGCAAGCCAGCCTATTAAAAGCCAAGACACTATTTTGTATTGTGACATCACCAAGCCAATCTAGCATTATGTACAAGAAGGTTAGGAAAAGTTTGTAAAAAAAATTATTACTATTTTATTGCACATTTGAAGCTATTGCTTATGAGTTAGTGATCTCCTACCAATATATTTCTTTGGCCGTTGTATTAACAATGAAGTTTTTTATTTGTGTTATCTTACAGGCCATGCAGACAATGTGTCTGTTGTTATATGGACCACAACCCCTTGGACTATTCCAGCCAATGAGGCGGTCTGTTACATGGCTGATAAAGACTATTGCTTGTTGGAATGCAAGGGGACTGATGATAGGCTGATTATTGCTGCTGATAGAGTAGCAGATCTAAGAGAGGTGTGGGGAAGAGATCTCAACGTAATTACTACTTTTGCAGGTAAACTGAAAATAAAGTAACTTATATTATTTATTGATTTTCAGGTTTAAAAAAACAAACAAAACAAAAAGAACAACATTTCAGAGTGCTATGGGTGAAGAGGAGAAGAGATAAAATACCTGTACGATGAATGTACCGGAGGATGAGCAGATCTTGGTGTTAATATTCACAAGTCTTCTGCTCATGTGTACTGCCGGAGCTGTTATACATATATTTTTATTATTAGGCTGGTAGAGGGCTGCAATTGGGGGGGGGAGGGATTTACCATCAATCAAATACATGTAAATGTACATCATTACCGGTAGACTTATTTGCGATTTGTTGCTACCCTATACAACATACACATGTACAGTCAAACCTGCTTTAGCGACCACCTGTATAGAAGACCACCTGTCTATAAAGACCACAATTTTTGTTTCCCTAGAAGATTATTTCTCATTGAAACGTGCATTAAAGGAACCTGTCTATAAAGACCACCTGCTCATAAAGACCGCTTTTGTCTCCACTTGAGTGGTCTTTATAGACAGGTTTCACTGTATTTCTAATGTACATTTAGACCTGATTTTGTTTTCTGTTTTAGTGAAAGAGAGAGAGAGAGAGAGAGAGTATATGTGTAACACAACAATCTTAAAAGATGAACTGAAGTCTTTGATTGAATGAAGCACTTGTATGAATTTATATGTCTTACAGTATAATTGACATTAACCCCCTCCTTTCAATCTGTATGTAAAGGGAGATGTCTTGAAGGGTGTTCCCTTTATCATCCATTGAACCCATGTCATCATGTACCATTACTTGCTGCTAACCATGTAAAGATGGGTTTGGGTACCGGTCTGATTCATACTGCTCCAGCACATGGTGCAGAGGACTATGGAGTAGCAGTGCAGAACAATCTCAAAGTGGTATGTACCTAGCTGTTGAAACCCTTTCACAAAAATCCCCCGCATTTTGTGGTTTTACTCAATAACATTTGAAGAGCATTATAAATCATACCAGGGCCCTGTGGCATAAAACTTACCATTAACAGTAACTGTGCCATCAATGGTAACTCCCATGGAAACCTTGATTTTGATTGGCTGTTGAGTGATGTTACCATGGTAGTTATCATTGATAGCAGAGTTACCATTAATGGTAAGTTTTATGCAACAGGGCCCAGGTGCATGAGTATTTTTTTTTCTATCTACATGTAGTTGCCATAGGTTGTTTGATTTGGGGAAATTTTAAAAGGAAAAGAAGCTATGAAATCCATAAACATGTTGAGGTGTTCAAAATCACTGTTTTCCTCTACAAATTGGCAATTTTTTGCACTTTTCGGCAAAGTTCCTGCAGTGTCAGTTTATATTCATTTCAGATGCATGTCTTGTTTATTAAAACAATACAGCAATGAAAGAAAAATACCATTGTTGCCAACGGCCTCCAACATTTTTATTGACCCACATGTTGATAAGATCTGTATTCACAACCCATCAGATTATCACATGGAAAGACATTTTGAAAGGTCTTTCCTTGTGGTTTCATTGCGGATTGAATCTATTTTGAAACGTTGAAGGTATGTTATTTTTCATCTTCAGGCCTGTCAGGTAGACAGTGAAGGTTTCTATACTGATGATGTGCAGGAGGAACTGAGAGGAAAGAATGTTCTCCTGGATGCAAATCAAACAGGTATAATGATGCTTTAACTCAAATGAGGAAGCTTTGATTGTCTTGTTGATATTTGTTATGCCACCTTCGTTGACCACTCTGGGCTGTGCTTTCAGATAGCCCTTCACTGCTGGAGGTGATTGAATCTGCCCTTAATGGTGCTGCACCTAATTACTTTTGGTCAGAGAACTCTTGTTTTTCCTTTGAAATGAAACTGAAAGTAGGCATCAGGTAACATAATTTCTATGAAGATGAACAATATAAAAAACATTATTGATAATTTTGTCATGATCTTGGATGCATTTTTGAAAATTTTTATGGCCCAATATGACAAAATAAAAATCAATATTTTATTTTATAGAGGCAGAACTAAAATATTCGGATGTAGAATTATTATTTACCTGTTTGGACACTTTTAAGCAAAATAATATGAAAACTTGTATTCAGATTTGTCTGATTCTAATTTTAGAAGCGCAGAGAAAGCTAGAAATTTTCCGTTTTGCATCTTTCTCGTGTCTTTATGCGGCATTGCATTTCGCTAATCTACCTCAAAAGAACTGTTTGACTCATGTTACATGCTTTCTGTGGGTTTGTTTTGTTTCCTCCATTGCAGTGGGATATATTATATAAAATCAGACATGAATTGTTATAGATTGTGCTAATCATAAATCAGGCTACCTCATGACGATGGCACAATAAGGATTAAAGAGAACTCACTTTGACTAATGTTACATGCTTTCTGTGGGTTTGCTTTGTTTCCTTTATCCTGGTGGCAGCGGTGGGATATAAAACCAGACATGAAATCCTGTGGATTTTAAAACCATAGCTTTTTATCAAAGGAAGGCATCGTGCTAATCAGCATCATAAATACACCCTGTAAGGCTACCACATGGTGATAACCATGTGGGCTTTTTTTAGTTTATTTCAGTTTTGTTTTATTTTCTTTGCAAATCGATTCTATTAGAAAGGAACTATGTAAGGATCTACCATTGATTCCTTTTTTTGTTTTATACAGTGATTGACATGCTTGCATCCTCCAACCATCTACTTCATCGCGAGGACTATGAACATAGCTACCCCTATGACTGGAGGACTAAGAAACCAATCATCATAAGAGCTAGTAAACAATGGTTTATTAACACTGCTAGTCTTAGAGATACAGCCTCAGTAAGTTGTAATGATTTTTAAAAATGATAAGTTAGATTTTATGAGACCAGGGCCCTGTAACATAAAGCTTGAAATTGATCTTACGATTGATTTTTACGATTGATTGTATATTGTAGACGATGAGATTAATCATAAAAATCAATTGTACGATCAGTCTAAAAAACTTGTTACATGGCCCAGGCTGTACACAAATTTGCTAATATTTTGCATGATTAAGTGAATTTGTAAGTCTCTTTTCCCAATTTGATGCTGTAAACCGCTTCAAGAGAAAACCATCATGGCTCAGGTAGTTTAGGGAAACGTGATGGAACGTAAAAGCACGGGAAAGACGCATATCACAAAATTATTCAAAATCAAAATTTTATTCTGTAGAGGCAGCGCCAAGATATTAAGATGTAGAATTAGTATTTAACTGAATGAACACTTTTAAGCAAAATACTATGAAAACATATTTTAAGATGAATCTGATTGTAACTTTAGATGCACAGACAAAACTAGCAATCTTGCTCTTTGCATCTTTCCCGCGTCTTTATGCGCCATTGTGTAACGCTAAGCTTCCTAAAGTAAATGACAGTATAATGTGCCTTACATTTCTCTATCTTATAACACAGATCTGCTTAACCCCTTCCATGCCACCAGATTTTTGAGCAATTGTCAAAAATGAACATCAAGAGTTAAATATTAATAATAATAATAATAATAATAGTGGCTACTTGTATAGCGCGTAGGTCCGCCTTTCGACGCTCATGGCGCTGTATAGATATATATTATTACCCCCGGTCATTGGATTCTGGCACGATTTTTCTTGAGCAAACTGCATGGGCAAAGATATATTGCATAGGAATATTAAAAGCGTTAAATATTGAAGGCACAGGTTTCTGTATGAGGAAGAAATTTCAAGCCATTCGCAGCCTAAAAAAGGTGTTCAACACTCAAGTTTTGGGGCAGGATTAGCCGCCCACGGCATGGTAGGGGTTAAGGACCTTTTTTCAAGCAGATACATCTACATGGACTTTTTTTCACCCACTTGCCATTCACTTCCCTGTAAAATAGTTAACTTTGTATATTCCTGCAGTTGTTTAGAGTGCCGGTTTACTGCATTCTTTGGTGATATCTTACAGGTAGTTTACTGATGTTTCTTTTCAGGACTGTCTGGATGATATTGATATGAGGCCAGGGTATGGGAGGGCCACGATGCGTACCCAGCTAGCAGCTAGGACCTTCTGGTGTATATCACGGCAAAGAGTATGGGGTGTGCCTATCCCTGCCATCTATAGTAAACATACTGATGAACCCATCGTTACCAAGTAAGTTCAATTCATATCAATGTGCATGTATATCATTTCACACTCGGATTCATTTAATTTGTTAATTTCATTACAGAATTAGAGTAATTTACATGGAATAAAGACTTTCAACTAGTCTCTCTTTATGAATACAACCCTATAAGATCACAGCAGGGTAACAACCAATTATTTAAAGTTTGCAGTTTCATTGACTAACAACACAAAATCCACCATTGAGTTTTATTCAGTAAATGGCCACTTGTTTTCTGTTACCAGGGAACTGGTTAGTCATGTGATTGATCTAGTGAGGCATCATGGGAGTGATTGTTGGTGGACTCTAACCAAAGACCAGCTTGTTCCCCAGAACGTTTTAGATCAGGTATGAGATATACATTTTTATTCTTTTATTGATAATTAGTTACAAACTACTGTGACCATAAATACATAATAATTGTGCTTTTGCTTTAAAACCTTTACATATTGCCTTAGGGAACTACAATGCAGGTGATTCCTAGGGAGTAAGAGAGCTCTGTAGTCAATGGTTAAAAGGCCAGGATAATTGACCCTTTCCGGGGGGTGTTTCATAAAACTGTTCGTAGAGTTACGCATGACTTTATGAATGACCTAAATATGACAAGCCAAATGGGATGCTCAATCATTTTTAACTGTGTCAACTAAAGTTGAACTGTGCGGATGTACATTAGCATTCTTAATATCACAAACATTTTTAATACAAATTATATTTTTTGCCATAATTTAATTGAGGTTATTGGAAATACAGTCACACTTTGAGAAAACAGGAAAAAATTTGGACATCCTATCTGGCATTTCATATTCAAGTCATTCATGCGTAACTATTGTTGCCTATTTGAATAACAAAATGGGATCAATTTAGCCCTAAAATAATTCCTGTCCAGGGAGGTGTTTCATAAAGCTGTTCATAAAGGAAAAAAATTGGACATCCTATCTGGCATTTCATATTCACCGTCATTCGTAAAGTCATGCGTAAATATTGTTGTCTATTTGAAGAACAAAATGGAATCAATTTAGCTCTTAAATAATTCCTGTCCAGGGAGGTGTTTCATAAAGCTGTTCGTAAAGTCATGCGTAATTTTACGAACAGCTTTATGAAACACCTCCCTGGACAGGAATTATTTAAGGGCTAAATTTATCACATTTTGTTCTTCAAATAGGCAACAATATTTTTATGCCTCCGCCCACCGAAGGTGGGTGCCGGAGGCATTATGTTTTCGGGTTGTCCGTCCGTCCGTGCGTCCGTCCGTCCCACTCCTCGTTACCGCGATATCTGAAGAATCATTTGAGGTAGGAACCTCAAACTTGGTACTAGTATGTATCCCCATACGAAGATGAACTGATTAGATTTTGGGGTAAGTAGGTCAAAGGTCAGAGGTCACAGAGGTTAATTTACCTGAAATTACATAAAAATTCTTGGTTTTTAGCGCCGTTACCACGATATCTCAAGAACTGTTTGAGGTAAGAACTTCAAACTTGGTACTAGTATGTTTCCCTATACGAAGATGAACTGATTACATTTTTGGGTAAGGAGGTCAAAGGTCAGAGGTCACAGAGGTCAATTTACATGAAATTACATAAAAATTCTTGGTTTTTAGCACCGTTACCGGGATATCTCAAGAACTGTTTGAGGTGAGAACTTCAAACTTGGTACCAGTATGTATCCCCATAGAAAGAGGAACTGATTAGATTTTGGGGTAGGTAGGTCAAAGGTCAGAGGTCACAGAGGTCAATTTACATGAAATTACATGGAATTACTGGTTTTTAGCACCGTTACCGCGGTATCTCAAGAACTATCTGAGGTGAGAACTTCAAACTTGGTACCAGTATGTATCCCCATAGAAAGATGAACTGATTAGATATTGGGGTAAGGAGGTCAAAGGTCAGAGGTCACAGAGGTCAATTTACATGAAATTACATGAAATTCTTGGTTTTTAGCACCGTTACCGCGATATCTCAAGAACTGTTTGAGGTGAGAACTTCAAACTTGGTACCAGTATGTATCCCCATAGAAAGAGGAACTGATTAGATTTTGGGGTAGGTAGGTCAAAGGTCAGAGGTCACAGAGGTCAATTTACATAAAATTACATGGAATTACTGGTTTTTAGCACCGTTACCGCAGTATCTCAAGAACTATCTGAGGTGAGAACTTCAAACTTGGTACCAGTATGTATCCCCATAGAAAGATGAACTGATTAGATTTTGGGGTAAGGAGGTCAAAGGTCAGAGGTCACAGAGGTCAATTTACATGAAATTACATGAAATTCTTGGTTTTTAGCACCGTTACCACGATTTCTGAAGAACTGTTTTAGGTAAGAACTTCAAACTTGGTTCCAGTATGTATCCCCATAGAAAGAGGAACTGATTAGATTTTGGGGTAGGAAGGTCAAAGTTCAAAGGTCACAGAGGTCAATTTACATGAAATTACATGAAATTCTTGGTTTTTAGCACCGTTACCACGATTTCTGAAGAACTGTTTTAGGTAAGAACTTCAAACTTGGTTCCAGTATGTATCCCCATAGAAAGAGGAACTGATTAGATTTTGGGGTAAGTAGGTCAAAGGTCAGAGGTCACAGAGGTCAATTTATTTTATATGAAAATGAAATGAAATAAATTTTTCTGTCTCCTGTGCATTTTAAGTGAAAAGATTTGTCATTTTGTTGGACCAATCCTTTTTAGAGTATACATGTATGCCATACATTTCCAATCTGGTGATGGCGGAGGCATAAATTCCGACCGACCGCGGTCGAATATTCATCTAGTTCTTTTAGTGCTACATAGTTCTAATAAGGTGCAATGTCTTAGATAACTACATACATGATTACAAACCTTGTCGAAAAGTTGAAAAAATTGCCAATTTGGACAAAAAACAATGATTTTGAACCTCTCAATGTGTTCCCAATTTAAGGATTTTCGAGATTAATTTCGTTTCTAAACTCCTGGCATCAAACGCAATATGGTCATGCAATGCTCTTTCTACTCATGCATCTGGTATATTTTGTAAAGATCTCTGAATCAAAAGTTATTGAGCTAAACTTGAAAATGTGGTCAATTGTCTCGAAAAGGTTAAAAGGCCAGGATAATTTGGTGATCTAGGTTAAAAGGCCAGCCTGAGGATAATTTGGTGATCTCACTGTTAAGGAGGAGCAGTGTTACTTGGTACTTAGTACTTGGTTGATATCCTCCAAAAGACACCGTAAAGGTGTTTAAACTGGAGGTGTGTAGTGAACGGTCACCTATTTAAGTTGCTGGATTTGAAGTAACTTTAAGTGATGCTTTGAGGGTATTTATAGATGGCTGGCTAAATACTGAAGGGGGCAGGCTATTCCAGTCCAGTGTTCCAGTGTTGGTGGATCTGATGATCAGTGTGTTTATATATTTATCTGTATAGGACAGTTATTGGATTTGTTGTATTCATGCATCTTTGTAGTCACTTTCAAATACATATACATGTGTATCTCTCTTTATTTGGTCAAAATATATCATTATTGTCAAATGGTTTTTAAGTTTGGTTACAGTATAAATCATTCTAAAGTGCAAATGAATGACTGCATGATCACTCTGTGCTTTGTCATATTCTATTGCTGATGTATTTAATCTGGTATTTTTCAGTTTGGTCTGTGTATAGATGATGTAGTGATCGGTGAAGACATCTTAGATATCTGGTTTGACAGTGGCGCTTCATGGTCACATGTTCTCCAAGGTAAGAATGTATCATCTAAATGTTTGTAAAACGATCGCCAAGTATAACCAATCATCTGTAACTTATGTACTGTACATATTTGATTTTGGATATCAGTACCTACTGTTTTTCTTTTAACCCCTTTCATGCCACGGGTGGCTAATTTCGAACTGGAATATCAAAATATCAATGGTGTAATAATAATTATAAAGAGGAGATTATTAGTAATCATAAAATAAAAATATAATCATATTCAAAAAATTTATGGTGTAGGAATAATAATAAAATGTATTTATATACATATAGCCCATTTTTCATATGTTCAAATGTGCTTTACAATGTTATAAAAAGAATAAATTAGTTTTCAGAAGCTTTTTGAAGACATCCAGAGATTGTTGGTTACGGAGAATTTGAGGTAGTTTGAGTCCACAGTTTGGGAGCAGCAGTTGCAAATACTCTGTTACCAAGTATGGGCAGCATCTTGGGAGATGGATAGTTGAGCATGATGCTTTGTGAGGAGCAGAGGGAGTACTGGGATGGTTAGCAGAGAGTTCAGATGAGTAAGGAGGTGTACTGTATAACTATATATACATGTGGGTAATTTTTCTGGAAACGGGTGTACTAGAAGTACTACTTGTACATGTACATATAAGATTGTTCCCAAAGAAGACAATGAAACTATTAAAGCCACACAGTCGTCAGGTTCCATGTGCATTGTGTCATAATTCACTGACCACGGATTTGGTTGAATTGCCAGTTAATGTGGGTATACATGTAGGTCTCTCAGGCAGCAGAACTCGGAGCTGCGACACCAGAAAATTACTTGTAAGGGTTAAAACTTACTTTGAGCAGTTGTACTATACATTTTATTTATTTATTTGTACTTTTGAAAATTAAAATGTAAACTTTATTTCATTCCATGAGAATTTATTTCCCATCGTTACCAGAAGTCAACCTTCTGTTTAATATGCTATTTCTAGATGCAGGTCACCAGGCTGATGTGTATATAGAAGGAGAGGATCAATATGGAGCGTGGTTCCAAACCAGTTTACTCACCAGTGTAGCTGCACAAGGTACTGCTCCGTACAGGTGAGAAATGGTTTCAGTCCACAGAGATTCTACTACCTCATAATTTTATGTTGACGTGGAGATGATTTACGGTTCGTGGTTAGTCCTGAAAAAAGGACTATTGAGTAAGAAGAAGAAAGAGGAGGAGTTGCGAGATAGAAATTCAGAGAATGTAGAAGTAATCTTTCTTGAAAGCGTGAAGTCCTGAAAAGGACTGTAAACCAGATGAGAAGGCTGACAGTGGAGGAGGCTTGACGTTTCGGACAGGTTGGCTGTCCGTCATCAGGAGTGAGTACATGTAGGTGCCGGGAGGAACGGGGTATAAGTATCGGTAATGCGGACGTGGGGGTAGCAGGTGGGCCGGAGCGATCAAAGGTGGGAGGCGAATTGGCGGGAAACCTAACGCTGAGGACGGCGGTGTAAGTAACACCATGCAAACCTCAAATTTTATGTTGGTCAGAGAAAGGATGGAAGAGCTTATTGCCAGCAGGTTGAAGAAACCTTGTTACTCAAGAATCTTCAGTTTTCAGGAGAGCAAAAAAGCAACTACATGTATGTTGAATATTGTAAAGCATTGACAAATATTCTTATTCAAGTAACTTGTGGCATTACTTTTGCAGATACGATTATCGAATCGGTCATTAGCTACAAACTTATGAAGAAAAAAAAATCAAGAGAAATTGAGTTGAGATTTATCATGCCACCAATGCTATTTCAGTTGAATACTGTAAATCCAGAAGCTTAGGTCTATCTGTCACATATTTGAAAGAGTTAAAACACTGATAGAAACCGTTATTTATATCTTTTTTTTTGCACATAATAATCTGATGAATTAACTTTCATTCTGTTCTTTCTTGATGTACCCATCTTTATTTTGTCAAGGTCTGTTTTGGTGCATGGGTTTGCACTAGATGCAGAAGGACGCAAGATGTCAAAATCTCTAGGAAATGTTGTTGACCCTGATGTCATTGTACATGGTGGCAAGGTTAGTATGCATCTCTATCTCTCTTCTTTTCTTACTTCCCTTTTCTCTTTCTCTCTCTCTCTCTTTCTCTCTCTTTGTATTGTATTTCTCTTTGTATAGCTCTGTCTTTCTCACCTTTTTTTCTGTTATTAGAGAGATATATCTCTTAATCATACTCTTTTTCCTTTTTTCTCATTTTCGTCCTTTCTTTCCTCTTCCATCTCTGTCTCTTTCTCTTTCTTTTATTTTTCTCTGTTTCTCTCTTCTATTCATTTCATCCTTTTACTTACCTTCTCTCATTCTGTATTTGTATTTCACTTTCCTCTCATTCTACCATTGTCCATGTATTTTCCCCCTTGTAGCATACATTGTATAATGCTTTAAACATATTTTGGAGTAGGTTAATGGCTATTTCCATAAATAAGGGTCTCAATTTGTGACATTCTTGGTGTCCCACTTACATAAGGAACACACTTTTTTTGTGGCTCTAGGTAGAGACAAATAGTGGAGTAAGATTGAGTACTATTCTAACAGTGAAGATATAATATGTTATGCTCAGAATCACTTTGGAGTCTTATTTACTCCACGATTGGCGTCTTACACTTAGAGCCACAGAAACCTGTGTGTTCCTTATGTAAACCAGGACACCAAAATGTCACAAATTGGGACCCTTATTTATGGAAATACCCTAATACATGAAGTTGAATTATTGTCTTAATATGACAGAATAAAAAGAAGGAGCCGGCCTATGGAGCCGACGTCCTCAGATGGCGAATGGCTGACTCTGATTGGATGGGTCGTATCAACGTCGGTCCTGACCTCTTTGCAATGACCAATCAGAACATCATCAAGCTACGCAACACATTCCGCTACTTCCTAGGAAACCTGTCTGACTTCCAGCCAAGCGAGGGCATCATCAGTCTAGCTGACATGAGACCATTGGATAGATACATGCTACATCAGCTTCATGAGTATAGTGATCATGTGACAAGAGCGTATGAGGCATATGAATTCAGTGAGGTAACGGGGAGAGCAATGGATCTAGTTCATAACAAGATATCTTCTTTCTACCTGGAGACAGTGAAAGATAGGTTAGTCTTGAGCAGAAATATATGGGGAGCTTTTCATCAAGTGTTTTGTCAGTGCTTTTTACCAACAACTGTTATAAGCTACTGAAATCCTTGCATCTGATTGGCTGAGAGCAAATTTGTCGGTAAAAATCACTGACAAAACACTTGATGAAATGCTCCCTAGCTGATACAACTTGTGTAGTTAAACTCTTATTTTGCCCAAGGGTTTTGTCAGTGATTTTTACCGACAACTGTTATAAGCTACTGAAATCCTTGCATCTGATTGGCTGAGACCAAATCTAGATTTTACTACCATGAGAATGTTGCTTCCTTTACTATAATGCACTTCTTCAACCATGCCTTGTATATTAAACAAACTTTCCCTTACGATAGAATGAGGAAACTTGATGCCCTTTCTGACAATACCAATATTTCTATTTTACTCTTTATTTGTGTGCTGTACACTGCTATGAAATAAAAATGAGTATACTGTTAATATTTAACAGTCTGTTATTCATTTGTTTACTCTAAAAAGTCTGTAATTTCCTTCAGCCAAAATGCTGATCGTACCAGATAGTATTTCTTAAATGTTTAGAATGCTTGATTGAGGCTTTAAAAACATATATGAATTGGACACCACATACAGCTTTGCTGCTGGAGTAATTTGTGATTAAACTTCACTAGTGCTGGGACTAAAAACCGGGTACCCGAGTCCCGCCCGAGAGCATCGGGTCCCGGGTCAAAATATTACATGCCCGTTTCCCGAAAATAAGTATTTAATGATTACTCATGTATGTAACATGACAAGGCGGTAGATAACGTCGACCAGCCATTCAATATCTACATGTAAAAATCCATGTAGCGCCCCACTGCAGTGATGCGCTTTCGAGTTTTCCCAGTGTTATAGCTTCTTAGGGGTAAATATAAGCTTGTAATTTGTGTTATATGATTTTCGGGTAACCGGGAACCCGCCCGAAAAATCGTCGGGTTCCCGAATTGAAAAAATACCCGAAACTCCCACCCCTAAACTTAACGAATCTGCTTTCCACAATGTATCTGACACCTGTGAGAGTTGGACGTTGGTGAGATATTGCACGTTGTGCTGTGTATTGATACAAATTTCTCATTGCTACAGCTGTAAATACAGATGTGTGGGATGAAATGAAAAGAGCTCAATGCCTGGGGGCAGCAGTGTTTGGATTCACTTTTTCAGCTCCTGTCAAATATTTTATGTATATTCTTTTTTTTTGTGTTGATACATGTACATGTATGTGTTGATTTGACAAATATGATAATACTGAAAGGAGGCAGAGAGTGACCCCCCCCCCCCCTTTTCCACCGGTTATGCGATGAAGTCAAGCCTGACAAATCTTTTCCTTTATAGGTTATACTGTGAAAGAGAAGATAGTGAGCAGAGAAGATCGTGTCAGACAGTACTTCATCACATGCTGGAGGTCATATCAAGGTCATTAGCTCCCATTGTACCACATCTAGCAGAGGAAGTCCATCTTCATTACTCTAAACAACAGCAACAAGGTACCTACAGAAACTATCAATTCTTTAACCCTCGACCTGCTATGTTCATGTGCATGCCCACTTGCTCACGACACAGTGCCATGTGCATGTGCTGTTGTGTACTTCATTGCCACGGCACAACCTTGTAAGCAGGGTGGTCGGCAACCCAAAATTCAAACATGTAAAATTTGAACTTGGAAGGAGTATTAACAGATGTGTGTGAAGCGCTAGAGCTCTATTTAGTCATTGTAAAGTTGTACTACCATGGGTTACATTTTAAACCCAATTTAATATTGAAAAAGCATTATAAGTCTACTCTTGAAAGTTCATTTGCAATTGTTCAAAAAGTTGATGGCACACAGGGAGTTAACCCCTTCCATGCCACCAGATTTTTGAACAATGGTCAAAAATAAATTTTCAAGAGTTAACTATTAACTTTCAAGGAGTTTTTTTCATGAGCAAACTGGGCAAAGATATATTGCATAGGTATAAACATTATATTGAAGGCATAGGTTTCTGTATTAGGAAGAATTTTCAAGCCATTCTGAGCCTAAAAGAACTGTTCAACACTCCAATGTTTAGGCGGGATTCGCCACCCACGGCATGGTAGGGGTTAAGAAGCTAATGATATTCCTATTTTTATGCCTCCTCCCACCGCAGGTGGTGCCGGAGGCATTATGTTTTCGGGTCGTCCGTACGTCCGTCCCCTTTTCGTTCTCGCGATAACTTCAAAACCGTTTGGTTTTGCTTGTAACTTGGCCCTGTATGCATATGGGAGGGACGATGAACTGATTAGATTTTGGGGTCTCAAGGTCAAAGGTCAAAGGTCACAGAGGTAATTATGTACTTAAAAATGGTTAGTTCTCGCAATAACTGAAGAACTGTTTGACAGATCAGCTTCTAACCTGGCCCATGTTTTCATATGGGAGGGA
This sequence comes from Heliocidaris erythrogramma, assembly GCA_025617745.1. Classification (NCBI taxonomy): domain Eukaryota; kingdom Metazoa; phylum Echinodermata; class Echinoidea; order Camarodonta; family Echinometridae; genus Heliocidaris; species Heliocidaris erythrogramma. The sequence goes on along the minus strand of CM046873.1, from coordinate 41,471,426 downwards.
CGATGAACTGATTAGATTTTAGGGTCCAAAGGTCAAAGGTCAGAGGCATCATTATGTACATAAAAATGGTTCGTTCTCGCAATAACTTCAGAACTGTTTGACAGATCAACCTCTAACTTGGCCCATGTATGCATATGTGAGGGACGATGAACTGATTAGATTTTAGGGTTCAAAGGTCATAGAGGTCATTATATACATAAAACTGGTTCGTGATGTATGGAGTCTAGGCCTACCTATTTTAGAAATTTCAAGGGGACAGTGGTCTATTTGCTATAAAATATCTATTTCCTTGGTGTATTTGATGATTGTAAGTCATCAATGGTAATTTTTTTATTTGAAAATGAAATTAAATAAATTTTCAGTCTCCTGTACATTTTAAGTGAAAAGATTTGTAATTTTGTTGGACCAATCCTTTTTAGAGTGTACATGTATGCCATACATTTCCAATCTGGTGATGGCGGAGGCATAAATTCCGACCGCGCGCGGTCGAAGATTCATCTAGTTATTTTTATATCAGGAGCAGGAAGTGTGTTCAAGTCTGGATGGATGAACCCAGACCCTGAGTGGTATCAACCCGATCTATCTAAGCAGTGGGACGCCCTCACAGTCCTACGAGAGACATTCCTTGGTGCCATTCACGCTCCTAAGAGTAGAGAGTATGATGTCACAATCTACACACAGGATGTGAAAGTAATGGATCTTCTCAAGGTAAATGCCTCTTGTATTTCATTTAAAGATAAAGTAGAGTTCTGGTCATGTGATAACATTGTGAAAGAAACTGTCTCAAAGGAAATGGGAAAGGTTGACCATGTCTAAAGAATTGTTTGATACTGTGTTGTTTTGGAATCATCTAAATAGATAAGAAATTGACCCAATCTCGCTGAAAAGCACATGAACTGCACAAGGAAATGGGTATATGGGACTACACACACTAGTGGCATGAATGTTGGGCCCGAACATTTCAGCTATTTCTAGTCATATTTCGAATATAAGAGCATTTGAAGAGCAATCCTTTTCAGTGGATGTTTCTACTATGATGTTCTTCTAAACCTTTCCCAGAACTCAAGATTCACTTTAATTCTCATCAGTTATGGCAAGAGAAAAATGTCTTGGGCAGTATTCTCAAAAGCCGCTTAAGTTTTTGGCCAGGTTTAAGCCCAGCCAACAGTTACATGTACATGTACAGTTCCGCCCGCGGGCAACGTCACGCCCGAAACAAAGAATGGACGAGACCTGCCCGCGCTTAGACGAAAATCGGACGCGTCCGGTACCCTCAAAGTCAGTCGTGCGTGAATGCGGAAATACTCGTACATTTGAGGGTACTTGGACTAAAAAATAACGCTACCTCAGGAAGAAAGATTGCGTGGCTTCGTCCGAAAAAATACAGAGTATTTCTCTTTGTAATAAAAAGGGTTTTATTTAATTTCCCGACAACCATTTAGATATATATGAGGACAATATTAGGAAATAATTTAAGTTGTCGAAGGTGTCGGGAAGTTCATTTCCGCATCCAAATTTTGGTCCCGACCAAAAATATGGACGCGGAAATTTTGCCCTCTCCGAAAGTGCGGAAACGCCGGGAAATGTTTAGAAGACAGTCAATAGAATCTTTCGAGATTATGCGGATAGGTTGCTGAATAAACGCGGATCTACTTATTTTACATTCTGCGTCCTGTCTGCGCCCTATTCTTCATATTTAATAGATAATAAACTGACGTACGCTGAGTTATTGTTTTAGTACCTTTTTTTATATGTTGCCTAGCAAAACGACATCGCAATTTGAGATCGGGATATCCTTTATTTTCTTTAAAATATAACTAGTTGCGCCCGTTTGAAGTCTTAACATTTTGCTTGGAGTTTGGTTTACTTGAAATTATCTAGATTATGAGGAATCATGAATAAAATATAACATTTCTAGAATAGTGAATGTGCGCCAAGTTTGACAAAAATAATTGTCAGTGGTTTCTTTTTTTCTAGGATGAACACCAGATAAAAGTTTATCGAAAGTTTATCCGAATCAGCAAGATTATTGTAAATACGTCTTTTTTTTTTTTTTAAGTGAATTTACTAAATCATGATATATTTTTAAGTGTGTGGTGATATATTACAGTGATGTATTTACTTTTTAAAGAAACAAACATGTACAAGAAAGAATGTTTTAATGCTGTCATAAAATATTGAAGAACGTAAACTTTGATCACCACAGTGCTTCATGTTTAATCGTTACGATCGTCGTACATTTTTTTCTGTTATACAGGGGGCATATCTCACTCAAGCCCATTACTAAATTTTATTTTGGTGGTGTCCTGACTGTCCTTCATATGTCATAATGCATAGGGTTCGTTACTCCTACGGTTCGTAATTCCGAAAATTCAATAGACTACCTAAATTTTCGGAATTACTAACCCTATTTTTTAAAAAGACTTTATGCCTTTCTTTTTTTTTGTTGTTGTTGAATTATGCCGTAGTCATGGTAGTATTAGGGCGTCGCCTTCCGGCAAGGGGGCTGCTACTGCCATTCACTGCCGTACTGGACTTCTTACAGGAAGCAACGAGGGCTCTGATTATCAATATTTTAATATACGAAACCCCGTTTTTTCAGGCGGGTGGCCAGGGAGGGGCGGTGGGGGCGGCCTCCCCCTTAAACGTCAACTTAAAAAAGTGAGAACTCCTTGGAACTCCCCTCCCCGCATCCACCACTTTTACATACGGTGGAAAGCAGTCCCGGCGACGAACTAACTATTTTCCGTCTAAAAGGGTGCTACGAGCCGTTATATTTATCTCCAATTTGCTATAAAACGTCAGAGCTTCGCGCGGGAGCCCCTCCCGGCACGGTTCGTGCGCTTACAACCGCTCCTCCCATAAAATTAAATCCAGACTAAGCGGTTGCATTTTTTCTCTCTGAGCTTAAAATGTACATGATCTGATAGGCTTGATATTATTTTTATTTTCTGTTTTGTTTCGTGCTTGGAACAAAACTTGCCATACAAACTTGTCCATCCGTCTCGTAATGTACATTAGATCACATTCAGAGGTGACGAGAAACAAAATGCATAAATTACTTGCCATGTTCTTCTCCTCCGCGAAGCCACCGCCCTTTTATGGTGAAACCGACATTTTGCGCGTTATTGTAAACATGTTAAATCATTCTGGTCAAGTGAATGGTGTCGTGTCCTCTTTTCGCCAACGCGCCTTATTCTTTCCACATCTACGGCACAAATACCGAATAAAATTGTCATGTCTTATTACTCCTAATTATCCTGACTCAAACAGAATATAAAATAAAAACATTGAGTCATTTTGATTTGTCACTGGTGAAAATCATATTTCGCCAGTGATAAATGGCCGATAATATAGCTTGCATGTAGTCACCGGGAAGCAAAGGGAAATTTTAAAAATCAATATGAAGTAGCAGAATGGAACTCAAATTTCTAGAGTGGGGGAGGGGTGGCTGAAAAAAAATGGAGTAAGGGAGAGGGAGTAGAAAGAGAAGGGTGAGCAGAGAGTGAGAGTAGTGAGAAGCGGGGAGAGGAGGAAAGTGGATGAGACTTTTAAAAACGAAGAAGAGGGGATTCAGGGAGGACGAGGGAGCAAAGACCGAGACAGAACAGATTACGAGTATATAAGAAGCAGTGAGGAAGAGAGAAGATTGGGAGGGTGGGGAGCGATAGGGAAAAAACAGAACAGAGAGAGAGTGACCAGCGACCGAGAGAGAGAGAAAATAACTTGCGCTCCTCAAAGACACCGCCGCTTGATAGTGAAAGTAGAACACTGATGATTTTAAATATTGGCTTAATACTTATTATTGCATAGATGGCATAAATTAAACAAGGTTATCCAAATTTAAAGCTTGGAAACATTTGAATTAATGATTATTATCAATTATAAAACGGTAAAATACAGCCCCCGATATAGCAGCTGAAAAGCTCCTTGAACGCTGCTGAGATGTGTGACGACACAAGAGGGGCGAGTCCTGTCTAAGCAGACGATGTCCCATAACATTATACACATTTTTCAGTGCCTGTTTTGTCATCTCCTCTTCACTTATTTCTCTTACTTGACTAGCGTCAGTCTTAATGTTAGTCTGTTGCCTCACTCTTAACTTCGTGTATGGTATTATTTTGATGAAAAATGCAGCGTTAAAAAAATAAAGGAATCAGTCACTTGTAAACAAAATAAGACGCCATTGTATTTTCAGCTGCTTGCACCGCGGCATGTTCGGCGTTTCAAGAGGGAACGAATACCATCCAGCTATTATTCGCAGGGCTTTTCAATTTGAAAATGGGGTTTATTTCATTGATCATTGACCCTTCTCCTGTGTATTTACAATCAAACGGTTTTAGTTATCAGAATCAGTTCACTTTCCCTTTTAGAATGGTGTGAAAGAAGGTCATGTTTAAATGTACCAAACTCTTTATAATTTGATAAATAATTGCATTGCAATTACGTTCATTCATTATAGGACGTCGTCTGCTTAAGCAGGATCGATCCCTCGTATGACGACATCAAAACATCGCTATATTTCTGGCGAATCCTCGGATATTCCACATGCTGAGAAGAGCTTTTATTTATGTTGTTTTTATAATCATCATATACGCAGTTGACATAAAACTTATACGATTGCCATCTGTAAGCTTCCCAATTTCTAGTGATACATTAATTGCCATATTTGTGATTTTCTTGAGTGTTCTAGTTGAAACTAATTTTGCGCACATTTGTCAATCATTCTGGTTGAGTGCTGGTATTGTGTTCTGATTTCTTCAGCGTGCCTTTTATATATACTCATCTCGACAAAAAACACCACCCCCCCCCCCCCCCCCCCAAAAAAAAGGGAGAAGAAGGAAGAAGAGAGCGACAGAGAGAGGGGAGGGAGAAGAAGCCAAAAACCGAGACAGAAGCAGTGAGAAAGAAAGAGAAGATTGGGAGAGTGGGGGAGGGAAGGGAGAAAAGTGATATATGGGGGGAGGGGGGGGGGGGGGGTGAAAAAAAAACATGTCTACGAGCCGCTACCTTTTAATCAAAATTTGCTATTAAAAGCGTCAGAGCCCCTCCCGCCATGAAATTGGCTAAGCGGCATTTGGAGTAACCAAAGAAACAATTAAAAAGCTGTAATGATGTACATGACTTTGTATCTGATAGGCTTATTATTTGTATTTTTTTGTTTTGTTTCGTGCTTGAACAAAACTTGCCATATAAACATTTCCAAATCAAACTCCCCCCCACCACCCTCTCGAAAGTGGTTTTGAAAATAAAGATTTTGTATGTATGTTCATCCGTCTCGTAATGTACACTATTCAGAGGTGACGAGAAACAAAATGCATAAATTACTTGTACTTGCTTTTCGCTTCGCAAAGCCACCGCCCTTTGGTGGTGAAACCGACATTTTGCGCGCTATTGTAAACATGTCAATCATTCTGGTCGTGTGAATGGTATGTGACCTCTTTTCGTCAGCATGCCTTTTTCCTTCCACATCTACAGCGCACGAATAAAAAATGTAATGTCTTATTACTTCGAACACACGATTATCGAGTTTCTCTCTCTCCTAAATCATGCACTTGTATGATAATATCGGCTGAGTTCACTTTCTCTCTGCTAAAGAAAAACAGTCTGTGTTTCCGCTCTATTTACTGCCGTTTTTTTTTTAATCGTAACTGCCTCTTGTAAAATTAACGCCCTGACAATTCTTTCTTTCCTTCTAAATCACGTACATGTATCATAATGCCGAAAGTTCTTAACTCTGTTTTGAAATTTGTATATACTCTTTTCTTTTTACTGGATTAAAAGCGATGGGAACAAAAAAGGCTAATGTGGATATTATTTTACCCTGCTCTAATTATTTTTAAAATGTGTATCTACGGGTTTCTAAAAGCTAAATTTCTTTTCTTTTCCCCATGTCTGCATGTTACGGAGGTATAGAATCCGCCCCTTTCAAAGAACAAGAATTAATGGAGCACCTCCTCAGGCCCCTGCACGAGACGATTATTGATTTTTTTCTTCTCTCTCTCTCCCCCCCCCCCCCCTATGTCCTTCTAAATCACGCGTTTGTTTTATAATCTCGTTATAAATAAAGCTTTCTTTTCTTTTCGGCTGTAATAATCGTTACATAATTGAAATGTATCATCCTAATGTTAAAACAGCGGGACGAAGATAAACTGCGTTTATATATAGCTCGAATGTCAACGCTTCACTCCGCTCTAGTTTACCCGAGGTTAAAATAAAAAAATCATGCACTTGTTTCATAATCTCGAAAAAGATCATTTTCTTTCTGGTCAAAATGTTGACTTCCTTTTCTTTTCGGTTGTTAAAAGAGTTACAGAATTGGACTCTTATCATCATCATGCTAAACAGCGGGATGAAGATAAACTGCGTCCCAGCTCGCAAGCCATCGTTTCTCTCTGATCTATTTAACTGGAGCTTTAAAAAACAATTCCCTCTCTCCAAAATCACACACCTATATCATAATTTCGAACGCTCTTCATAATTCTGTTTTGAAAGCTTACATTTACTTTTTGTGAGGGCATTTGAAGAGCAATCCTTTTCAGGGGACATATATCTAGTATGATAATCTTCCAAACGAACGTAGTAAGAGTAAGAAAGTTCAGAAATTATTTTGTTAACCCTTTCCCAGAACTCCAGCTCCCCTTTACACAATAGACGTGTGTCACCTTTTCATGGCATGGTCATTAATCTATCAATGGGTTCCGATTTCTAAGAACTTCCTGTCATAAATTGGAAGGCAGGAGTTTGACACAAGGAGGGGAGTGTCGATACTGAAAAGAAAAGATCGTTTTTGTTGTAAATAATGATCAATAATCCATCAATGGACCTCCCGCTTTCTAAGAACCTTCTGTCTTTTTGAGGCGCGGGGGAGGTCGTACATAGTAATAATTTGTAATTTCTAGCGCCTTTCACTAAAATGCATTCCCTATGAAGGTTTTTTTTTTCTTTATTTTTTGTGAGGGGTGGGGGACTTTGACACTGCTTTATACAGTTTTATGATTATTGATCCTGAATTTAACATCTCATAAGAACCTAGAATAGAGTCTAAGATCAAGTGTACCGTGTTCCCTTGTGAAAAACAGGGGCGGGGTGCAATACTGCACTGTATATACTGTATTAAGTGTCAAATTTTCGCTTACTCGCATCACTCGCTCGCAAAATTTAGAAAATGGAAAAGTTAATATTCGGGTAAGCGACGTCAGCACCCCGAGAAAAATAGTGCCCGTATGCCTATGTGTATGAAATAACTTACTTCATGACGGTCGTCAACGTTTGTCTGTTATTAGTACACCAACGCCAAAGGAATTTTTTTTCATCCCCGATAAATAGCTTCTTTGTCGTTCGTCACTGTTATGTGTATTTCTACAATGTAACTGTAAGTTTCAATGTCACAATTTATAGTTCTTTAAACCTGATTGTACAATATACGTTACACAACTATACATGTATATATTCTCCTTTGATCAATAAAAAAAAAAATATATACTGCACTGTATGGTTCGACGTCATGACTGCTTTTAACTTATTTAAGCGCAAATTACTATCGGGCAATACTGCATTGTATGTTACAGGGCTGGCGGGGGGGGGGGGGGGGGGGGGGGGGGGGGTCCCACCCGCCACCCCTCCTGCGAGAAGCGCAAAAGCTCTGACGTTTAATAACAAATTCGAGATAAATACGGTTCGACGCCGGGACTGATTTTCAACTGACTTGTGTTTAGACGCTATATGATGCATGCACTGCGAAGCGCGAAAACTTCGACGTTTTATCAGAAAAAGTACTCCGGGGCAATACTGTATTGTGTGTAACAGGGGTGGTTGCGTGGAGGTGGGGGGGGGGGGGGGGGGGGGGGGTTTCTTTCCTGGTGGCGACCACCCCCATCGCACCCACTGGCCACCCCTCCTGCGAGAAGCGCAAAGCTCTGACGTTTAATAACAAATTCGAGATAAATACGGTTCGACGCCGGGACTGATTTTCAACTGACTTGTGTTTAGACGCTATATGATGCATGCACTGCGAAGCGCGAAAACTTCGACGTTTTATCAGAAAAAGTACTCCGGGGCAATACTGTATTGTGTGTAACAGGGGTGGTTGCGTGGAGGTGGGGGGGGGGGGGGGGGGGTTTCTTTCCTGGTGGCGACACACCCCATCGCACCCACTGGCTGCGCGCCTGCATGCTGATGATCTAAAACAACAGAGATGTCGCTCGTCTTTATCATAGTATTAGTTCCATAGTAAAATTGAAATGACAAGAAGTTTTCTCTTACTTTTATCTCCAATGTTTCTTAAGCAAAATAGCGCATAGTCGCGGCTTGAAATGACGGCATGAATTTTATAGTAGGTCTAATAGTATTTCAGAAAATTCGTTTCATAACTCATCAGGCGTGTAATTCCGAAATACAAATTTTCCATAGCGAGGGGGTTCACATTCCAAATGAGTGACATATTTTTGTGAAGATTCGTTATTCAGAAGGTTCTTTACGTATATTTCGAAAACGATGTAGGCTCCATGTAGGATTCGTAATTACGAAAATATAATATAGCCCTAGAACCGGGTGTCTCCTGTATAAAGCCTATGAGAGTTAAATAATTCAGTAGTCAACGGGTTAAGAACCTTCAGAAATATAAACAGTTTGGGAGTCTCATTCCGGAATTATGAACCCCACTTCATTTTCGGAATTATGAACCCAAATCTAGAAAATTGGTTCGGCGCATAAATTACAAATAATCTACTGACCAAAATATAATGAAACAACAAATAAATTCGAACTATAAGACGCAAAGTACATTTATCGACTTGAAAATGGGTTCGGCGCATAAATTACAAAGAATCTACTGACCAAATGAAACAACAAATAAAACAACAAATAAAACTAAAAAATAAAATAGAACTAAGACGCAAAATATATTTATCGAATCGAAAATTGATTTGGCGCGTAACTAATGGATAATATTCAACCCAAATAAAACATGAAATGAATGAAGTATACAACGCAAAATGTTTATATCGGATAGAAAATTGGTTCGGCGCATAAATTACAGAGAATCTACTGACGAAATGAAACAACAAATAATTAGAACTAAGACGCAAAATATATTTATCGAATCGAAAATTGATTTGGGGTAACTAATGGATAATATTCAACCAAATAAAACATCAAATGGATAAAGTATACAACGTAAATGTTTATATCGATTACAAAATTGGTTCGGCGCATAAATTACGAAGAATCTACCAAATGAAACAACAAATAAAATCAGAACTATAAGACGCAAAATATATTTATCGAATAGAAAATTGATTTGGCGCGTAACTAATGGATAATATTCAACCCAAATAAAACATGAAATGAATGAAGTATGCAACGCAAAATGTTTATATCGGATAGAAAATTGGTTCGGCGCATAAATTACAGAGAATCTACTGACCAAATGAAACAACAAATAAATTAGAACTATAAGACGCAAAATACATTTATCGAATCGGAAATTGATTTGGCGCGTAACTAATGAATAATATTCAACCCAAATAAAACATGAAATGAATGAAGTATACAACGCAAAATGTTTATATCGGATAGAAAATTGGTTCGGCGCATAAATTACAGAGAATCTACTGACCAAATGAAACAACAAATAAATTAGAACTAAGACGCAAAATATATTTATCGAATCGAAAATTGCGTTTGGCGCGTAACTAATTGATAATATTCAACCCAAATAAAACATCAAATGGATAAAGTATACAACGCAAAATGTTTATATCGATTAGAAAATTGGTTCGGCGCATAAATTACAAAGAATCTACTGACCAAATGAAACAACAAATAAATTAGAACTAAGACGCAAAATGTATTTTATCGAATCGAAAATTGATTTGGCGCGTAACTATAATGGATAATATTCAACCCAAATAAAACATGAAAGGGATGAAGTATACAACGCAAAATGTTTTATCGAATAGAAAATTGGTTCGGCGCATAAATTACAGCGAATCTACTTACCAAATTAATTAGATCTATAAGACGGAAAATACAATATGTGGGCAGCGGAATTTTCTGTAAATTTTCACTACAAAATTAGAAGCTCGAAAGTTGTTTTTTTGTGTGTCAAAGACATCGGAGCAATGAGACAAATGAGAAAATAAAGATGAAACACAAATCATAAGGATGTTTTGGTAACATCGGCAACACCTTGTCTTTAACGTCTTGAAAGAGAAGGGACATTGCAGAATTATAAAATGGAATATAAACAAGAGAAAACAAATATGAAACATAAATCAAAAAGATGTCGGACCCGTGCCGTTCTCGCGGCTCATCTCAAACATCACGCTTGCACACAAACCCTCGTCCGGCCGTACTAGGGCATTTAGACTAGTCCGTTTACCCTAGTACGCCCGAACGCGTTTAGACGAAGTGCTGCCCGCAATGAGGACGCGTATATTTAGACGGACGCGTGACGTTGCCCGCGGCGGGACTGTAGGTGCATAGATTTAATCTACCGACATATGGAATGCCAAATGTCAAACACACAGAAAAGTGAGGTCACTTGGGGACCTTTGTTTGGCACAACTACTTTTTTTTCACAACTTACTTGCCATTCATTAATTTGTAAAACAGTTCGATTCTGCTGAAGCAGTTTTTTGAGATTGTTTATTAAACATGCGTGAACAAGACTGTAAGGTGTGGATAATCCTGTATCATGTGTTGGTTTTAAGCTTTCTCTTGATGTGTACAAGAAGTGTTGTTTTTCAAACCAACAGACCCTTCATGGAGATGAGACAAGTTGCGAATCAGATCTGTCTGAATTCCTGATGTCATCCTATGTAACGGTTGCTATGGAAACCCCTCCAGTTGATATACCAGATGGATGTCAGATGGTACATGCAGAGCTTCATATACCTGGTAAAGTCGAGTGCTTGACTAGTTATTCTTTTGTTGTAGGCAATATAAACTGGGTCATTCCTGCATTAAAGAGGAGGTTGAGTTCTGCGAAAGGTGAAAGAATTTTGTGAGCTTTTTCATTCTTTTTACATCAGTTTGGAAGCAAATCGTAGTAGAAATGTCCTCTGAAAAGTATTGCTCTTCAAATGGCCTCATGTTCGAAATATGACAAGAAATATCTGAATTGTTCGGGCCGAACATTCATGCCACATGTGTGTACATTCCCATATACTTGTTTGCAGTGTGCTTGTGCTTTTCAGGGAGCTTGGGTCAGTGTTTTATAATTTTGATGATTTCCAAACCTCAAAAGTATGCACCATTTCTTATGTAGATATGAAAAACCTTTCCCTTTGAGACAGTTTCTTTCCCAATGTAATGGCATGACCAGAACTCAACTTTATCTCTAAGCCTAGGGGAATCATACTGTAGAATTTGCCTTTGAATACCGGTACAACATCTATCCCATTGGAACAATATGTCCTCTGTCCAATATATGTACCTGTTTTTGTTTCAGGAGAGGAAAGAAGCTATTTTCAGTCATACTAGTATCTGTAGTACATATACTTGTGTAGATCATTTATATTAGTTGTAGCTGGATTTGCCACGTACAACTCGAAAAAGTGTTGAGCTATTTGAGTATTACCTAATAAACCCCTTCGTAATTCCAATTTCCAGATAAAGGTCATTTGTAATGAGTGCAATTAACCTCTGTATGCTTTCATAGTGTACGCACCATGATGCGCAAGCCGGTAAGATTTCAGTCATTAAACAAGTGGAGCGTCCACCAAAACAGATGCGTGTGCTCGTACAAATTGGGGTCATTTCAGGGTCATTTGTACCATGTACCAATTGTGAACTGGCTTAACCCTTTCAGGACAGGAATTATTCAAGGGCTAATTTGATCACATTTTATTCTTCAAATTGGCAACAATAATACTTTTCTATCTACTTCAATAAACTACCTACCTGTCTTATTTATAATATGCTATTCCAGCGCTAGCGCTGCTCCTAACCGAGCCAGAATAAAACAGAAACTAACGTGCACTTACCGCAAGAGGGCTCACCTCCACACGCCCCGCCAGGGCGACCCGGAAAACCGTCCTCCGTTTGCTCGCGCTCTTTCCGAGCTGGTTGTGTTTATTTTACCTCTATTTTCAATCCATTTCAATCGTGAAAATGTCTCAAGATAAGGTCGGTTCGTTCCTTTTATTTTCTTCTCCGTACATTTCTCGTTATTTTGGTACCTTTTTCAGGTGACCTTTTTCCCGCTTGGGTGAATTTTGAGGCATTTTCTTTTTCGTTTTTGTCACGTTTTGGCTCTCCGGGATTCTGCTTCCGCGTCCCTGTTCCTCGCGTGACTCTACCCGCAGCTACCCGCTTCTCCCCGAGTAACTCCCTCCGTTTCTCCACAGTAGGTGCGAGTATCCTTAGGGCTCCGCCTCCGCTCTCCGTCGCGGTTTCGGGAGTTTTCTCTATGCCCCCTCCCGTCGGTGCGATGGGAGGGAGTTTTTCAGGGCGGAGTAAGGCTGCGCTTGGAGCGGGCCACTCTGCTGCTGCCACACGGGCTCTGTTACCACTTCCGTTGGGACGGCCCGTTATTTCTAGTAGTAGTCAGGTACCGCTTCTGTCGGGCCGCTCTACTGTCTCCCCACGGCATCGGAGCCGTTGGACGAGGGGCCTGACCCGGGTCTGGCTCTGGAGATTTTTGTGTAGGGGGAAAGCTCCTCCGAAGGGGAGGCGCAGGCCATCCGCCGCCCGTGGCGCCCGGCCCCCACTTCTCCCCGTTTAACTCCCATAATTTCTGCTGCGGCAGGCGCGAGTACTTTTAGTGCTGTCCGTCGCTGCTTCGGGAGTTTGCTCTATGCCCCCTCCCGTCGGTTCGATGGGAGGGAGTTTTTCTGAGCGGAGTCAGGCTGCGCTTGGAGCGGGCCACTCTGCTGCTGCCACCCGGGCTCTGTTGCCACTTCCAATGGGACGGCCCGTAATCTCTTGTAGTAGTCAGGTGCCGCTTCAGTCGGGCCGCTCTACTGTCGGGGAGCAGCCGTCTCCCCTCCCGCGTGCTTCGGCGGCCCGCCTGGCCGGTCAGTGGGATCTGGCGAGCGGGGGTTTTCACCCCCCCCCCCGCCGGCCCGAGATGGAGCAGCCGTCAAGGGCAGCGTTTTCACCGGCTGTTCAAATACTACCACGGCGGAGTCGGTTTCACCGTCCCCCGTGGAGCCGTTGGCCCCTCCCGTAGGGGCGCCTTCTCTATATATGCCGGCCCGTTATGGAGCGGCCGCCTAGGGCAGCGTTTTCACCGGCTGTTCGATTTCTACCACGGCGGGGTCGGTTTCACCGTCCCCCGTGGAGCCGTTGGCCCCTCCCGTAGGGGCGCCTTCTCTATATATGCCGGCTCATTATGGAGCGGCCGCCTAGGGCAGTATTCTCACCGGCTGTTCGATTTCTACCACAGCGGGGTCGGTTTCACCGTCCCCCGTGGAGCCGTTGGCCCCTCCCGTAGGGGCGCCTTCTCTATATATGCCGGCCCGTTATGGAGCGGCCGCCTAGGGCAGCGTTTTCACCGGCGTTTCGATTTCTACCACGGCGGCGTCGGTTTCACCGTCCCCCGTGGAGCCGTTGGCCCCTCCCTTAGGGGCGCCTTCTCTATGCCCCCTCTCGTCGAGCTGGCGTCTTTTCGGCGGAGTCGGGTCGCGCTTGAGCCGGGCCACCCTGCTGCTGCCTCCCGGGCTCTGTTGCCATTTCCGTTGGGACGGCCCGTAAATTCTAGTTGTAGTCAGGTCCCGATTCAGTCGGGGCGCTCTACTGTCGGGGAGCAGCCGTCTGCCCCCGCGTGCTTCGCCGGCCCGCCTGGTCGGTTGGTGGGACCTGGCGTGCGGGGCTTTTGGCCCCCGCCGACCCGTGATGTTGCAGCCTGCTGTTCGCTCGCTACCACGGCGGGGTGGGTTTCACCGTCCCCTGTGGAGCCCTTGGCCCCTCCCGTAGGGGCGCCTCCGCCTCGCGACGGCTAGCGGACGGCGGGGGCCCGGTGCCTTCTTTTCCAGTAAGAAGGCTACGAAAGGGAAGTAGAGAACAGGGTTAAGGAAAATATAAAATCCTCCCTTTCTAGTTCTCGTGCGATCGCCGATGCGGAGGAGGAGTCCATAGCCCTCCTCTAGCCGGTGGCGGCTCTGCTCGGCTTTTCCGTAGCTGCGGATTTTTCCGTCGGCGTCCTTTCCGGGCTTCATTCAACCCTCGCCCTGGGTCCTCTCTATCCGCAGCACCGCCAACCTACCCCGGGGTTCCGCCGCCGTCTAGTGCGACGGGGCTGTCGGGTGCGCCGCTGCCGGTGCAAGATGCGCCAGGTGTAGTGTCACCGGCGCTGTGTGTGTTGAGTGCATCGCCGTCGGCACGTGCGGCACCTCCTATTTCGGCGCTACTCCGGTAGGCTATATCTTTCTCTTCCCCCCCCCCCCTCGGAGTCCGGCGAATCCCATCAGGCGGACACTGGTCCGCTTTGTCTCTGTTGGCTCCACGGCAGCTTCTATTGGGCTGCGTCGGGGCAGGAGCTAGGGGCCCTCTAAACGGGGGTTCCTTATTTGGAGGCGGTATCTGCCGCTGTTCTACACCTCGACGGAACAGCCTCGGCCTCCCTCCTCTTTCGCTCTCAGCTAGAGCACACGCCGGTATTCCCCTAACTGCCGTTTTCAGGCGAGAGTACCAGCAGTGGCTAGGGAGGTCGCTGCCAGGCTGGGGCCGCCTGGCCTCGCCGGGGCTTTCTGCCTTAAGGCGGAAGACTTTCAGGAGCTCTTCTGAGACTCCGTCCCCGGAGCTGCTAGACTTAGGGGCCCGGATGAGACCCACTAATCACATACGCCTCGCGGCTTACACCGGGGCGCTTGCGAACCTAGCGGCTCAGGCGGAATCTCTTACGGTAGTTACCGAGGACCTGGCCCTTCTGGGCTCCCTCTTACTGAGCCTCTCAGAGCTCTTATGGTCGCAGTCCACACGCTCGGCCTTTTTATGCTACGAGACGCCGCCGGTGCCCGGCGCTTCAGGCCTTGGGGTTTTCGGAGGCGGCTCCGAAGCTGACCGGTGAGGGCGTTCCGTTCAGGGTTTTTTCCTGTTCGCTGGTCAATTGTCAGACCTTTTAGATAGGGAGGCTGCTGACAGGAAGCGGACTTTAGGAGGCAGGAAAGTTCCCCTCCTCCGGGCACCCCGCTCGTGGCTGTTTTCTAGTACGGGGTTTTTTGCCCCGCTCTCCAGGACGGTGGTTGCGGCTTCGCGGGCCCGTCCTATGTCTCCCAGCCTCCCCGAGCCCGCGTTTTTACCGGCGGGCACTTCCAGGGCGAGCCTCAGCGAGGCCGCCTTTCGGCTTTCACTCAGCCTGGGCAGTCATCGCCGCCGATGCCTTCGTCCCGGCAGTGGTTCGGTCAGGTTTCGAATTCACCTGGCCAACCTTTTAACAAGGGACGCTCGGGGAAAGTTCCGGATAATTCTGAACTTGAAAGGACGGATTCTCCATATGGTTTCTCTATCTTTCAGGATGGAGACTCTCCCGGCCCTGTCTTTGGCCTGCGATCGGGGCCCTATAGACCTCCACGGACCTTCTGGGTTTCCGGTTGGCGGGCAAGTTTTATAGGTACAAAGCCCTGCCTTTCGGTCTGAGACCGGCACCACGCCTGTTCACCCGGGTGGTGTCGTGCGTAGTAGCGCCTGCCAGGAAGCATGGAATCCCTGCTCCTTCCTCTCACAGGGCAAGCCCCTGAAGACGCTCCAACCGTCGATTTCTGTGACTACCGACGCCTCCCTCTTGGGATGTCACGGGGAGACTTTTGCAGGGGATTGGTCTCACCCCTCTCCCCTCCCTCACATTAACTTTCTATGGTTCAGGGTGGTGATGCTGGCCCTTGCCCACTTTCTTTCACGTGTCCAAGGACGGGCGATCATTTTCTAGATGGACAATGTTATTGTCGCGGCCTAGCAAGGGGGGACGCTTTCCAGAGCTCTGAACTTTTAACGGCCCAGCTTTGGTCCTAATAGCCCCTTGCTCGCCCAAGCGGCCATGGTTCTGGACTTTGTGGAGCTCCTGGCAGGTCTTCCGAGATTGCTCTCCTGCGCCAGCCTCTCTCCGGGTTTCTGCATCCCGACCCATCCAGGCTCAGCCTGACTGTCTGGCCATCTTCGGGAAACGGTCCGCGAGGCGGGCCTTTTCGAGAGGCTGCGAAGTTCATCTCCTGACTTCTTTTCCACCTTTTCAACCGGGCCCTTTCCGCCTTCAGGCTCTTGCGTTCTTTTTCTGAAGGGACCTCCATCTCGGAGGTTGTTGCCTGGAGTCTCCCTTTGGTACTGAAGGTGCTTAGCCTAGCCTGGCTCCCTTTGAGCCCATGGCTACGGTGTGGCTGAGACAGCGTTTCCTTTGACCAGTGCTCCTGCAGGCGTTATCAACATTGCCTCAGGGCATATCCGTTGGGAACGCGGCGGTGTGCGCTTGGTCCCCAAGGCTTTCTACATTGCCAAGATTCAAACGCTTTCTTTGGGGTCGGTTGATGTTGTGGTTTACCCTTGTCCGATCTTCCGGTGTGGCGGAGGACAAGGTCTGGTGCCCGGTCAGGTCTCTTTATGGTTTATTAGTTGAACTAAGCACATCCAACCAACTGTTTATCTTGTTCAAGGCTCCGTATGGACCTTTTCCCAGTGACTCGGTCTTCCGCTGGTAGGTGGAGGCTATCAAGTCCGTTTGTCCGGAAGCCCTTGTGCCGGGGGTGTCTCCCGTGCTCACGATACAAGAAGTGTGAGTACTTCTTGGGCCCTGTTTCAGGGTGTCATGGTAGAGGATTTTCAGAAGGCAGTCTTCTGGAGTTCGCCTTCCTCTTTCTTTCTTTTTACCTGAAGGATGTCTCCGCTTCGGAGTCTGCTTTTCGCAAGCGGTTCTTGCTGCGGCGACAGGTTCCCTAGTGGTGCACTTACCGCTTTCGGGGGAAGGTGGTGTGCCGGACGCCTCCCCTTGTCTCTGTGCTGGTCTAGCATATTATAAATAAGACAGGTAGGTAGTTTATTGAAGTAGATCATGAGAATCAGGCGTGATTCTCTTATCTACGAGATAAACTACCTACCTGTCTTAGCTCCCTCCCTCCTTCCCCGCTCCGTGCTGTGTTGGTCCGGCACTAGCGGTTGCTGTGTGGCATGTTGGGAGGACGGTTTTCCGGGTCGCCCTGGCGGGGCGTGTGGAGGTGAGCCCTCTTGCGGTAAGTGCACGTTAGTTTCTGTTTTATTCTGGCTCGGTTAGGAGCAGCGCTAGCGCTGGAATAGCATATTATAAATAAGACAGGTAGGTAGTTTATCTCGTAGATAAGAGAATCACGCCTGATTCTCATGTTTAGTGCTACATGGTTCAAATAAAATGTAATGTCTTTGAAAATAACACACACGGTTAGGAACAGTGTCGAAAAGTAGGAAAAGGTGCCAATTTTGATAAAAAAACCAATGATATTGAACCTCTCAATGTGTTGCCCAATTTAAGGATTTTAAAGCTTATTCTCCTTTTGTAAAATTCCTGGCTTCAATTGCAATATGGTCATGCAACGAAAATGGATATATTATGTGCAGAAACTTTTGCTCTTTCTACTCATGAATCTGGTAAATTTTTTAAACTCTGAATCAAAAGTTATTAAGCCAAACAACAAATTGTGGTCAATTGTCTTGAAAGGGTTAATGGTTCCACATGTCAGCAGTTTTATTACTGTACATTGCCAGAGATCCTCATTAAAAATGATATAATATTTTAGCCTAATAAGGATTCTATTCTTATTTATACAGATGGTACCAGTAAGCAGACGACGTGTAGCCTTTTCATCCAGCCTGCTATTCATTATCGGTGCAATCGATGCAGGAAACATACTGCCATGGAAGCCAACAGACTCTGTGTACGCTGTACAACATCTCTTACTGAAGGCTGGGAATGAGTCTAATTGCCTATAGTCCCTTTATCTACAGAGGTACTTGTAAGCATTGCAGAAGATGTATGTAACAGTGTGCTCATACATGTACATGTAGCTCTGTGTATAATGACATTTATCTCATACTGTAAACGTGGAATATTTCGCGGTGTGGAAATTTTCGCGCATTTCGCGCAGCATGAAATGTGCGCGAAAATAAAAACACACACATATTTTTTTATTTTTGTTTATGTATTCTTTTGCCCATGAGCCTAGCGCATCGGCGAAATTAAAAACACGCGAAATTCACTTTACTCAGCCGAGCTCAGAAATTTTCACTTTTACAGTAGTCGAGCTAGCTTTTTCTGTCCCATAGTTGGTTTTAACTATCCAAATTCTAGGAACCAAATTGTGGATCAAATGGCTAGCTGTTCAAGTCTTAGCAGCGGCAGTAATGTCCTTTATACATGTACATGAAAACTTATACCGTGGAAATTTGTTATAAAGAGCTCTAATATAACAAGGTTCCTGATATAACAAGGTAATTCTCTTGGTCCCAAGATCCTGGTTATAGTACGTTCAACTGTATTTGCCTATCTCAACCCAGGTGTAGTAAATGGATACCTTGTAGGAAGTAATGTTTCATGAAACTTGCTTTAACTGACAATTTACAATAACTGTTATAAGGTACTGAAATCCTTGCATCTGATTGGCTGAGAGCAAATTTGTCGGTAAATATCACCGACAAGACACTCGATGAAACCCCCCCCAGGGCAGCTTGGCTAAACCAAGGGTAATGATAGTACTTTCTAGGCTCAGTGAGCTTACCCTAGGATTGATAGACCTGTGCTCCATATCATAGGCCTGTTTAGTAAGTGTATTTAAATTTATGCATGTTTCTCTCCAGAATCCTTAGCTACCAACTATTTAGTGCATCTGCTATGCATAATAGCATCTATATGGATGGAATCCACTTTGCATAAATTAGTTGTTGCTATGTCAGGCAAGCCTCTGGCAAGCTTTTGAGTTGTTAAGAGCAACTTTTGTTCAAGAAGTATGCATAAAATTAGTATACAGGTCTATTGTAGCTGTTGTTATTTATCATTGATATTATTTATACTTATAATTTATGATAAAGAAAAGCTTGTCTTTCTTGAAGTTAGATATCATGAAACAATGTTTGTTTAAAAATGAACAATTAATGAAACCTTGTTTCACAAAGTTTTATTTTTCATACGACTTTGAAATATTTGTGGCTCCACTGTTAAAAATAGAAATAAATCAAAAGATCAAAATGACAATTCACAAACAAGAAAACAAAATTGAATATCGTGACTGTTGTGTTAGAAACTTTATTTTATTCTTGTGGAACAGTGAAGAATTGACATAAAATGACAACATTTTAATTGATCATGATATTTTATATTTTACAATATGATATTATTCATAATTTGAAAATGTACATAACAATCATGCAAGACACTTGAATTCATACATGTATACATTATTGTACATCATGAGGTTCATGTTGACAGAGATATTGTTCATAGTATTACTTATACTTTTTTATTTATTCTTTTATCTCTCAAGTTTTTCATAATACATTGTAAGAGTCACTGTTCTAATCGCTAGCTAATATGTACATACACACTCATCTGTTTTGATGGACGCGGTACCTTTTTAACATCTGAAATCATAGTGACGGGCGCATCATGGTGCACACACTATGAAAGCGTATAAAGGTCACATGACATTTATCTGCACATACGCAAATTATAATTACGAACTGGCTTATTCTTAACCCATTGGATACGGAAACCAGGTTGTCCTTGTATTAACTCTTACTGTGCCAAGTTTTTTAGCTCTCTTAATTTTACAAAAATGTGATCAATGCTTACTTTTCAAATGTCTCCACTTCAATAGCTATCTATTATTTCACAAAATATTGTGAAAATAACTTGTAGGAAATTTATTACCATTTCTTATGATATCAAGCATTTATTACTTTACCCAACTTCATGAAGAATTATTGAAAATTACATTTGAGTTCATTTTTTGTCCATTATTTTTTGGTTTCTCATTTGTTTACTATTGTTTAATGTTTAAATAAGGTAATATCTTTTTAAATATCTGCAATTTTCTCTGAAAATTTCTATGGTAGCACATACACATGTAATTATAATCATATATTTAGAATGCTTGATTTATGCTCAAAATTTT
Source organism: Heliocidaris erythrogramma (assembly GCA_025617745.1). Classification (NCBI taxonomy): domain Eukaryota; kingdom Metazoa; phylum Echinodermata; class Echinoidea; order Camarodonta; family Echinometridae; genus Heliocidaris; species Heliocidaris erythrogramma. Next base: position 41,451,351 of record CM046873.1, on the reverse strand, counting down.
TGATATACATTGACCACCTTATAACTTTCCTGTGCTCGAGCAATTGGTGAATGAAAATGACAAGTCTATATGTCACATATACGTGCCATCGGCACTGAAAGAGTTAACACTATGGGAATTTGAGAATTCAGTAGTCAACAGGTTAACTTCAACATTAGACTAAACTCTATGGCCCGTATACTGAACTCCGGTTTAACTTTAACCGCGGTCTAAGTGTGGTTTAAACCCAGTCTAAAACTGCCCTTTGAACCAGAGTTTTAGAAAATCACATTCTGAAATCCGGTTTAACTTAACCTGCAGTCTAGTATGGCTTAACTTTGCGGTTACGGTTTAAGTCAGTTTTTATTAACGCTCTGGTTTAACTTTGACTGGAGTCTAAGTTAAACCGGAGTTTAGAATACGGGCCTATACCTAAAACTGCCTCCATATTTTTGACACAGTAAAGCCCAAAACAATAGTGACTGGACCAAATTTCGGAGCACCAACTGAAGGGATGTCAGAACAAGGAGCAGTGATAGGAGACAACAAAACAAGAAATATCACTTGTAGGTAAAGTTTTTCAGGGTGACACCATGTATTCTGTCAAATGAATAAGAGCCCTGCAAAGGGTTGGTGAGCTCCACTAAGAGCTATTTGGTTCTCGAGGTATGGATCAGTATGCTCTAATCGTCTTCAGAAAATCATCAGTGCATACTGATTGAAACATCGAGAACCGAAGAGCTCTTAGTTCATCGGCCCTTTCCAGGGCCCTTATTCCTTTGAAAGAATGCAAGCCTGAAAACTTTACCTACCATGAAAAGTATCACTGATACTTCACTAAATAAATATCAAGTCTCTTTCTATTTACAGTTACATTCAAGGATCACAAAATCAACACAATGCTGTAAGACTCGGTGATTTAGTACATGTGTGAAAGAATGTATGGAATATAAAACCAGACAGAAATACAGACATCAACTTTCTGCAGTGGATATGTTGAATTATTTTAGCTATAGTGGGGAGTCCAACATTTGAAATTTAGAACAAATAAAAAATGAAAAATATTAAATCATAGAACAGAAGTCTTTTTGTTTGTTTTATGTAAATGGCAACTTAGAATCCAGTTAATTAGAAGACCCTCAATTCTATAAATGATTAAGACAAGAGGTATAGAAAGAGATATGGAGTAAGTAAGAGAAAGATAGAAAAACAGAGAGAGGGAGGGGTGATATAGTTTGTGTGTGTGTGTGAGAGAGAGAGAGAGAGAGATTGGGAAAGGTGGAGAGAGAAAGGGGACAGTTGTAATAGGAGAGAAACATGAAAAGGAAAAGATGCTGAGAGTAAAGGGAAGAGGAGAGAGAGAAGGTGGGAGAAGAAGTAGCGAGAGCTGGAGAGGGAGAGATATCATGTACATGTACATGTATTATGGAGAGAGACGTGCACAGAAGGGTATCATGATACCTGCATGAAGGATGGAGTATAATATTGTAGTACCTTAAACTCAAAAATTTTTCTTATGACAACCGACACATTCTTCTTTTTTTTGGGGGGGGGGGGGGAGGGCTGCGAAGTCTCCCTGATTTTTCAGGATACTCCCTGAAATCAGACACTTATTAACCAGTTTAAATGCCTCCTGTCAAACAATCGTCCTGATTATGGAAAAATTATTGCCATTAGGTTGTATGCATTTAATAGACATCTCCCTGATTTCTAATAAAATTTTCCTAAATCTCCCTGATTGTTGAATTTCAATGTTGGCAGCTTTGGGGGGGGGGGGGGGGGGGGGGTAGGGGAGCATGATTAGTCCACTGCCTGGACTGTTTTCAGTGAGTGCTCCGTGATATGATGTGCACTATACCTATTTTAGACGTTGATGGCGTGTGAGACTCGCACATATTTTCTACAATCATGAGGTATGACCATACATTGAACAAGAACATCAAACAAATGCTGACATGCCATCTTTAGATCATTCATATCTTAAACATTTTCAAGAAATAATTTTTGCATCAACCAATACTCAATCACTCTGCATGTATTTCGATCTGCATTGTGATTGTACATGTACATCAAACGTTGACGGTGTTTATTCATGGATCAAAAAATACACATATACATGTACTTGCTATTTCTATTCATAGTATATTCCCATAATATTGATATAGCCATTTGGTCTATATTGCACTTTTCCTCTTATTTCTTTTTTTGGTGGGAGGGGGGGGAGGGAGCTGAATATGATACAATTTTTAAGGTATTCACCTTGTTATGGGGTTAGGGTGGGGGAATTGAATTTGATACAATCTTTAAGGTATCTACCTGGCATGAAAATGATGAAAAAGTATTTTAGCAACTTTGAACATAAATATGTTAGCAACTTTAAACATAAATATTTACCCATCCTTTGAGTCCGATATCTTCTACATGTATAAGTTCATATCATTGACTGCAATGTGCTTATTTTCCTCAGGAGACCACTTACATGTAAGTCTAGTGAATATACATGTGTTCACATTATTATGCACTCGTTTTGTAGATATGATACGGCAGACACAATGAAGAGGTAACGTTTACAACTAATCTTCATGAGAGAAATGTAGATTTAAAGAGTAAAAATCGAGTCAATTCTGCACAGTCTTATCTACACATTAACATGTCAGTATAAAAAAAAATAGTAATCATGTTAGACAATCTGCGAATAAAGGCAGTTTTGATGGTACATTATGTTATAGACATAGAGAACATGACAGACTCGGGGTGCAAGAACAACATTGGTAACATGCATCCCTATCCATTATATACTCTGACGTCGGTCCTTTAGACAAAGGCCTTTACTCTTAATCACTTGTGACCAGGCACCACAAAACCACCAAAAAGTAACACTGTGTGATTTTCAGTTAGAGCTCAATAAAGGTGTTTTTGGTTGGCATGTTCAAATGTCAGTTTTTGGTATTTCCTATGTAAGTAATTTTAAAATTTGGAGGCACCAAGCTGATATCTAAAAGTGCTATTTTTGACAGATTCTAGTAGACCTACATGTATGTATGTCTTCTCTAGATTTTATTGTACTACATGTACATGTACATGTAGGTTTCTTTTTTACCACCCTGAATACTTGTCTTATTTGATCACCCATAATTTTAAACACTTTGTAAAAATGTTTCCATGTATCACATATTAAATTTCATTCTTTTTTTTTTAAGTTGTTCTTTTTAGCCCTCCACAGGGACAAGATGACTGTGGTTTACAAGGTCTATCTGCCCTATGGTAAGGGAGGGTGTAAGCAAGTAAAATATGTTAACATTTCATTTTAATGCAGATAATATTTCTTATAAAAAGAAATACTATTGTAACAAAAGAGTGTATTCCCAGGCTCAGCCTTTGACATAACTGGCACGTCTTTATAAATACATCTAACTTCTTTAACATACTGGGGTTTTTTTTGTGCAGATAATTTCTGTTTTTAGGCATTTTCTGTTCGTATTTTGACATACAAATATTTCTCTTGCTTTTTTGTTGTCACAGAGGGGCGGCACTACCAGGAAGACAGCATCATCTGATAGGAGTGGTCTGAGAGGTGCTATTTCCTGAGGCAATGCCACATAGCAACAGGCTTTCTCAGAGAAATGAGCATCTGATTCCAATGGCTTAGAGCTGATCCTTTGGAGTTAGCACCGATTAACACGTGACCTACGCTGGGGGTCTTACCGCCCATGCCAACCTCGGCTACAGTGATCCGTAAGGTGACTTTCTATAGAGAGAGATAGAGAGAGAGAGAATTAAATCAAAACAAAAACACAGGTAAAGAAAGAGGCATAACAAGGATGCAGAATAAATCTTTGACAAAAGAAAAGAAGGAGAAAATGGCCACGAAAGACGTAAGATTGGGAAAGAATAGCGAAAGACCACAACATGTTATTTGCAAAGTATGTTATATATTCCTGCAAATATAAGAAGATAAAACCTACATTAGATCAATTCAAATGATGAACTTGGAAAAAAGACAGAATAACTGCTTTTAAACAAAATTTGAAGAAGTTAAACAGAAAAACCAATGGAGCAATTTGTGTCAAGAACAATAACTAAACTGAATACGCTATCGGGTCTGGTGTCAACAAATTTGGAATGCACATTACTCTCATTTGCAATTTTTATTTTTATTTTTATTGAGAAATAAACTCTTGAAAAAGACAAACAAGACCTTAAAATTCAGCATATTTAAATTTAAAGCATTTCGAGAGGGGTCCATCTCATTTATATCTGCTTTGCATGTAACAGTAAATATCAATAGATTCCTCTTTCAAAATCATTCAAGGAAGAAAATTGCATCGACATCCAAAGGAGAATTGATTAAATATGTAGACCAAGACTAGACTGGGAAGCAGACATTTTCCAGGCGATTCATTATTGGATGTTGTACACATACTTGTAATAAGTTTTGGCAAACGGGTCTCTGATTTTACCAAGGGCATATTCATGGACCTTTTGTTATCGTTGATTAATGTGATATGAACAAAATACATATTCTAATATTTTCCGAAATGTATGAAGTACAATCTCCTTTTCATTATTATCAAGGCAGTCTTTTAATACTGGGACAAATTAAAGGGTATCTGTATATTAAGATGAAACCATTACAAACCATGACCTCTAGAATGGTAGGTGGCAAAGTACATGTAAATATGAATATATTTGTAGGGATGACCATTTGTTTCATATTTTCCATTACTCTTTCAAAACACCCAAGGAGAAAAAAATTACATAGACATCTGAACGAGAATTAATGATTAGATATACATGTACTTTGATTTGTTCACCAAAACTAGATGGAAAAGCAAACGGTTCCTGAAATGATCATTTTGGCAACGATGCCTCTGATTTTTACAAATTACATGTTCATACATGTTCAGTAAAACTACTCAAAAGACGAATGTCAATAACATGAACAGTAATTAAATATATTCTTAAATGTATGAAATACCTTTTGCAATAACTTTCATTGTTAATCTTTTTTGTTAAACGGAAAGTCAACTCTGGTATCAGTATGCTTAAACACAAAAAACATAAAAAGGTTCTTCACAGGTTTGCCAATTTACATTTGATCGATTACAACTTTCAAACCTCATAAATTTCTTATCCTTTATCCAATTTCCCTCAAACTTTTTCAACTTTTTTATAAAAGCAACATATTTCCAGGATAGACTGCCCCTTTAATACTAAGACAACAGTTTGAAAAAAAAGATGAATGTTTAAATGAAATGATTGAATTACCTCTAGAATGGTGGATGGTACAGAGAACATCATGGCCTCATTGAAGATTGGACATGTCTCACTTCTCTTCATTGAAGTCTTCTTCTTACTTAATTTCTTACCATTCTGTAGAAGGTACACTTTCACAAATGGATCTATAATACAAATAGAAAATACATGATTTGATTTGATTTTGTTTTATTATTCATGTCTGTATTCTTGTAGAAGGTCACACTTTCACTAGTTAATCTACAACAGTATTGGAATTATATACAATTTATTTATCTATTTTTAAACTTAATTTAATGAGAATTAAATAACTTTGATTTGATTGGAAATAATTTATTTACATTTATTTGAACTGATTTTTTTTTAATTTAAACTAATTTTACTTGATGTGTTTTAATTTATTTGATTATATTTTGTTTGTATTGTTTGCAGTTATATAGATTTTGGTCAAAACTAATTTGATTGGAATTAGTTATATTTGATTCAATTTAACTGGAATCAGAAAATAAGATAGATTTGATTTGATTGAATTTATTTCATCTACACTGACGCTACACTGATTAATCTTCAACAATGTAAAAATTATGAATATTCAGTGTCGGAATTTAATACCATCTTATGTGGAGTTCCTCAGGGATCACTCTTAGGCCCTCTCTTATTCACAAATCTGCTCCAGATCTCTCTTTACAAATATACTGTACTCTGGCACAAATATTAACTCCCTATGCAAATATAGCCAATAGAAAGTTAATGAAGTATGTGAATGGTTACAAGCCAATCGGCTATCTGTCAACTCCAAGAAATGCAATTTTATTATATTCAGCAAAAAGGACAGCATTCCTGGTATAGAAGAAATAAATATGAAAGTGAACAATACTGAAATTGCCAGAGTTGAAAAGACCTAATTTCTAGCCGTTTGTATTGATAGTCGGGTGTCTTGGAAACCACATATCCATGAAGTAGAAAACAGAATTGCCTAAAATATCGGTATTATACACAGACTTCATTTTCTGTTTCCTCAGAATGTTCTTCGAAGTTCGTATTGCTCTTTAGTTCTCCCATATTTATCGTATTGCACTCTTGTGTGGGGTAATACATATGCGTCTAATATAAGTAAACTAACTACATTACAAAAGAAGATACTAAGAACTGTTTGCGATGTACCATCTGGAACTCACACCAACCCCTTATTTACTTTTAAAATTTGAAGATATTGTCGGTTACAAACAATGAATCTATTAAAACATGCCCTTCACTCCATACATTTACTTGTACTGTAAAAAAGAATACTTTGTACAATATATTCAGTCGCACATATTGCAGATTTCTTGCCATTTTTTTTTCTATTTTTATATTCTTTTCTTATTTAGATTTTTTGTATATTATAATTGTATAATAATAATACATGTATATGTATATATGTACTGTAAAGGCGACCCCACCACAGGCCATGTGCTTCCTCGGACACCCTCGCCTCCTTCCATGCTTTTGTGAATGTATATTTCATTTTGTATTTGATTATGAGAATGAAATGAATGTATTTTGAATATGAATCTGATATGCTTACTGAATGCTGAATGCTGTACTGAATTTCACTGAACTCCAATAGAATTTATGTTGTACCTAGTTAACTAAGGTGCATTTGAAAATTGAAATCAACCTTAATGTATTGAGCTGAACTAAAGTGGCTAAGCTGTAAATTAATCAGGTAACCAATTTCATTTGAAACAAACTTTTAAGCATTTAAACGGAGCTAAACTAAATGGAATGTCATTGAAATGGGGTAACCTCGCTAGTCAAAAGGACCGCTATCCATAACGCGTGACTAAATGAATAGCGGTTTTGTATGAATAGCGGTCATTCTAAATAGCCAGCAAACCACAGACAAATTACCTCTCGCTATTCATAAGGAACGCTATTCATAACGCGTGTTAAATGAATAGCGGTCCTTCTGAATAGCGAGCGGCCTTACCTCCAGACTTTCTGTTGTCACTCCATTTAAGGCCCCTAGCTTTGACAATAACCACGGTGAGACGCTCAGCGGTTGGAAGATAGCTTAGAGAAAACATTATATCTCCAAGGTTCTCAGGTTTCTGTATTGAAGAACACATGTATTAGAAATGTACTCTGTACTCAAGTTCTTTATTTAGAACAAAAAACTAAAAATTGGAAGAAACTCATTGAAAACATCTTATATTCTCAGGTTTCTGTATTAAAGAGAAACAAAGAATAATGTGGAGTTGAGCCTTTACCACTGTCAACCTGTTCAGACTTTTCATCGAAATTGTGAGATATTGCAATAAGAAAAATTATGTTTCTCAGTCGTACGAAAACAAAAGGAACAAAATGACAGTATATTTATCTCTCTCTTTCGTTTCTTGAAAAAGGTAATACCTATTATTAATATGATAATAATATATGTATTAATAAAGTGAACATGTGCAAATTTAAAGTGTTGGTGAATTTGAACGACCAATCTAACCATCGCTACATCCTTCCCATAAACTGAATTTACATTATGTTACCTTGAGATTGATTGCTTCTTCAGGAATGGAATGCCCTTGAATTAAATTGAAATAAATATTTTGTGATCTAACAAAAAGATCACTAAAGCTTTCAAAATTAACTTACATGTAGCATGTGTGAAATTGATTCCTGAAGTTGTGGAAAACCTATTACATGTTTCTGTCAAACAGTCTAGCTCGGTGTATATGGTAGTCTTATAACTAGCAAGACATTGACAGATCCACATGCGGAAAATCATCCATCCTCCACCCGCCCCTTCCCGGCACAAGAAAATAACGTAGGTGTGTGCGTTACGCTTATATACTCGCACCCTCACCCTTTCTGGATACGCCCTTGTACAAAAGAGCCAGAATTATAGATTGAGGACATGAATATCTTCTATTGTATAGTCCTGAAAGACTTTGGTCCGCCCCGGTTGCTAGCAAAAATGTACATAAATGTCATTTTATTTCACTCGGCTATAATAAACAGCAATCAATTGAAAGCAAGCAAACTGCGTTGCATGGTTAGGACATAAATCTGACACTGTTGTAAGAATACGTGTTCAACTCACTTCATGTGAATCGTGAAGGTTTAGCCATGTGTTAAAGGGACCGTGTTGCCATTCAATGTCGCCTAGATGTAACTCCGCTTCTCCTATCTCCTCATGACGAGCATGTCTATCATAGTTCATCACCGTCAGTCGTAATGTACGTCGTGGTAGATCCTCCCATCGTACTCGCATTGAAAACCTGAAATCAGAACAAAATAGAGACACAATAGTGATATTTGGAACTTTAAAATTTATGTTATATCCCTTCTATGAATATTCATGAGTATTCTAAATACATGATTGGTCAATTGGTGATCACGTGATAAAATATAATTTCACTAGGAAAAACAAATCTCTGTCAGAGCTCCGAATATCTTTAACTATTTTTTATAGACTCGGTGGCTTGGAGGGACTGGCATAACTATTTTTTCGTCGGGCTTTGCCCCTCGGAAAAAATAGTACTATGCCAGTCCCTCCTCAGATAAATAATTTCCACTATACTTTCCCACAGCTTGGTATATTTGTATAATATATACATCGTCCTATAAAGTGCTTAGCTTTAGGGATGCTCTTGGGGCACATGTCTCACAAATCGAATCTTGGAAAAAAATATTGAAATAAAAGAGAGAAAGCGGGTAACGGGTAAGGGGGAAGAGCGTGTGAAAACATCATACTACCGCCCCTCCCCAATCAATGACCTTCGTATTTAGCATATCATCCATCGAGTAAAACAGGTGACCCCCCCCCTCACGATGCCGGTGTCTATTTAATGTATGGGCCCACGCCAAGCCATGCACTGAGTCTATAAAACGATTTTGTTTTTTGTAATTCGTCACGTCGTATTCATTTAGAGAGAGGGAGAGGGATATGCAGTTATAAAGAGAGATTATTTCAGAAAAGAGGAAGCTTGAAAAATTGAAGATAATAAGACAAGGAGAGAGGAATAGAATGAAGAAAGGAGAAAGGAAAGAGAGATGGGGGAATGGAGGAAGGAGGAAAGAAGGAAAAGGAGACAGATAGAAAGGACCAAAGAAAGATCCGATGGAAGCTGCATGGGCAAAGCAAATTTCGGTTGGAATGATTTATTAGAATGGGAGCTTGCTACGTCCCATCAGTCAATATTGGAAGAGGCGAAATTCAATCAAAACATTCTCCCTCTTCACCGCGCAGACGGGATGAAATTGCATGTACGTCTGATGAAAAATGACATACAGGAGAGTTATAATATTCAGAGAATATGGTTTGTAAAGAGAAAATTGTAAAGAGATTTTATAAACACCGAAAATACATAGTAAAATCATATAACGACAGAGCTTTATGTAAGAGAAAGAGTGCGTGAGGCAGACACGCACGCACACACCCTGACACACACCCACACACCCACGTTTACATGGCTTTACTTCCGAGGACAACTATTGTTCCTCTATTGTTACTCGTCTCGGACAGTCGACGGAATAAGGCATAAATTCATTGTTCGACGTTCGAGGACTATTGTCCGCCTTCCGAGGACCATTGTTGTCATGATTTTTTTTTTGTTCTCTGTCCGAAAATGTCCTCGGACATAATGCTAAACAAACGCACACATCTGAGCACACATTGATTTGTGGGGGAACTGTATTGTTTTCTCCTATTGTAGTTTGGACCTAGCAAGCATGACGGAATAAAGGCCATCATTGTGCTCTATTGTTCTCTGTACCCACAACTGCATGTTTGTAAGAGCACACTACCACGCACACGGATGTGGGGGGCAGTGTTAGAGCCACAGAGAGAGAGATGAGGTCAGTTCAGGCGTATATAAACAAGATGACTTATAGGCCGATTATAATGTTGTATCTAATAATAAAAATGATAACCATTAAAGCTATTATAAGGGATTATACAAGTCCGATAATCCTATATCATGTATTATTACGAACTTCAAAGTTTAATATGATGCAACCAGTTTAAATATATAGGCCTAATATTGTAGGCATATTATTTTAACCAAACATATTTGTTTTATTCCATGTTTTACGTCTCAGGTTTCTCATATCGCGAATATTTGAAAGGTCCATTAGGTAAAAAGTTTGAAACTATGTTTTCGGTACCATTTATGGTCATTCATTTAGGGTTCGGGTTTTGTAATACAAAACTGTTATTGGTTGGAATACTTAACGTTACCTTTCATTGTAGACCGGACTGAAGCTTCGTCTATAGATCTTCGTCTGTCCTTTGACATCATTATCCGGGTCAAGATAGAGTGTGACATAGGTGTCAGAAAGCGCTGCCCCGTCAGGAAGAGGTCGAAGATCACGTGCTTGTACGACTGTGACGATGAGACGAGATGGGTCGGTGGAGTACTCGATAATGACTTCAATTTGACCAGCTCTGTAATTGGGGAAATTGGCACAATAGTAGGAACTTTCATAAAAGTATCTTCATCAATATCACAGTCATCAAGATATACTGTATGTAATACATGTAACTACTATTTCCATCGCCAATGTAACGCTTATCATGTGCATGTACTTTGTGTATTGCAAAAGTGGTCGTCATCAATATCATTGTCACTATCATCATTATTTTCTATAGATGTCAGTGTTGCCATCGTTTCAGGTATGGTTATCATGTACGACATAAATAAGATCAGGTCGTTGATGAATTGAAGTATCCCTAAGGTGGGAGGGGCGTCAACCAATCTTAATAATTTTAAGTTTGCTTTTTTGTTTTTCTCTTAATAAAAACCTTCCACTGTCTGCCTCATTTTTTAAGTTATTGAGTATGCGTGACGTCCGTTTCTTAATAGCTCCCATTGCTTCATTTTCTCTTCCGGGTTGGTGTGTATGTGTGTGTGTGTTCGTGTTTCTCTCTCTCCTTATCCCTCTTTTCCTCATCCTCTCTCCTCCCCACTCTCTATTTACATGTATTTCATTCTGCCCCCTCAGTATTCTATCTATATATATTGCTCTCTCACCCACTCACCCTCGCGCGCGCACACACACACACACACACACCCTCACAAAAGAACACGCACACGCCACAAACGCAAACACACCCCCACACGTGCACACCCCACCCCCTCTCCCCTCTCTCGTTCTACTCTCAATATATTTTGTTTTGATTTAGCGCGCACACATTTTCTGCTTCATAATATTGCGCCTGTCTTTCATATTCCACTCTTCACTTCTCTTGAAAGCATATTATCTGGATCCAAATTGATTTCATCCATCATGTGTAATGAAACGTGAACTTTCTCGTACGGCGTGGACAGTGATTTGATTGTCTTACCATGGTTTAGCTAGATCACGTGACCAGTACGTGCCACGTGACACGTACGGTCCCTATCAACACATTACCACACTGTGTGAAGAAACTGGGAATTCATTTAGGAACCTTTAGATATTTTGTTTGTTTAGATGGGATGATGCAGTGGCGTTGCGTGGGTCCAGCCATTAATGGCACTGGAATCATTAAGGGCACCGATCATACTTGGCGGATGAAAGGGGAATTTAGAAGGGCTCTGATTATGTTGCATGGAGGGTCTTTGATAATAGTCTTCATTTCACGCATGTTCCATTTCCCCTATCCAGTCATTGAGGAGCATCCTTCCTATGCCCCCTGGAGCTTCACCACTTGGATGATGTGCATTATTATGAAGGCAATTATGAAGGTGAAATAGGATCGAAAAAGAGCAGGTGATAGTGTGTTTCAAGAAGGCCGCAGTGACGTCATCATGTCTTTGAAGTATCCTACACGTACGGCTGTATGTACCGATCGAAAGAATCTCTCGGGATATTAGATCAGGACTTAACAGTCTAACTTTCTTCTTGAGCAAAATATTCATTCCATTGTGAAATTGTCTGAGTTTCATTATACTGAATTCAATATTTGATTGTTATTATGTTTCTGACAAGGGCATGGACAATATTGACGACCAGACAGGCGAGCATACAGGCAATCAGTACGACTGATAGGTAGCATTCATTATTCATTCACTTAATTTGTATCAATACAACTTTTAGAAAAATGTGTTGATTATGAAACGAAAAGTCTATCTAACGTAGATGTGAAATTGTTGCATAAAATAGAGTGCTATTGCATAAAATGGTCTATACGGTGCTCCGACATTTGCACCGGCGACAGTTGCTCTGGGATTTATTTCGTCAAAGATAATAGGATTAGGGTTAGGGTTGCAATATAGGGTTTTAGGTTAGGGATCGGGTTAGGTAAAGTGTCCATGGTTTAAAAAGAAGGTTGAGTAGGGTGAAAAATAATTTGTGAGCATTCTCATTCCTTTTATGTCACTTTGGAAGAACATCATAGCAGAAATGTTCCCTGAAAAGGATTGCTCCTCAAATGCCCTCAAATTCAAAATAGCTGACGTGTTCGGGCCGAACATCCATGCCACATGTGTGTGCAGTCCCATATACCTATTTCTGTGTGTAGTGCGTGTGCTTTTCAGCGAGACTGTGTCAATGTATTATTCATTATGATGATTCCAAAGCCTCACAGAATTCACCAATTCTAATGTAGACGTGATCAACCTTTCCCAATTGCTCGAGACAGTTTCTTACACAATGTAATCACATGACCGGAACCCACCTCGAAGTGAAAAAAATGAATGGAAGATTTTAGTCCTGACAGGCCATGATGAACGTTGTTTTTATCCTTTTATCCAAGCATTTTAGCTTTTCTTTAAATCTCGGAGCTGAGAAATAAATGGTCAATTCTGAGTCTAGCCATGATAAAGAGTGCAAACCACACGTATTCAGTATGGAGTTGACACATTCTAAATGCATATCCTCTGAGCCTATAGCAAACTCATTTATCAAGTCTTGTTTGCAGTGCTCTCTATGACGTTTGTATGAGAGCCAGCAATTATCACTCCTTATACCTGTACCCTTTGGCTTTCAGTTTGTATCTGTCTCTCTGTCTCTCTCTGTCTGTCTCTCTCTCTCTCTCTTTTCCATCCCTCCCTCGTTTGTTTCCTTCTGATCCGTTATCTGTCTCTTTTCTGACTATCTCTGTCCCTCTGTCTCTCGCTCTTTCCCACTCCCTCCATGTTTCCTTCTGATGCGCTGCCTGTTTCTATTTATATTTCTGTCTATTTTTGTCTCTCTCTCTCTCTCTCTCTCTCTCTCGCTCTCTTCACCCCCCCCCCCCTGTTTCCTTCTGACTCGCTGTCTGTTTCTATCTGTCTATCTTTGTCTCTGTCTGTCTCTTCCATCTGTCCTTCCATCTTACGCACTGTCTGTTGCTGTATAATCTGCCTCTACTTTACTTCGTCCCCCTGTCTCTCTCTCTCTATCTCTTTCTGTCGTCCCCTCTCACTTTCTTATTACTCTGTCACTGTCCATGTCCAGCTCTCTGTCTCTCGGTTTCATTGTTTAGTTAACTTCTCTTATACATTGTCAAATGGAATATGATTGAAGTCTATATGATTTAGAGTGAGATGTGGGAGGTATATAGGTGAAGAATGATATGACAGTTATTACGGATTTCGTGTATGGTAGCGTGTTTTTTGTGATGAGGATGATGAAAACATAGAAGGGGGTCAACAATTATAGCATAGGCCTAACGGTAAGTGATACTCACGTGGCAAATATATTTTCTTGCACCGACGATTCTGACGTCACAGAGGTGAGGGATTCGCTGCTGTAGCACCGCACCAGTTTGCGCATGATCATATCCTCATCTGCAAGGTCACGCGCGTCGGGTTGCGCGTTGTTATGATTGAGTACTTCCGGGGTATTGGATGGGGGCGGCATACGAGATTCTTGTGCGGCGGCTGATATGGCTTGCTCTGCTTTGACGAAGAGATTTTCATATTGGATGAACTGTCCCGTCTCATTCACTGGTATCTCCGTGTTCTGAGTGACCTGCGAATGAAAGTAAAATATATCAATAACAGGACATAACTCCGTCTAATATTGTTCGCATTCAGCTTTCAGCTGTAAGTGAGGGAAACAGATTGACGATGTAATGTTAGTCCAACTACATTACGTGCACCAAAATGTCCATATTCTACTAGAATTACAATCCCATTCAGTGTGTACCAATCACCTGAAAAATAAATTGTGTACAGCTAGAAATTCTAGAAAGTATAAAATCTTTATCTGACAGTCTATAGGTCAACAGTTAAGGAGTACGAAGGAAATAAAAGATACCATGAAAATGTTTTCACGGAACCGCACTGATCTGCGAGCCCTTATCTTGGCGTTCGCGTACTGGTGCGTCGAGTCTAATCACGAGTCGCTTTTACGCTTATAGAGAGTGTAATTAACATTGCAATATTTCTTTATATAATTGATATTTGAGCCCATATTTTGAATATAGAATAACGACATGGAACCTCTATAACGTACGAAGCAAACTATTTTGTGTGATTGGTACCCTTCAAGCTTGATCTCAAGTCCAGTTTAACACAGAATTTAGACAAAAGTTTAAGCTAATCCTTCTTTTATCATTACTTCAGTCCTCGCATCGGTTTTACTAAATAAGTGGATTGTAGGAAATGGTCATTTTCTGGGATATTTTTTTTTATAACTCTTGCATTTTTAGTTTGTAGTTAAATAAATTCTCCTTTCTAGAAGATTTATGTATTCAAATACAAGATCATACTGTATTATTGGGACACACTTGCTGTTTGTTTAGCCCACAAGGTGCCTCAGAATCTATGAAGCATATTTACTCTTCCAGAACCTACTTCACTCAGCTCGTAGGTTATTTTAATCCAAGGGCGATCAATAAAGGCGCTTTAGTAAGTTCAATAGATGAATGTGCAGACCTTAATAGAATCATGCACATGTATGCGGCATCTTACCTCTGAGAATGAGTCAGAATATCCGTCTAAAATATACGATTTGTCTTGTACCTCTGTGGGATCATGAAGAGGAATAGCTGACGCAGGGGGGGGGGGGGGTGCAAGCAAGGGCTATAGGGCCTACATGACTTTTGTTGTTAATTTATGTTTGCTTTTTATTACCATTTCTATAAATAACACGATAAAAACTACTTTAGAAATGTGCGAACATTACAATGGTTATTACGTAATCCGAACCTGATTTCTATGGGTAGTACAATAGGCCTTTGAAATTGCCCTTGGGTTTATTTTTCGAAAGTAGTTCTTTTCATGTTAAATTCAAATGGAAGAAAACTGTATCAATTCAAATTCAATTTTGTATCTAGTGTTTTTTTTTAATCATAATTCGATTGTAATTATTAGTAGTAACATTATTATTATCGTTATTATCATTATTATTATTACACTTATCATTATCATTATTATAAGCAATTCTTCTTCTTCTTCTTCTTCTTCTTCTTCTTATTATTATTATTATGATCATTATCATTGTTATTATTAGTAGTAGTTTCATCATCTTAATTATTATTATTATTATTATTATTGCCATTACACGTATTATATTTTCCTCCCCAAAATTGCTTCATACCGATAGTAACCGACAAATAAGACATATAACGCGGTGATTACGTACAGTGACTGTCGTGCTTTGACAAAAGACGTTTTAGAACAGACACCTCTTCTTACAAAAACCTCATCCTGGATGGAAATATCTATAAAGACGAACACAGAGCTTTATTTGTGTGATTTATACACTCATTATCCTCCGTAACCATGGTAACGCCATGATGACCAAACTATATTTACCCACCTAACCAGTCTGAGACAGATAGTCATATTGCAGGTTTATTTAATGGGTTATCAAAACAAGATAATCATACCATCAACAAAAACATCGTTTACAAAAGTAAAGGAATTAGGATGCATTTAACTAGACAAGTACCTAAAGTGAAGTATTGTGTTTTTCTTTTCTTTTCTATTTTTTGTTTCTTTTTGTGAAGTCAACTCTTGTTTGGAGGCAGAAGGAGATGCGATGCGAAATGTTGAACATTTCGTATATTAAAAACCTTATTCGTATGAAGCAACAAAATTCCGCAATTTTCCAACTTTGGACGAATTCATGTATAAATGGCTGTGTTTTCCAACTTCGGACAGATTTATGTGGAACCGTCCTGTACAATTACCAGTACATACCCATCTCATTTTGAAAATCTGTATAATATTGATTGTGCAAATGAAATTTAGATTGCAAGCACGATCTGGATTTGATAAAAAAAATCAAATAATTCAGGGATAGTAGAGGTACGGGTCTTGGTGAAGGAAAAAGAATGAAATTTATTGTCGGTAGTGATATTTATTGAGAAGGAGTTTCGTAATATTCACGAGCGCAGAATGCAATATCAATGACATAGTTGACTACAAAAAAAATGCTCCATGAAGCAGTCCACTGTCTAGATAAAATCGGGTAGATTCAATGTTGTTTATACTGCAATATTTAAGATGAAGTTCAAGTTCAATGTTATTTTTAAAGAAGGACGGGAAAATACCTTTCTGTTACACCTAATCTCTAATAATTAATAATAATACAGTCCGAAGACTTATCCACTAGACCACATTACCTCTCCACAATGGCGTGGCCAGACCTGTTGATCGGGGGAGGGGGTGACCTCCAAACACCTTGGGGGCGGGTAGAGGTATGGTTAAGATCTTGGCCTCTAAATTCCGTTTATGACCCCCCCCCCCCCCCCAAAACACACACACACCCTTATTTGCGGATGAACAAGGGGGCATGGCAAGGCATATGCCTCTACATAAACTTCTAGATTTTGAAGAAGAAAAATCTTAAGGCCTGTAAAAACTGCATACATTGTCATACCTATACCCATGAACAGGATATTCTGTAAGGTACGACACCCGCGAGAACAGTAAAGTGGAACGTCCCTGAATGTGTATATAGCGCTCAATAAAGTCCTTCGTAATGTTATTGTGATAAGGCATGCATACCGTTATTACTATTGTCAGCTCGTCGTCTGTTTGGCTAAGAGCAGGATGGGGGCATACAATAACAATCAATCGTGGAAAACATCTTTTCACTTTGAGCTTTGCCGTAAGTAATATTGGTTTTGATATAAAGGAGCATATTAGAAGGGCGAGCACCAAGAATTCCCGTGCAGACATCAGACATCAGATCCAGGATATTACAGAAGGGGGCAGGCAGCTCGATCCTGAAAAAGGAGGGGGCAATTGTCTTTGTTTACGTCTTTGCGGATTGGATGTCATAGAGGGACACGGAATGGTTAAGCCCCCTCCCCCTCCCCATTCTCCTTTTATACGCCACTGGAGGGCATAACATCCGAAAGATAGCATTTTATTGGGAGAGACATGTCATTAGAGACTAAGCTGATATTGAAGGTGATAATGTGCGAGTAGCCGCTAGCTACATGGGGCACGTCCCCTCTCCCTATCAAATGGGGGAAATGATTATTCAAAAACAGAAAAGAGAGAAAGGGGAAAGAGAGAGGACAGGAACGCAAAAATACGCTACGGCCCCTACACACCCTCCCTAATTGATGACTTTGTTCATTAGAATTTAATCCACTGATAAAGATCGCCGCTCCCCCCCCCCCCCTAAATGATGCCTTTGCCCCCTCAATATCGGGACCTACCCTATACCATTATGAGATGCGCTAAGAGCAAGGTTAGCATTGCTGATGGATTTACAAGGAGGTTGCACGTATTATAGAGAAATTTAATTGAGATATTGCCATTAGCCATTGTATTTTGAAATAATGACTAATAATGAATAATGAGAGGACGATTTTAGTGTATTTTTACATGAATTAAGTATGGAAAATCAGGCAGTGTATAACGCGTATCGCATCTAGCAATGTCGACCTGTCAGGGAGTAGCAAAATGTAGATGTATATCTTGCGAAAGGACGTTAGTCCTGGGACAGAGGTTCGAACCCCAAACCATGTGGTCCATAGTCCGATGACGAATCCACTACGCCTCAACAAACAACATGGAATGCGAACATAAACTGGCAAAAGAATAACACAAAGATAATAATAACGATTGAAAGCTTTGTTCAAATAAAACATTTACTTTTCTTCAAGCATAAGTACACATTTTGTGTAAAGTTATGATAACCATCGTTTAGTATCTATCTTGAATTCGTTTGCAATCAGCATTCTTGGTCTGTTTTTCATGATATATAATATATACTTCATATGATGGCCAGTAGGTTTATGCTTTTTAGCATGACCATTTAAAAGAGATAAGAAGAGATGTTCCGCCCCATGTGACCATTGACATAATTGGTCAAAGTAAATCTTTGCACTTTTCGAAGCTCAATATTAGAGAAAGAGGGGAAATGGGTAAGCAAAGAATAGAACAGGGAGGAAGAAAATGTGAAAATAAAACAAGATCAGAAGACGAACGTGGTAAAGAGGGAACGAAGGAGGAGGAGGAAAGAGGGTTTAACAAAGGACGAGCGAGAAATCAAACATTTGCCGAGTGTGATTTTTCATTTTAGTCACGCGAATGTGAAGATTATATTTCAGGCACGTTCGTCCCTTTCCCTTTTAACTCTTTAAGTTATACGGGGGAAAAGATTTTTTTTATAAAAGAAAAGGGGTACACAGTGAAATAGAGATAAATTGACAGAAAGAGAGCGAAAGGGAGAGAGAGGGGGAGAAATGTTTTAAAAAACAGAGTCTGGGAGAGAGAGATAATAGTTTTTGGAGAGTCAGCATGGTGATATGAGTATCAAGAAAAGGAGGATAATGGATACTCAAGAACAGTAAAAGTAAAACAAGGACATAATTGCCCCATAAGGAAATAGGGAAAGGAGATAGAGATTGAGAGAGATATAGAGGGAGCATAGGCGTACAAGGCGGGGGGGGGGGGGCTGGGTGGCTGCATCCCCATTCTGGCAACTACTACCTCGTATTCAGGCAGCTAGGTGTCCTAATATTCTCACATTCAAGCAGGAATAGGAAGGTGCCCGAATATGTAACTTATCGAGATTTACGTTAGAAAATGTTGCTCTCTCGCTTCGCTCCCTCGCGTTTTTTTAGAAACTTGAAACTTCATATCAGGCAAAGAGGTCACCCCCCCCCCCCTCCCCACTTTCGCGAAAATGTACCTGTACGCCTATGAGGGAGAGAGAGAGAGAGAGAGAGATGGGCAGTGATTTCTGAGAAGTTCAAACATTACTATGCTTTCGGCGGGTAAAAAGAAAGTACACATACATGACATAGGAGTGATGAAAGGACATAAAAGAACACATCACTCTTAGCTTCTGTTTAGTTTTGTTTTTTCCTTGTCTTATGCGTAGCATTTTGTAGGCCGACTAGCAGAAAAGTGTTTCGATTGTGCGAATAGAATAAATATATTTCACAAGGGTGTGCCATTAACAGACATATAACGTTCTATAGAAACATAATAAAGGTGCATAAATTTCACTATAACCGAACTATTATTCAGTCACATTCATTACGCTGAATGGATTTTTTTAGTCAGTATGCGGACAAAATATGAGAGAAGTGTAAACAAACCTGACTGGAAGTGCGTTTGCTTTTTATGGTATAATGTCTTGCAGGTATTCTATTAAAGGGAAGGTCCACACTGGTATTAAGTTGATTTAAATAAAAGACGAAAAATGAGAGAAACATTTAAATGAATGTTTGAGCAAAATTAGATAAGTTTTAAAAAAATATTTTTTTTTTTTAAGTTGTACTTAATAAAACACAAATTGGCTTCTTCGTGACGTATCTTGCGAGCTCCACTCCCATATACTCAGTGCAGACAAATTCATAAATGTCCATTTTCTTATTTTTTTTAAATCAAGGAATAGCTTTGTTTCACACAGGTTTTGGTTTTGTGTGAAAACATATGAGCAATTTTTATATCTAAGGTGCAAGTATGATTAAATACTTTCTTTTGAGATAATGAAATTTCATGATTTTAGTACAGGGCAAATGGGAGAGGAGCTCGCAAGATACATCACGGATTGCCAATTTGTTTTTGATTGATTACAACTTAAAACTTCATAACTTTCTTATTTCTTAATAAATCCTTTCTTTAATTTTCTGCTTCTTTTGAATCTAACTTGTAAATCAGGGTTGACTTGACCTTTATTAGGAAGGAATGAAAGAAAGAAAGATACGAAGTGGAATGAATAACCTTGTAATCGTTTATACAAAGATGTATTGAGAAGGGAAAATTGAAGAGTAGAATACCAGTAGTACTCTCCTCGGTCTTCAGACGATAGAAGACGGAATGTAATCGATATTTGTGTCGTCTGCCGGATGACAATATATAGGACACTATGTCATGTACCTATGAGCCGAAGACATTCGCCTACTGGCCGAAATGATTTTCCATTGCCTTAATTCACCCCCTCCCCGAGCTATTTATCCATTTATATTTATATCTCCATGGTATTTGTCTCTTGCCTTGATGAGGCACCAAAGAAACTTTTGAATTAGCGATGATACTGAATTTATGAGTGTTTGGTTTGTCATTGGTATATCACTGAATACCCAGTTTAAGGTGAAATTATTGTATGGAGTTTTGAATGCTTTACGACTAAGCCTGCCAACTCATTAAAGACTTTAGTAAGGTTTGTGTATTTAAAGCCAATGATGATATTAAATCTGGGAGTGTTTGGTCTGTCACATTCATATCATTGGAGTGCAATTCTGAGGTTTTTACTGTTGGAGTTTAGGATGCTTTACAACTAAGCCCTTGAATTCTTATTTTATATTGTTAAAATCAATATTCATATTGAATTTGTGAGTGTTTGGTTTCTCACTTGTAAATCATTTGAGAGCCATTTTGAGGGGTTATTATTGTTTATGAGCGTCGGTTCCCTTACGACTAAACCTTTTGAATTATTCAAGACGTTATCCTGTCTGCATTGCGGTTGGTTTGTAGTATGAGGCTCTAATGGGTTTACATCCGTCTTTCTAAGCAAAATCGCTATCCATCCTCATCTCATTCCAGTAAGTACTCTTATCATATATTCAATGGCAACGATATGGTACGTAACAGGCATCATGGGTTTACACCTTTCTTTCATAAAAAAGCTCCCTATCTATTCTCACCTCTTTATTATTAAGCCTTCTTATACAGTGACGTGTCACAAGAAAGGAAACCGGGACGGTTACTTAGTTTTCCGGTGAACGGAACAATTCATGAAATATTTTAAGCATCATTTCATCGTTTCTGACAAGCAGTATTTGTAATTGTTCGTAATCCGTCATGCATGAACGTTTCACCGTGTATTTGGTTTGAAATGAAAGAAGAGATTCTGCAGTTACTATCAGTGTCAATGTATCAATCAAATCGTATTTTGATCATTATGGTATCTACCTCCAAAAGCACTTTTCTTTTTTCTTGGAAGCCCTGTATAATACCCCGTGACAACCACATGGTACATAATAACTAACCTTTAAGCCAGTTGCATAAGAGACGTCATTTCGATTGCGTCATTACTTGCGCTAAAAGTGCCCATGAAGGAAATTACTGCATGCACCAATCATTCAACTTAATTATTTACACTATTCATTTTGCAATCACCTTTTTGTACGATATCACTCTCACAGGGAGCGTCAATGATCACAACAGTCACTGACGCAGGCTTATGTCAGCACAAATGGCACCACATGTGAAACGGGCATTTAAACAGACGGACAGTTAAATGTATGTCCCTAATGTAAGGAAGTGTAATTGATTGATAAACGTGTGCAAGAGTGAACATAACACACACCGATGACGTCTGTTAGCATTGTAGGCTAATCAAACGAGACACGAGACGTGTTTAAATGTATGTTCATAAACACTTTCACTCCACAATACGGAACAAAAGTTATAGCAGTCTATACAACATCACCTACCTATTCTATCCTCTCAAATGACATTTGCAGGCGACAAGGGGAAAATGCAGGTGACATTTTGAAAGTCATTTAAATAATTCCTCTTCGATATTCTATCTCATCTTGTAGGTCGTACGTCGAAAGCTCCATATCAAACTAGGTCACCAGTCGTGTAATCCATGCCTCAAGACTGTATAGAGGAAATAATAAATAGCCCCAGTTCTACGCTGGCTATAATCACTTTCTGTGACATATTAGACATAACTATAAAACACAAACCTTTTATTTCATGTATTCATGATGAGTAAACTGATACTGCGTTGTGATTTCGTGATAAATCCGATATCACACTAGCTAAAACATACCAAAACAAAACAGGTCATCACATCTTTTTGAGTTGAAATAATCGAAAAGATTTGATAACCTGTTTCGTTTTGTTATGTTTTAAGCTAATTTGGGTATTTATATATGCCAGATTAAGTTTGTCAGGGAGCCCCCCCCCCCCCCCCCCCCCCCAGCAGAATCCCATCGATGCAAAAAAAAATGAAGGCGTATTGAAAAAAACAAACTTTTACAGAATACATCTTTGGAAAAGAATACGTTTTCTCGGACACAAATATATCACATCCTCCCCTTTAAACAGAGACTTTGCTATGGAAGTGTTTGATGTTTGGAAAGTTGGTAAATTTTCTGGCAAAATTCCAAGTTTTTGACCCCGTTGCCAAATCGCAAACAATTGCAGACATTTTATTTTCTTTTCTTTTTGATTATTTTTCTTTAATAACTATTACATTTGCTTGCTTCCTTGCATGTAACAAGATTATGAATGAATAGGAAAGCAGCCATGGAAAATGAAGTTAGGATAAGTCTAATTAGCCCAGCTCGCTGTACATTTTTTTTTGCCAGTTGTGACTGTATCAGGCTAAGATGTGTAGCCTTGGCAAGATAATTAATGAAATGCTTATTTTGACGACCTATTGGCGACCTCTGAAACAACAATGTGAGCTACAAATTGGGAATGAATGACAATTTCGATAATTAACTGGGTAACAATCACGTAACAGGAAATCATCTCCATCATCTGGATGTCCAACAATTAAACTAGATAAATCTATTTTCATCAGACTATGACTCCCAAATCCAAATGTCTGCTGAAAAAAGGGGAATACAATGGTCGAATGCAACGATGACATTCCAGAGTTATGTACAAAAATCGACAGCCATGTCGGACTGTAATTATGGCACAAAATTATAATGATCAGGAAATTATAGAATGATCATATTCACCTTCAAATGAAACACTATATAGCTCTTTGCCCCTGAAAACTCACTTTGAGTGAGAAAAAAAGGAGAAGAATACAAAACGAATAAATATTAAAAGTACCTGTTAACAACAAAGTCTTCTTTTTATGACTTATTTGCCCAATACTCACTTTGTGTCAATTCGGGATTTTTTTATTTGTTTTATATGGAAGATACTCTTCAGCATTTTGTTTTTGTTTTTAATCCAGCGAATAACTGAAGGTTTTGTAATCAATTATCAACATAAAGTATTAAAAAACGGGGATTATGAGGATATTTCAGGTATTATCATAACTGGTAGAGAAATATCAAGAAAATTTCAATGAATTATCACTAGTAGGCTACTGATATTGCCAACACATTATAATCTTCCATTCCATAACCTTTCTGTCTGATTTTCAACATTAATTTAAACAACCTGTTTTTGTTTTTGTTTTGTTATTTGCTTGTTGTTAGTGTTGTTGTATTTCTTTTTGTTTGATTTTTAGTCTTGTATAGGGGGGGGGGGGCTATATTTGTCAGGATCGTAATGGTTCATCTTGTTTTTCAGGCTGGTAAGAATTTTCTCTTTTTTTCAGAGCTGGATATTTATCTATCCTAGAAGCTTCTTTCTCTGTGAGGTACCTAAATAATAATGACAGATAAGGTGTGAAATTTTAGCGACACTGAACCGGAGCCCACGATTTATGGCTTTATACTTCGCCACGGGTAATTAAATTTCAGTAAATTAGGTTTTAGGGAATTGGATTTCTACCCCAATATCCTGTGATTTTCTTTATCCTGGCATCAATATTGCTTTGGAATTATTCAAACACCATCACGAAGTTTCGGTCTCGGATAATCTGGATGGAAATAAACTCGCCATTTGATTCCATAATGAATTTTGATATATTGAAACCAAAACTTTATTACCATTAAACGCATTAAACGCTGCTGTATATAAAATCATAACATCTTTTCATCGAACGTGGTTCGTAACATGAAGACTACGTTTTTAGTATACCCCCCCCCCCCCCACCACTAAAAAAAAAAAAAAAAAAAGATGGAAGAGAACTGACAAAATATGAGTCAGTCGTTTATTGACAAGTTGGTAGTGACACAGTGTTTTTCCTAATATTTCTGACTCGTTGTTTTCATAGTTCCCAGGTAAAATATATTTTGAACGAAAGAGGACTTTGCTAGGAGGGTATTTGATTTGTAAATTAAGACGAAATGCCTTCCTTCGTAAAGAAAGCTTATCCATCATGACACCCATTAGCATGAACAGACCATAAACACACGTGATCGTACAAACTCTGAGTGAAAATTAATCACATTTCAATTTCTAGTTAAATTTTTCTTTTTGTCATCCTCAAACATCGATATCACAAAATTATTCTTTCTACATACAAATAATTCTACAAGTAAAAGTAACTGGAGCCTGACTGCATTGTGCATACCACTTAATGATGGTAGGAATAATATGGCTATCAAAATGATTAATGTAGACCTAACAATCACACTATGGCTTTTTCTTTTTTCCTTCTGCGATTCAAATAATGACCTAAATGGACCGCTCGTCAATTTTAATATTAATCAAATTCAATCAGAACAATACGACAACAGTTTACATAAGCATGATAATATGTCTTGTTTTGTTACTTCAGTACCGTACATGTCTTTAATACAACTATAATGCGTTTTAAATCACATTATGACACTTGAGACTAAAATTGGTCAAATATAATTTAAGTTTTAGGGCATTGCTCTTTTCCCCTCAATATTGCCACCTCCTTATATTTTTGCACTCTCTCGTTTTTCCGATCAATCTATATTGGGCTATCAGTATGTAACGTGATATTGCCTGCTAGCTTGCATGGTTCAAATCAGTTGAAAACCTACACCAAGTTTTGTTCATTTCGAGTGCCCTATACGTGATCGTTTGGTCGAGAGCGAGGCCCGAGAAATTACTCAAACTCCACGACAGCAACCGTGTCCATTTAACGATTGACCCGGTCATAATAATACCATGAATGGGATTATACCTGGATATAGTACAGTGACCTTTATATCATATAATCTCGGCATTGCACTTCCTCAGTGGCGTAGTGTGGGCTCAGTATTTAAGGGGGCCCGGGAATAATTTGGAGATACCGGTAATACTTGGTGTATGAAATGCTAATATATTATGGGGGTGCTGGAGGGGGTCGTTTCATTTCCCCTTTCTCCTCCTTTCCCCCCACTGTTTTTTCCTTTTGTCTCTTTTCTCTGTTTTATTATTTTTCTAAAACAGTTTGTTTTTGCCATTCGAGAAGGAGGCACGTGCCTCCCGTTCCCCGTGGCTACTCCACTTCACCTCGATATCATAGCATGATCAAGTAGGATACACTGAAACTAGAATATGCTCTTATAAAGAAAGTTTATTTGGAAACGTCACAATTCTTCATTAAAGAAACTCATTCTTTTATTTCGCGTATTCTATGTTGTTTGGATCATCGATCCCTTTCTCTTTCGTGTTCCATCAACCTCTTTGTGTCAGATTTGTTAAAGTTAACCTATTTATGTCCATAAGCAATTCGTTCCAGTGTTTAATTTTTGTATCTTCTTAGCGTAAAGTAATTACAGTTCCTTATCTTTACTCACATTATGAGATATAAATGAGGCTTATGACGCGTTTACCTTTTGGGTCTAATCTTATTAGTCAGGTGCGTAGCGTAAGTCCAGACATTGTGGAATCACGCGCATTATGGGAGGGGCACTGGTCCTGCTCGATAGATGAAATTCGAATTAACAGGGCCATTGATTATAAAGAGAAGGTGTAGGAGGGAGGCGTATCATTTCCTTTACACCCCCCCCCCCCCATTTCCCTTCTCTCTCATATTCTTATTTGCCTTCTCCCCCCCCCCCCCCCCCCCCCCCCCTTATCAAATTTTGATAGGGAACGTACCCGCATTAGCCTCTATACCTACGCCGCTGTAAGCAGTCGTTTCGGTCAGAGGCTTTCAATTTTCTTGAGGGAG
This sequence comes from Heliocidaris erythrogramma, assembly GCA_025617745.1. Lineage (NCBI taxonomy): Eukaryota > Metazoa > Echinodermata > Echinoidea > Camarodonta > Echinometridae > Heliocidaris > Heliocidaris erythrogramma. The sequence continues at coordinate 41,425,035 of CM046873.1, read as the reverse complement.
TTATTCTTAGTGGTGATTTGAACCGTAACTGCTCGCCTGGGTGCGTCTGGGATGATCACTAGATGATTACAGTCTCATGATCATAGAAAGTAAAAAGTTCGTATCAAGACCAATGTAAAGTAAAGCCAATAAATATAGAGTAATGGTTTCGATAATGATAATAATAATGATAACAATGATTATAATAATGACTATTATAATACTGATAATGGCCTAATAACACGACTGCTGCTACTACTATTATTATTACTACTACTATCAATAATGATAATGATAATAATAAGAGTAATAATAATATTACTAAATGATAATAATAATAATAATATTAATAAAATTATGAAGCTAATAACTACGTTAGTGATAAGTATCTCATGATCTATTTGGAATTTCATATTTTGTTATGAAAAAAAATATCAGCATGGGATCAGTCGCTGAGGGGACAGTAGCATGCAAAATAACAAAGCTACCGACTAGGCAGAGTTTGGGAGGGGTCTTTTCATCTTCATTTATCCCCCTTTCCCTCTTCCTTTCATTTTTCTGTCTTTTACTATCTCTCTCTCTCTCAAAAAAAGTATTTGCTATTCATACCTCACGCACCACTATAGCTACGCTACTGTCAGAAACTATCTGGAAATTATTACTTATTTACACTACTAAGAATTGTCCAAATGCCTGTCGTCGTTCGCGAGTCTTGTAAAGTGGTCATTCTCCCCCAGGCGTGTTTGTGAATGTACATTGTCCATTTTCCTGTCTCGTGCCAATTCCCCCAATCAGACCTGCAGACACTTTTGACTACTGAGAGTAGTCTGCTGATCAAAGTAAGAACATCCAAGCCCCGTTTCATAAACCTTGATATCTATGAAAAGTTACAATAACAGTTATAAGCTACTGAAATACTTGCATCTGATTGGCTGAAAGCAAATTTGTCATAGAAATGTAGTTATTGATAATAAGTTTTTTGAAACGGGGCCCTAATTTCAGATAAGAAAATGAACATAAATTGAATAAGATATTGCAAAACCCTTCATTGCGTTGAGCGTACACATAAAAATTTGATTCCTCCTTATTTCTTTTGTGTATCAACCACCTTATCATGAACGTTGGCTCCTCAGATTTCAAATAAGAAAGGGAGAAGAAATTGAATAAGATATTGCACAATTAACCCTTTGTTGCCTTGGGCGAAAAACACATAAAATTAATTTCTCCTTATTTCTTTTCAATCTTCAGTCACTTTATCATGGACGTACAGCCAATTGGAACCCCAGCGTTATACAAGGAGCTGTGATACAAATATTGGTTACTTTACAAATGTACAAAATACATTGTGATTTCAAGGCTTTATCCGCATGTGAAAATAAAGCGTTATATAAAGAAAATGGAGCATTATACATGTAGGTTTATACTAGAATAAATACTTACCTCTACCATTCATGAAATGGTTAATTATGTGTCTTACTATTTCTTTGAGAGCAATTTCGTACCTAACAAATTAAACAAAAATCTATGTGTGCATGTTCATAGCTGCCCCAACATTGATTGGACAGGTAATTCCCCTCCTGTTTAGGCGATTTTTACTCATTTTCTTTTTAATTTACTGTGTATACACCCGGGTCGAAAGATACAGCGTTAAGATAATATGGAGGGATTTCATTCTCATCGTATCTATGAACCACTGCACCACACAGCTCCCTGGTTGGGTGCGCTGTTTGACCTTTAACCTTGTGATTCTAGACAAACTCCTTACAACAGTGTGTACTCGACTAAAAGGCCAGTCAGAAGAGCTTTCAAAGGAGGTGATATCTGTGCCCCTGTTGAAGTACCTTACTAAAAGCCTTGGTCTTATAAGTGTCTTCTCACATAACGTTCACTTCTTTTCAGTTCAAGGTCGAATTTATGTGGGCGTATTCACACAAGGGTGAGATGACAAGTGTTGTCCGATAATGATAGGCCCTACATTCATATCTAACTTAGATAATTGACTTGGGCTTTTACAGGTCCGCTATAGATCTTAACAATCTAAACCTGTTCTTGAGCGCGTCTTTTAACTTGGCATGAAAAGAAATGGTGTAACCTATCGTGGCTAGTTGGAAATGTGTAGACTTGTATTTTAAAGGAAATGATCGACTTCGCATCCACACGCAATTATCTAATGCCGCATAGCGAATATCTCAGAATCATAATTAGCGTGAAGAAAATCATGGTTATTAACAAAGAAAGAAAATAAGTGACCCATCATTATAAAAAAACAATAACAACGAAAGGAGTACATAATCTGAATATTATAGGAAATAGCTTAAAACAGAATGAACCCGATACAAGGAAATCATTTTGGAAAAAAAATATTCTAGAGGCCGTAGTCATTGTGAAAAGCAAATAATATAAATCTAGTTCTGAAACGGTAACAGGAAATGGAATGCAGCCTCTTCCATCATATCCATCAGCGAAAGTAATGAGGTGAAGCATTTCCCAATTTTTTTTCTAGAAAAAGCCTGAGAAAATTTACAGATGAAGCTTGCTACATGTATCAGGCACAGTGGCTGGCTAGAGCGAGGGGAGGGGGGGGGGGGGGCATGCAGTGTAATTTCCACATTTTTAACACCACAAGGGCATACCTTAAGTACACGATAAAAACATACAATGTGCGCCCTTTTGTGTGATCTCGGAATTTCCCCCTCCCTTTTTTTTTTTTACAAAATCCCGGATCAGGCCTACTGTAAGGTTGCTTGAACAGAGTTGCAACAATAGATCAGCATTTTAATTATCACCATCCATTCCACTAATATTTAATCCAGCTGTCCCCTTAAACGCAGGTTATGTACTGCTAATAGATAGAAACGCATTTATTTGAATGGGTATTTATCCGTGGAGCTGCAAGAAGCGGGTGCTAATACAGAGACGTATTTTCTTCTACACGATTACATATTCAGGACACCTTGCCTGTGGGCTGCCTGTATCTACCAAGGCTTGAATATTAAAGCCTTGCTTTTTGAAGTACGCAGATTGAGATTATAGACTACCACGGTGCGATTTCTGTTGTTAGCAGACCGTGAAACAACGGATATTAAAAGTCCCACTTAGAGTTTGGCAAGTAGGCCTATACAAACTGTTCGGTCTAATTAGATTTATTTTGTCGTTGAGAATTACTCTCAGCAATATCACGTTTCTGGACACTCCACTAAGTCAGCGTTTTCTACATATTGCATATTTAAATAATTTTTATGGGCATGCATCTCATCATGATTGGGGAAAGGTATATAAAAAGAAATATATGTAACAGTATTTACAGGAATCAAAACAAAACATCATATGAAGCTCATTTTCAGCAGCGGTGTGAGTGATTATGTGTTTCCTTTTCGTTTTCGTAATTGTATACCGACTTTCAACATGATCACGTCCTTTATAATTAGCATGCATCACATATTATATTTTTAAAAATGGATCAACCTCATTTATACAGGGAAGTTAGACAATAAGAGTAAGAATATTCTTGCTAAGTTATTTTGCTCACAACCCTTTCGTTAAGAAGTTACGTGAATTTGATAGAAATTTAAGAGATGTGAAATAAAATCTGAATCTTGGAAACTTTAATCCTAATTTCATCATAATCTACCGCATGAGGTACTGAAGTTAATGATTAATCAATCCGATTTGCAAATATATATTACGTGTGATGTATTGAAATTAATGATCAATAATTATTACCGATGCGCAAAGAGAAGTTATATAACATACGTAACGTAATTGCTGTACATGTAGTGGGTATGTCTCCAGACTAAGGATCAACTGACCAAGTCCCTTGTCAAGATAATTTGAACAGTATTCTACATTTTTTTACTTCAGGCATGTAAAGTGTTCGGGTCTATGCATAAGCATCAGTATTCCTTCAGTGCTTCTCTGCGTTATCGTCCTATTGAAAATATTGATCAATCATCCGATATGCAAATATCAGTGGTGTAATAAGCGTTATGTAATGGTTATTTCTCCAGACTATGGATCAACTGTCCCGAGTTCTTTGGCAAGACCTTTTGGACATCAGTGTACATGTAATACCCATGCCAGGTATTGGGTTCTCTCGATGCTTAGTCGAATTGTAATGGACGTTCGCATCAACACGGAGTTAACTTTCACTACCTTACGTAATGTGATAGATGGTGCTCCAGATATAATAATACTTGAAAGATAATAATACAAACATTTACAGAGTTTGTTAATAATTCTGTCAGGATGGTGAAGTTTTATCATTCTTGCCAGGGACGTGGTCAAGATTACAAACATACGAATGACGTACATTGTGCTATCAATTACGACGCCTTAGCCCTCATTATGTGTCTTTTATCTCGTTATTCTTCGGGAGAGAGGGGAAAAAAATCGTGAAGTGACAAAAATACTCATTAACCTTTCCAAGCACCTGCTTTTAATGATTTTATTAGATCCTTTCTTGGAGTAATAACATTGACAAAAGTGTTGATACGTACATGTGATATACTCAGGAATATCAACAAAACAAAGAACAAACAAAAACAGGTCATTACGCAGGTATCAGCATGTGTTCTGCAATATCGGCAAATAATAGATATTGTTTATATAATCTTCGTTCATAGTGTCTTCGTAAGAAATATCAAAATATGTGTTCCAGTGTACCTCTTTGCACTTTTTCAGACTTTTAACTGGACAGTACTAAACAGTAGATGTTAGCAAACTGCAACATGACATGACATAAGGTAGGGGAAAACGAGAGACTCCGTGAAAAGAAAAGGCTGTAATAGAAAGTTCCTCTCCTGGGTCCTGTTTCATAAAATAACAGCTGCCTCATTTCTAGGGCAAATTTGCTTTCTGCCAATTAGATTCAAGGATTTCAGTAGCTTATAACAATTTTTGTAACTTGTTATTGATAACAAGTTTCATGAAACGGGGCCCTGGACTTTATAATTTCCTTAGATATATACACTGGACAGTATTACAACCACCAATGAAGATACAAGGCTGCCGAATATTAGGGGAGACAAAAGCACACTGGCAGAATGATAAAAATGAGAGAAAAACTAGAGCAGTGAATGTGGAAGTTGATAGAGAACTGTTAAACAGGCTGAAATCAGAGCTGGGGTGGAGAAAGAGAATGAGAGAGAAAGATGCCAACTGAATAACGCGAACTGATCATCGATCAACCCTCTTGTACTGGCCAAGTTCTACTTTCCTATTCTATTTTTCCGTCCTCCAAACGATATCTTCTTCTCTGCAATGGCGTAGTTTGGGTATAGATGGTGAAGGAACACCGGTATCTTTGGAGGAACAGAGGGTGGCTTGTCGGTGATTTTTACCGACAAATTTGCTGTCAGCCAATCAGATGCAAGGATTTCAGTAGCTTAAAACAGTTATTGCAACTTGTTATTGATGACAAGTTTAATGAAATAGGGCCCAGGTCTTCAAGGCTGGTCATACCTCATCGGATAACCGTAACGATAACGAGATTTTTCAATACAGGTACACACTACAGGTGCCTATTTTGCAGGCAAAACCCTGGCCAGCCATAAAAGTGTGTCTGCACTGTAAGATTACCATTATGCTCTGTACTATAGCTGCTCCTGACACGACCAGTAGATAGCTGGGTTTAATAGGCTTCTCTCAAGATAGAATGATTTTATGATAAAGTGTCAAATCAGGGTCTGTGCTTGCAGAGTAGAAGCTGCTGCCCTACTATTAACATACACCAGGATAGTCACAAGTACACACAACTTAGTAAGGTCTGACCCGTCCATAATACCCAATGGTTTAATGTGACTGTATTAACAAGGAAATTAGTTAGAAGGAAAATATCTTTCCCCCCCCCCCCCTCTCTCTCTCTCTCTCCTCTCTTCGCTCTTTTCTCCTTTTCTGTTTCGACATTCGAGGGGAGGGGTGTTGGAACTTGAACATTCGTGCCTTATGTAGCTACGCCATTGCTTCCCTTACAAGTTGAGAGTTTTTCCTGTTTACGACCGAAAAAATCCTTCTGTCTACCTCGAGGCCCTGTATGTTTTATCGTCTGGGCATGTTCTTTGAAGTGCCTATTGAGACGCGTACAGATGTCATGTGGTCGACGCCACAGAATATAAATGAGAACATGAATGTGTTTGTATTAAAAACACATTCTATATTCACAAACAACTTCTTCAAACATAGACTCTGCGTTTTCCCCGGCATAGGACACCGCACACTTTATGGCAAAATGCGACCGGTTCCCTGTTTCATAAAACTTGTTATCAATAACAACTGCCCCATTTCTATGACAAAATTTGCTCACAGCCAATCAGATTCAAGTTTTTCAGAATTTTTCAACTGGAGAGTACTAAATAGTAGATGTTAGCAAACTGCAGCATGACATGTCACAAGATAAGGGGAACACGAGAGAATCCGTGAAAAGCAAATGCTGTAATAGAAAGTCCCTCTCCTGGGCCCTGTTTCATAAAATAACAGCTGCCCCATTTCTAGGATGAATTTGCTTTCTGCCAATTAGATTCAAGGATTTCAGTAGCTTATAACAAGTATTGTAACTTGTTATTGATAACAGGTTTTATGAAACGGAGCCAAGATCTTCTTACAAAATGCATTTGCGGCTAAATTTTTCTTGAAAATTCGTACCAATATGTCGGTACTACAGCTATCACAGAGCAGCATGATGCGCATGAATGATCAACTCACTGACCGTAAGTTTCCCACACAGTACAATGAGGTGTTCTCTACTCTGTACGCTCTGTAGGTATGGGGAATCTGTGTTTTGCTTCAAATAAATTCTTCTTACGGAGATTGTTTAAAGTAATTAATTAGTCGCAAATAACAATTACACGGACAAACAAATAAACTATGGCACCTGGATTTTTCAAAGAGTGATTACATTATCCCAGTACACAGTAGTAAAAACAGAGATTTCACTTCAATTTCATTTCAAATTGACAATGCAATTTAGAAATGATTTTTTCTTGCAACTCAGTTTTATATGGATGTAGCATGTTTTGGAAACGAACTCTATTCATACATGTACACACTTTCATCATGACTCAAATATGTACTCTCGCCGGACCTTCGTATCTAATAAAACACCATGTTCAACAACATCTAAAGATAATCATCCCCTGAGGATTTCGAATGCGATTGTCAGATCTTAGGGTAAAACCGTCATGGATTTAAACGTGCTACGGATTATAATATTTGACTAGATAATATGTTTTCTGGGTTTTTTTCTAGATCATAGATAATGCATAGCTCGCAACATATTGATTACGATCAACTGTCATGCACTTAGCACTCGCAGCCAAATTAACAGAGGAAGAAAGAATGTCATTATGATGTAGCCCGACATATTTTAGTACCTTCTTGTAACTTGTTTCCTTTAATTCTGAAGAAATAAAATTGATATTCAAATGTTAAAGATCTACTGAATGGTGTATGTAAGGTTGTTCAGTCGAGAATTAATGACGTTATTCAGTATTTTCGAATGACGAAAAGGCTTTTCGCGTTACCGAAATTATTAACAAGATTTGGTTCTGTGTAGAGAAGTTGATAACGATATGAAAACTACGTAAAAAATTAACGATTATGATAAAAGGATATAATAATATAAGAAATCAAAATAGAGTGCACAGGAAGCTAATATGAAGTATTTGGAATGATTAAGAGAGGTTGTGTTTATGTCCATTATATGTCTATCGTCAATTCTAAGGAATTTGGAATGACTGTATATTATTTTCATGTTAAGAACGGTCGAAGTAAATGTGACGATCTCCCTTTCTCTCTCTCTCTCTCTTTCTCTCATTCCCTCTGTTCTTGTTTGTCACAGGTTTGTTCGATTGGTCCCCCCCCCCCCCCCCGCCAGAAAATCCTTGAATTGCCCCTGCATTTGAAGTGCGAAAACCACCTGACGACTGATCGGATTAAACTAGATCTACAGACTGCTCTGCGAGAAATTACTTCATCAGCCTGTAAACCCTGATTACTCGTAATGAAGGTAAGTGGCATATTATTTGGCAAATGTTATGCCTCGGCATAAAGCTTTCACTGCGGAATGAGAACAGGTGACGCAACTAGGACACATCTTTTGTGTTGTAACGAGGCCAATAAATACGTGAACTGGTTTTTCCAAAATACTGGTTTTTCAAATAGATCCGTCACAGGCTATGTGCATCTTTAATCTTCGATGTCTTTACATTTCCAACTTCACTTTCATTTTATAAAAGCATCGCAAGACAAGCTTACCCAATCAGAGTCTGAAATGATATCATTTGAATATCTAATATTATGCAAGGCGTGTCACTAGATGGAGCAGTGGGATCATATTATGTGGGACATAAAACTCCCTCTCTTTAAAATTTTCGGTTGACATTTTTTCAATTTGAAGGCCTTTATAATCTTGTAGGAAATCTTGGAAATAATAATAATAATAATCAATTTATATACCGCAAATTGCAAAATTGCCTCTAAGCGGTCGAAAAGACAAAGGAATGATGAAAGTTGACTAGAAAGAAACCAAATACTTTGCACAACAAATTACATCAATCAATACCCTCCAGTACACAATAATAGTAAAAAATTACAAAGCGCAACCAAAATATGGAACTTATCACAAATTAATAGTAGTAGTAGTAGGCCTTGCATAACTACACAAACATAAAGGATGGAAAGGCCATATAGGGATATCAGATTTAAGATTTATGATTTAAACAGATGGGTTTTAAGCATAAGTTTAAAAGTATTAACAGAACTAGCATTGCGAATTTGAAAGGGGAGATTGTTCCAAAGAAAAGAAGCTGCATAGGAAAAAGAACGTTGACCATACTGTTTGTAGGAAGTATGAGATCGAGAAAGTAGAGATTGAGAAGCAGATCTCAAAGTCCGGACAGGTTTATATCGAGGAAGGAGAGCAGAAAGATAGGAAGGAGCGAAACCATGATAAGACTTAAAAGCAAGAAGGAGAATTTTATAGGTAATACGAGAAGTGATAGAAAGCCAGTGGAGTTTTTGAAGAACAGGGTAGTGCTAGAAGAACGAGGAATGCAGGAAACAAGACGAGCTGCTGTGTTCTGGATACGCTGGAGCTTTGAGATCATTTTTGCAGGTAGACCAAAAAGAAGAGAATTGCAACTATCTAGCCGAGTTGTGACAAAAGCGTGAATAAGACGATGGGCTGTATTCTGGTCGAGAAACCTACGAATTTTGCTTATTTTTCTAATAGCTACAAAAGCAGATTTACAAATTGCATCAACGTTTTGAGACATAGTAAGGGATGAATCCATAACAACACCAAGGTTACGGGCCATATTGGATGGTTTAATTACAGACTGCCCCATCTGTACACTAATTTGTGGGACACTAGAACAATACTTTGAATGAAAGTGTAAAAGTTCAGTTTTAGACTCATTCAAAGAAAGTTTGCTCTGAAGTGCCCACGTTCTAACATCCTTTAAGCAATCTTCCATTTTCTTCACAGCATTAGAACGATCATCAGCATCGAAAGTTAGATACAACTGAACGTCATCTGCATACATCATACATGATATGTTGTGAGCCAATATGATATCTTGAAGGGGAGATGTAAACATTATAAAGAGCAATGGGCCAGCTACAGAGCCTTGCGGGACGCCGCACCAAAGGTTATGCTTTTCTGAATTTACAGAATTAATAGACACAGACTGGGAACGACCAGATAGATAAGATACATACCACTGCAAAGCAGTGCCACCGATCCCGAAACGCGAGGATAATCTCTGCTTTAGACAAAACAGATCGATTGTTTCAAATGCGGAAGAAAAGTCTAAAAGTACCAATATTGTTTCTTGTTTCTTATCAAGACCACACAAGATATCATTTTGGACACGAACCAGAGCCGTCTCGGTGCTGTGGAAAGCTCTATATGCAGATTGGGTAGAATTAAACAGACTATTATCATCAAGATATTCTTGAGTTTGATTGACTACTATTCTCTCAATAAGCTTAGATACAAATGATAATCTAGAAACAGGACGGTAGTTATTCAAGACTTCTGGATCTAAATGTGGTTTCTTTAACAAGGGTCGGACAGAAGCTTCCTTAAGAAGATCAGGAAAATAGCCTTTCTCCAAGGATTGGTTGATGATATTCGTCAACACAGGAAGAAGTTCATCGATGCATGAAGTGAAAACAGATGATGGCAAAGGATCAAGTTCACAGGAAGTCTTAGAAGCCTGTTTAATTATTTTCAAGACATCAGAAGGAGTCAGAATGTCAAAATCAGTGAAGGTAGATTGGCAAACTTCATGTAACTGAATAGAGAGTGGAGGCGGCTGTGTCACATTATCAATTCTGTCTCTCAAGATTCTGATCTTTTGCTCGAAAAAATCTGCAAACCTGTCCGCGAGATCCTTGGGATTCTCATGCTGTGGCAGATTTGGAGCCTGATTACCATGGCAAAGTTGATCAATGACATGAAACAGGCTGCGTTCATCACACTGGGAAATCTCGTTGATGTGAAAGTTTAATTTGGCCCTGGACAGGAGGTCACGATATCTTGTAGGAAATCTTGGAAACCATACAAACAAAAATGTTTTTGCTCTGTTACCTTTGGTTACTATAACCTTTTTTCTGTAAAGCATCGTCAACATATTGTCTCCGATATCATTGTTTGACCTTTGTTGTTTGTTTTGTTTTTTGTTTTTTTATTTTTTTTGTGGTGGGGTTTTTTTGTTTTGTTTTGTGTTTTGTTTTTGTTTTTTGTTTGTTTGTTTTCTGTTTTTGTTTTTTGTTTTATTTTTGTTTTATTTATTTTTTAGTTATTTATTTATTTTTTATTTTTTATTTTTTATTTTATTTATATATTATTATTTTTTTTTATTTTTTATTTTTTATTTTTATTTTTATTTTTTTATTTTTTTTTTTTTTTTGGGGGGGGGGGGTCGGGGTGGAATGACATGAAATATTTTTCCGTACAAGCAGGGCTCTCACTAAATCTTAATCCTGGACTGAATGTGATCGATCGGAAGGATTTAGAATTGGGTGATTACGGGACTAGTAATAACTCATGTAATTAGGATGAGAAACGGGTCTTCTTAATTAAGACGAGATGCTTGTCTAATACCCTAATTAATTACATATTGCGAAGCGGGAGGAGGTTTAAATGTGTGTTGGGAATACTGTGCATAGAATTCTTAAGACTGTGTGGAGGCTGTTTTCTGCTTTGTTACATTATAGTTAATAGTTAGATTATCTTTGTAAATGTTAAACGCAAGCACAATTTGACATAGAGACACAGTCAAACTTAATAATCACCTGAATCTTTCGTTATTACCGAATGCACAATAAATAATAATAATTTTAAAAAGAAAACACCTGAAATATACAACCAATCAAAAGACAAGGGCAAAGAGTGTTGCTTTGAATAAGCCTATTACAAAAACATGATTGCAATTAAGTATGGACAAGACATATGCCAAGTAGACCTACATACAAATGCACCCTAACAGATCCTCACGAAAGTCTAGTACTCTATAGGTGACATTCAGAACAGGACATATTTCTTCTTGTATGTTCGTTTCATGAGCATTTCAACTCGATTAATGAAGAGGTTTCTGGTATTTACTTACACATGAGGGCAGTGAGTGATGTATAATGTGTTGAAGTTGATCGTCAAAACGTGCTGTTCTTGCACCCTTGGAGGCCCCATCCAGGTACATGCTCTCACCCCTGGAGGCCCCATCCAGGTAATGTTACGCCCTAGGAGAAACAGAAGATAACTGGAAGGGTGTTCTACATCGATCTCTGGCCTGGAGGAGAGGTTGCTACAGGCATACATGTCACATGGCTTGGCAATGGCTAGGCTTTGAGCGTACATGATATGGACCAGGTGGTGCTATAATGGTTCATTCGATTAGAATGTCCTTGATTTAATTACGAAGTTTTGATTTGTATTTTATTGTTTGTTGATTTATGTTTTGATTTTGTTTATTGTTCTTTATTGTTGATTTTTGTTGTTGTTGCTATTTTACAGTTGTCTCTCGCCGGTCCGCTCGTTTTTGCCGCCAGCTGTCTTATCTAAATGAGATGTGAAGTCACTAATCTACCACAATCCTCCAACAGAACACAGTGCCGTGTTTTTTGTACATAATAAAACTATTCTCACTAGTTATTTTTCAATTCATTTTATTGTATATTTATAGAAATAAAAGAGTGGCACTCATCTCGGAAGAATTGAAAAACACAGTGGAACTCACTATAACGAGGTCCTAGGGACCATGAAAATTACCTCGTTATATCAGAGATCGCCTTATGTCGGGGTAGAGGCACAAAAGAACACAAAGACTTGGACCAGCAAAGTTACCTTGTTATGTCAGGAATATTGTTATTTCGGAACTCTTTCTACCGAGCATCTATGTGTGGTTGTTTTCAGTGTTTAGCGGAGAGAAACATTTACAGCGTAAGCGCCATCGCACTACGAGTACTTGTATTCAGACTATAAAAGCAACGTTTTATTATACCAATAATTCAAAGTATTTAATGACTCTGTAGGTGATTCACACGTTTTGCTACAAGAAGACGAGGTTTCGTTTAATAGGTGCAATGGTGACTGGCTATCAAAATCTTGCATGGATATCTAGAAGGCTTGTGATACGATCAACACCAGGTAAGAGATGAAGAACTGAATAATTCAACCGCTTGATATGAATGTCATGTATGCCTGAGGACTCTGACACGATAAGAGGAATGAAGTACACAGAATGGGGTGAGACACCAAGGTGAAGAGAAAGAAAGACAGATAGAGGAAGAATAAATAGGGTTGAGGAGAACGAGGACAGAGTGTTTTGTCGAACGGTGTATACCCTTTGGCTAGGAAGAGTAGATCTTGGGGTGTTTTTATTTTTACATCCAGGTCAAAAGAAATAAAATCTTCAATGAGACTCGAAAAACTTTTGAGCATTTATTTTCATTTTATTGTGCTGTTCATTTAACATTACACTGATAAGATGTTTTACAATATTTATGTTTGGAACCCGTAGGGCGGATGACATCAGAGTATGAAGTATTCGTCCTAGCGGATTCAAGCTAAGAAGGGATTAAGTTTGACGAAACCTCTTTGATGAAAACGAGGTATCATTGAAGTATCCTCTTCATATCGCCCTGATATGCATGTTGTTACCATGACAACTGAAAACATCACACTCCTGAGGTATATCCCAATCCTCAGCTGGACGATATGAGAAACTAACTGTAATTTCAAGGACTCTGTATGTCTCGTTATATCCCCCATCCATTATTCATAGTCTTCCTTAAAAACTGTCGACTTAGAATCAGGAGTTGTGACAGAAGAGTACGATTCCTCTACCAATTCCCCTGTTGCACATTGATAGCGGATATGAGACGGAGTTGTAACAGTTCCTTTTTAAAGTTCTTCTGTTTTCTTTGTGTGTGTGTGTGTACCAACAGAGGTATACTTGTGTGACTAATTGGACTGTCAAACACAATATATGCCTTTATTCCGTCAGGCTTGTGTGGCTTTTTTTGCTGCTTGTGTGGCTATTTGAACAATAGAGAGAACAATGGAAAAGACACACAAGTATACCTGTGTGTGCGTTTGTTTAGCATTATGTCCGAGGACATTTTCGGACAGAGAACAAAAAAAAAATCATGACAACAATGGTCCTCGGAAGGCGGACAATAGTCCTCGAACGTCGAACAATGAATTTATGCCTTATTCCGTCGACTGTCCGAGGACGAGTAACAATGGAGGAACAATAGTTGTCCTCGGAAGTAAAGCCATGTAAACGTTTGGGAGTATGTGTGTGTGCGTGTGTGTGTGTGTGTGTGTGTGTGTCTGGCTTTCTGTTTCGGGGGGGGGGGGTATTATTACTTTTCCATTTCACGTCTTAAGAAACTGAAAAAGAAGTGTGTGTTAGATTCTAAAAATCTTTGCCGTTTTGTTTTTCTTTCTCATATCTTATTGAAAGTGATAGCATTTTGTTTTCACCTTCTTCTTTTTTTCCTATATAGTTATAGCTAGATACTTGAAATATTTATAGACAGAGGTAGAACTTGCGAAATTTTAAATATTAAATCATACACAGAAACAATATTGGTTGACTGAAGAAGAGAAGGAAACAGGTAACAAAATACTGATAGAAGAGCAAGTGAAGGATATGAAAGACAATAATGAGAAGGGTATGTCGCATTATTCGTGCAAGGAGCATTATAATCACAAGAACAACAGGGGGAACATAATAATAATAATAATATTGTCAATTTATATAGAGCAGCTACTATACAAATATACTCTAGTGTGCTTTACAAAGTATCATATTATTATCCCACCTTTCGCCAAGCTGCCATGATATTAAAAGTCTCTCTAAAGCATTCAAAGAATTTCTTCTTCCTACCGGGTACCCATTTACTTCACCTGTGTGGAGAGAGGCAAAATTTAATGTAGATTAATGTCTTAACAAAGGACATTAGTGCCGCGTCGGGACTCGAACCGCGAACCATGTGATACACAATCCAGATATTATGAAGAAATTTGATAATAATAACTAGTAGTGTTTGGAAATTGTAGAATCTAGTATAAGGAGTTCTATTGTTATGTTTCTAAATTCACCTGAAGTCATAGAAATATCTACAAGACAAAATATAATACATGTTTAGGTGTAGGAATAACCAGTAGAAATATTATATAAGAGTTACAAAATGAATACAGTTGTTTTTTATCATGAAATTCTGGAACCTTCTCAACGTCAGTGAATTCTATAAAATTATAATATTATTATCTATACGCAAAACTCTGTAAAATTCGTAAGAACGATAGATATAACTGAGGCCTATGTGGAACAGTTTTTAAAAACAATCACTTGGACGAAGTCTCCTTGAATTTTACCTCGGACATTCTTAATATGGATCTTTATGAATCATAACTTCTTCTGGAATCTTATTTCGTCATCAAGACAACCAACTCTTTAGATGGACTCATAAATCGGATTCATACTCTATGGATTACGATTTGCCTAGCTGAGGAATTGTAAGTCTTTGTAATTTAATTAATATGTGTAATATCTAGCGCATGAAAATGTTGTTTTTGATACTGAAATGTTTGCGTGTATTCAAAATAAAACTAAATGTTTGATTTGTATCTTTTGTGGATATTGGATTGTATCAGAAACTGTTTTGGAAATGTAAAAAGAGCATATATGGGGTAAGATACAACATTGAAACAGCTAAAACTATAAGATATTTAAGAGACATTTCTAAAGTTCGTAAGACAAATAAAGTGAAACATTAATACCTTGCAGTTTTCCTATACTTTTGTTTTACATATGGACGGTTAACTACACACCTTACTGTCGAAATATAAGAGAATTTTAAAAAGATGAGGGGGGATCGCAAATTGTGATCGCTCAAGGGTGGGGTGAGATGGTAATTGCCGCCTGTGGCATGTATTAGAAAGCTAGTGAAGAAAGATGAAAGACGGAGCTAAAGTTTGTAGGTTAATTCATATTGATCGTAGTCACCGGAATTCTTCACATATTTATCTCTGTGAGAGAACGATCGATATCACCGCTTTCACCTAAATAATGTAAATGTAATGTATGGGAGAAAAGATGAAAAAGAAAATCTGACTACTTATAACCAACACTTTCCTTTGTATTCTTACTCTCTTATCTCTCCTTAAGGGGATTATTTGTTCCATTTTAGATGCAGAATATATTTACAAAATAAATTCGACTCAGTATTCACAAAGCCTAAGGGGTCGTATTCCACACAGTTCTAAGAATTTGCTTTTTATTACAGTATTTTCTAGGAAATTTAAGGGATTTTCATGTTAAATTTGATTTTTTTTTTAATTAGACGACACTTAACAAAATATATTTCTCCAAAAACAATATTCTCCAAGATTTTTTTTTATTAAGAATTTGCTCATTGTCAAAGCTAAGAAAATTCTTAAATGTCACATGTTTAAGTCGTTTATAAAAGACGGTCCAAAGTCTATATATCTGATTACAAAATACATGTAGTATAAATGCCTTGCCTTTAGGCAACTTTAAGTACCTCTAAGCGTGCTATTAAATTTTAAAGTCGTTACGTGTCACCGGGTCCTCTGTTTGAATAGTTGTGGTACTAATGAAGCTAGATTTGAAGAACTCTTACTGTCCACGCGGTGTTACTTATATCGGCATTCTATGAAGTGGGGTGTGACACCGGACACCTTCTGAAGAACGAAAGTGATTTATATCCAACTAATTGCAATATAGCCGCATGGACAGGAGCTAAGTCTTAATAAACCCTTCTGAAGACATTGACCAGAATAAACAGACAATTCCAAAAGAAAGCCTACATATCATACTAGTTATATCCGCTTCTCACTGGTTTTCAGACAAACAGGCATTTAAGGAATATTATATTGCAGAGAAGAAATAAAAACATACGCAAATTAATCTTTTCCAAAGGTGTGCTATCTAATCCCCGACTAAAGCTGGGAGTAATTGAAAGTATTAAAGAGTAACAATCATTGTAATCCGCTGAAATATATATATTTTTTAAAATCAATTTAAAGGCAATACATGAACAAAATCACATGTATTCAACTTTTGATCTGTATAGACATAGAGGTGTTGTGGTCTAGTGGATAAGTCACCGGACTGCAGATCACAAGGTACGGGGTTCAAATCCCACCACAGCACTAACATCCTTTGACAAGAAACTAGTCTACATTTGCCACTCTCCACCCAGGTGTAAACCTGATATGTTTGAGCGCTAGTTACTTTGGCGGTTCCGCTATAACCGGGATAATAATGTCTATTAAAGCGCCAAGAGCGTCACTGCGTGACGGATATGAGCGCTATATAAGTGGCCATTATTATTATCTACCTGAGGTATGTTTGTGGACAGCTGTTCTCTTGGAGATATTTTCTTAACAGGTCATCTCATGATAGTTTATGATAGTGTATACATATAAAAGAAACAAATCATTCTGATATGTGTTACCTTTATGAGGTTTCGGGCGTAGGTTATTTGTGGGAGACAAGGAAAGTTTTCTTATGTTTGATACACATGTGAACATTTATAAACAGGTATCATTTTTTTTTTGTGTGTGTGGGTGTGTGTGTGTGGGAGACGTAGAAAATTAAAGAAAAGTAAAGAAATTCTCATTTTTGATACTCCTGTGAGCTTTTTCTGAACAGGTATTATTTTTTTTCTGTGGGAGAAGACGAAAGTTTGGCCATGATCTTTTCATTAGCCAAGCCAGCTTGCATTACCTGTTCATTTCCTGCTATAGGGCTAGCTATAGTAACTTGATACATCCATCCCCAGTCTACTAAATCATCCTCGCATCTTCAAGTGTAAGATAGAACTCATGAATCTGTTACAGTTTCGTTGGGAACAAAATGGGTTGAACATAAGCAATTTTTCCAATAACAAGGCATATTGTTTTGTTCAGTAGCAAAGCGTGGGTCGAGATAATGGGGGGAGGCAGCGGCATCATGGGGGTCGTTGATCTTACTCGAGGGGTTGGAATTATCTATTTCATTCGGGAGGGTGTGAGAGAAGGTAGAAGCATCATTTAACGTTGCCTTACGCTAACCTTTTTTCATTTCTTTGTTTCCTTTTTTTTTATTTTCGCCATTCGATTTCCGATTTAGGGGACAACATCCCCCTTGTAGCTTGGCATGAATTGGCATTTCTTTGCAAAGCAGAGAAATCACATCACCTATTAAAGATAGATGGAAAGGGAAAAAAAACCCAAAACCCCTCTAGCATAGTGTATTACAAAGAAAATGAATCATTGTTTTGTTAAAACTTTGAGAACATAACGCGGTTTAATGATCCTCAACTTATGTAGCCATACATTGAATCCTTTGACCATGAACAGACTAAAAACATTTTTTGCCGCCTATTACTTGTTGAATTTCTGGTTTTGCAACGTTTAAATTAGGAAATTTTGTAATCGAATAT
Organism: Heliocidaris erythrogramma; assembly: GCA_025617745.1. Taxonomy (NCBI): domain Eukaryota; kingdom Metazoa; phylum Echinodermata; class Echinoidea; order Camarodonta; family Echinometridae; genus Heliocidaris; species Heliocidaris erythrogramma. The sequence continues at coordinate 41,407,098 of CM046873.1, read as the reverse complement.
TCAGCCTATCAATATTTATCCTACATTTTACTAGAGACTATCACTTCGAAATACAGGAAATAAACCGCTTCTTTTGTATATCATATCAGGGGCGGATACAGGATTTTCAGAAAAGGGGCGCATTTCAGAAAGGGGGCGCACACTGAGGAATCTAGGGGGTCCGGGGGCATACTTTGTCAGACAAAACGGGAGGGGGCGCACGCCCCTTGCGCCCCCCCCCCCCCCTGGATCCGCACCTGCATATAGTGAACGATTACTCCTAAACTGAGTACGCGTAAGTGCATGTGTTTCCTTAACACTTTGTCTGGATTTCCGTGATTTATGATTAAAAAGAGAAAATGGGGAAAGTACCAAACCTATCTGTTATAGATAGCTGCAGGATGTTAATCATTAACTAGGGATGATTTAAGGCGATTGCTGTTCCAGACATCATTGTGTGTATATTTCTTCCATTGATTTGTGAGGTTTAAAATCCGACATTTATGTGCCTCCTGCATTTCCAAAAGGAATTCACTAAACACAATGTGTGCATAGCTACACGTAATTGCCTGCAATATGACAATCATTTTATGAACTTCATCCTTGCACAAATTTTAATTTTTCTTTTTACTTGTTTATCATACAACCCGTCCTGAAGATAACCCTATACCCACTACGGACTGAAATCCCTGCCACATTTTAATGGAGTACATTTTCCATATACGTTTTACAAAAGTAGACTGTAGTGGTGCATTGTTTTTTCCACTAGTCTACCAAAGCTGGTAATACATAATTTCACAAAACAAACATTACACAATATGTTGTAAACTGTATATTTTTATATCTTTGGTGATAAAAACGATTCAGGGGCCTCATCAAGCCTCATCATTTTTGATTACCTTAAAAACCTTTTCGACTGCGTCAGCGCCTTACTAGGGACTCAGTCCACCACGACGTGTTACCCAACCATTGTCTTAGTAGCCATGGCAACATGATTCCCCAGACCATCTCATGTTACAGACTATTTATTTGAACTCTGAAAGCTCCATCGGGATGCCTTACTGCTTTAATACCGGCCAGGCATTACTTCCAGCCATTTATAATTGCTCATGCCGTCTGACTTATTTTATTTATAATGTCAGTTGCAGAAGATATACTTTAGTGCTACGCGGCGATAGTCATGGGCATTAATCATGTCAATAGCCCCAGCATTTTACTCAGCAGGACAAACAGGATGAAATCATTGAATGTTTATACATTTGTGGCTGTCCCAAACATCAGCGTTGGTGTAGTTAATGCTTTTACCCCTTTCAAAATCACAATTGTTAAAGGTCCCTGCGACTCAAATGCAAGTTCATTCCGGTTGATGTACAGGGATGTATACAACCTATATTTTGCTATTCAAACATCTAAATACGTTTCATAATTTTTTTTAATATTTTAAAATCATTTTCTCAAACATGCTAAGCTCCATCCCCAAAAAAGGCTCCAGATCTCATTCCTGCAGTGACATTATCTGTCAATCATTAGTGAGCAAAGGAGAGACAGCGGTATGTAGCTTTGCCAGATATGACCATCTGTTCTAATATACCATACAATGCCCACATATAGCAGTTGCTATGTCAAACATGCTGTAGCATCACCAGGAAAAAATGGTGTTGAAGAGGTATTGTTTGAAAGCATGCAATTCTATTGTGAGCATGTGCTGAGCTGGGGGAAGTTGTCTATTATAGAATGTTAGTGTAGCTGATGATTGACAGATGATGTCATGAGATCTGGAGGATTTTTTGGGGGACGAGCTTTGGAGGTTGGGAAAAATATTTCAAAAAACATTTAAAAATGTATGAAACATATCAAGATGTTTGAATAACAGAATATTAGTTGTATGCATCCCTACCCATCAACAGGAATAAACTTGCATTTGGGTTGCGTTTGGGTTGCAGGGGCCCTTTAATTTCATTTTTCGTGACATCTGGGCGTTGTGGCGTGCGCCTGTAATCCAGCTTCCAGTGGAAGTTATAAACTGATTCAGCGGACCCAGGTTCGAGACTGAATCACGTCTTTCGGATGGTGACGTTAAAGGTCGGTCCCAGACGTAAATAATCATATCTGATTGATACACGTCTGTAAAAACCCAATTACACACACACACATACACACCCACACATCCTGAATACCTGTAACCTTGTAGAGTATAAGGCATACATTAAACATCCTTTTTTTTGTGAGACTGTTTACTTTTATTGCGGCTTTTGAATAACTTTCTGTAGTGAATGCATACTTTTTAAGGGTCACATGGATGTAACAAGAAGATGTACACGCATTTCTTACGTTGCAATGGAGAAAATGTAGAAATATTGTCCCCATAGCGCATGATAGAGAGAGTGTAATGTATGTCTTTCCTTAGCATGGAAAGGGGGTATTTTGAAAGTAGTAGTCAACTTTCAAAATTGTCTTCATCCGAATTTTCTGTTTCTTCCTGGGTATGACGTATATCCGTACAAATGTAATCCATACATAATCCCAGGGAATCCTTAATTTTCAGAATAAGTAATAAGTATAAGTGTACGACGAGGTTGAGATCTAGGACCGAATGAGTAGTTTATCTTCAATAATTATGTAAATGAAATATTCCACCACTCTCTCTATACGTAGACATATCCGTGTGCTGCAAATGCTGTTCTATATAGGCCTAGGGCTTATAGATATGAATATTTCATAGCAAGACCCAGATTCCCATTTGCAAGAAAGCATAATTTGTAAATTAAAGGAAAGGGTTGTTGTCTCCCACGCGAATGTATAGTATCAATCATTTGCAGAAAAGTCGTATAATTTTTGGCCAGAATTCCATCTAAGAGTATAATTTCCTTATTTAAGTGAAGTCCTGCAGAATTCTGTGGATAGCTAAAAGTCAACCATCAGAAAGCACGTATGCAGGTTTTTATGTTTTATGCTATAGCCATTTATGTTTTGTTTTGTTTTGTTTTGTTTTTTGAGGGGGGTATACTAGGATGGTTACAAAAGAAATAAATTCGATTTCGAGTCTTCATGCAATAACTTACATTGATTTTGGTGATATTGCACCGATTAAGTCTTGCATGGTGTGTGTGTGTTTGTAAGTGTGTGTATGTGTGGGTGGGTGCGTGAGTGCATGTGTGTATGTGTGGAGGGGGCACGGCTCTGGCAATGTAAGTCACATGGAGTCGTAAAACCGTTTTAGTTACACTTACATGTAGTTACATTCAGTTCAATAAGTTCCCCTATAATATTCTAGTGAATGTCGTATCACTGTCTTCCTTTATTTCAATGTACTGTCTATAAATCAATCATTATCACAAATCGTCTGCCTTTTTGCTTCTTTGTCAAAATTTGTATAGATCTTGGACTAAATTGACGTTATTTTGAAGACAAGCAATTCTGGTCCGGCATTTTTGCCATCAACAACCACAAAGAGAAACAAACCTGAAGACATTTTGTAAATTTTCTTCGCAACATAACGGCAAAATATCTGATTTAAGTTAGTGAAAATGATTTATGTGAACGTGGGCAGAATGCATGCAGAGGAGATCTGTGCAAATAAAACATGTGTTTGTCCTTCCTACCACTCAAATCGAGACTATAATAAAACAGTCGCGTATAATATCCCTTCTAAACAAGACAGGTGGGCGGTTTAAGAGCACAGTGCATTCACTCCAACACAGCTTACAGCGATGTTACAACCTGTATGATTTTGTTTATCACATAACGGAAATATAAATGTCAAATGTTTCTAAGAAGTGACCACATCATAAAATATCCTTTTGAATTTATACTGTTTCTATGTTTAAAGCATGCTGGAGATGTATTCTATGTATAGATCTGGTCGACGGAACAAACAACTGCAGACAAATTCAATAATTTAATTTCTAATTCATAATCAAAACAATATTGCTCTATTATGGTTGTCCGCTTTTCCTCTGATTTCAAAAGAGCCATTCTTACGTCCAGATATGCAATTTAAATTATGGGCTAATTTGAAGAACTAGAATACCGAGAATGCTTTAAAAGTACTGTATCGGCCTGAATGTTATATGACAATAAAATGAATTTGAGAAAAAAGGATATCACTCTCTGTAACATGCTGAAGATGTACCTGGTAAAGAGTGTATTAATCGATGCAACAAACTACTGGAGGGAAAATGATTTTTTTTCATACTCGTAGTCAAAACAACATATCGATATTGTCGCTGTCCTCTTTTATCCAATTCCATACAATTTAATCTGAATTCGTAAAGACATGATTTAAAGTATGAATATAAATGATCGAGGGTAGGTTAAGATGTAGAAATATAACGAGAATGCTTAAAAAGTACAGTATCGGCCTGCTTTCAAAATGACGATAAAATGAATTTGAGAAAAAGGCATGACTCTTCAAAGAATTTGAAGATGTGTAGACTGTATATATATCGATCCAACTACTGGAGGGAAAAAAATCAATAAATTTCAAACTCATAAATCAAAAACAATAGTTCGCCATTGTCGCTGCTCTCTTCATCTGATGTAAAACATGGTTCAAATACTGAATGTAAATTAGTAGGGGTGGGCAAGATTGTGTATAACCTGTAATATCGGGAATTCTGAAGGAAATAAAAGTACAGCATCGTCCCGCGTAAGAAATTGGGATGAAATGAAAACACGTGATATGAATTGTATACGAGGATGGGGTGCCCCACACCGCTACGTATCAATCTGAAATATACTGTTCAAACAGAAAAACATGATTCGTGCCTCCGGCTTCTTTCTATTTTCTTTCCCTGAAATGACCTTTAACATGGCGGCAAACAGCGGCTAGACTTGTTTAAGACAATTTGACAAATTGAGTTAAATCGTCTGCGGGTGTATTTCCCATGCCTTCAACTGAGCATCGCTCCGCTCAGAGTACACCATGGGGTAATCAGATAGGAATAGAATAGAGACCAACATAAACGATAAAGAATAGGACACAATACAAAGAGACATAAAAAGAATAAAATAGAAGAGATCAAGATGGAGAGAGAGAAAAAAAAACCAATAGAAAAGTGAAATAGTGTTTGTGGGTGTGCGGGCGCGCGTGTGCGTCGTAGTCGAATGGTAGAGGTGTTGTGGTCGAGTGGTCTAAACACTTGACTGGAAATGTGATTGAAGATCGTGGGTACGAGCCCAGCACAGCACGGCACTTATATGTCCGTGAGCAAGACATTTTATCTGCAATGCTCTTTTATCGTACATTAAATAAAATGGAGTTTGGCATAACCAATGGGTGTGTGTTTGTGTGTGAGGTTGTGGGCTTACATAGATTCAGTTGTGGGGTACAGAGAACAATAGAGCACAATGATGGCCTTTATTCCGTCATGCTTGTGGGGTACAAAATACAATAGGAGAAGTGCTTGCGGGGTACAAAATACAATAGGAGAAAACAATACAGTTCCCCACAAATCGATGGGTGCGTGTGTGCGTGTATATGTACCAACAGAGGTATACTTGTGTGACTAAATGGACAGTCAAACACAATAGATGCCTTTATTCCGTTGTGTGGCTATTTGAACAATAGAGAGAACAAAGGGAAAGACACACAAGTATACCTGCGTGAGTGAGTGAGTGTGTGTGTGTGTGTGTGTGTGTGTGTGTGTGTGAAACAAAGATGTACATGCAGCTAGTTAAAATAGATTATGTAATTATGCAGTTTATTTAGCATAAGCTCCTTATTTTGCAGCATAAATGCATTCCTAAACTAATAATCCATTCTTGTATATCGCGATCAAGCGTCCTTTGCGCTTCCAAAGCATCGCACAGTGCATTAAAAAATAAGAACTACCACGTACCCAGGTCTAGACATGCGTCGAGTGTGACAAATGTCCGTTTATATAGTATAGGCATATAGGAGTCTCTATCAAAGCGCAGTAGAGTATATTCAAATAGTTGCTGCGCTATACAAATAAATCTTTTTATTATAATTATTATTAATGTTTTACCCAAGTACGTTAGTGGCAGGGACTGGAACCCCATACCTCGTGATCCAAAGTCTCGACTTCTCCACAGGATTACAACTCCTCTACCACCTAACGCATTCATGGAGTATTATTCAGAATACTAATATCGGAGCTGTATTCGATCCAATCAGGCCAATTGTATAATTGAATTTATAGTCTGCTTGATGCAGCTGGGAGTACAAACTACCCACTCCCATTATCTCTCTCTCTCTCTCTCTGTCTCTAGCTCTCTTTATCTTTTCCTTTCTCTCTCTACATCCCTATCTCTCTCTTTCTCTGTGTAAAGGCTGATTTTGCCATTCATTGCATCACAACTATAATGAATTCCTGTCCATTAATGTAATCACAGTAAATAATCGAGATCTGTAAGTCTGATAGTAATCCTGAGTCATTCGAGGTGTGTTGTAATTACGATAATTATTAGCGGAGCAACGTCTGAAACATTCGCCTTGGCCACAGAATCAAAAGAAAGAGGACGGAAAAAATTATGTAGAGTTCTACAATTTACTCTGATTAGAATGCATGTGAGAGAGAAGAAAGGGAAAGAAAGAAAAGGGAAACAGATGGAGGGAACTCGATCGAGAGAGAGAGAGAGAGAGATGGACAGGGAAAGTGTGGAAATGGGAAATATTAAAGAGAGGAGAGAGACTAAAGCCTGTGGGGCAGAAAGATAGAGAGAGAGAGAGATAGAAAAGGTAGAGGGAGACTAAGAATGAGAGAGAGAGAGAGAGAGAGGTGGGTGAGTGTGAGGCAGAAATGGAGCAAAATATACGCATAGCAGCACAGCGAGTGATACATGAGATACGCCACACAAGCCGCTTTCAGCCTTTTTTTTTTTCATCTCCTAAATGAAAAGAGTCAATTTGTGCAAAATACTCGAAAGTGCAAAGAACTGTGATTTCAACCATGAAGCAGAAAATAAGTACGTGACTGGTATGGCTATCAGGTCCATAAGATATGTAACTCATCAGTCATGAGTAACAGGTGAAGAGTACACTGGTTTCCCATTATTTCTTATCTCGGAAAAGTAACAAGTAAGTGCAATCATATTCAGCAGTGTTTCCGTAATGATTTACAAGGACAGATCTTAGTGCACCAACATCTTCACCTAATACGAGTGTTCTAAAAGAGAGTTTTATATATCGATTTCCCCCAAAGATTACACAAGTATCATGGAGAAGTTAAGATTACGGTATTCACGTTTTTATAAAAACAATATGCTTGAAAAAGATCAATGTCATAGTTATATATTAAAGGGATACGCCACCGGGCGGCCGTGGGGAAAGTCAGGATTGCGTAAGCCCCATTCACTCGTACACGAAAGTTTGTGCGTCGAACGCGTCCGTTGGACTACGTGGGATTACATTTCTACTGCACGAAACCGACCGAATCTAGCACGAGAGCTCGAGCTCAGGCGGAGCGTGCATGTTTGTGCGGCGACCAGTCTCTCCGAGGTTTGCGCCCCGCGGGGCAACGGCATGATCAGGTAACGATCACGATGCCCTCTCACGTCCACAATCTGCGGTTGAGTATCCCTTTAATATGGCAAATGCAAGCGAATTATCGCTAATGTAAACACGAATTGCATTTTTTCTCTCATTTGACTTCGAAACCTCTTTACTAAAATTTTCTTCTCAGAATTCTAAGAAATATGCTGTTTTAAGCGTTTGTTACGTTCCTTTAAAAATCGTGTTATTATCATTAAATCGATATCATTGTCGATAATAAGTAACAAAACAATAGTAATACATGTGCAGTATCTCTAGTGGCATATAAATTTTGTTTATAATACGGTATTACGGTAGAATTAGTTTGCATTGATTACTTGGGGGTTTTTTTTGTTTTGTTTTGTTTTGTTTTTCTTTTCATATTTGCGACATTTATTGTATGTTATTACATAAATCGTGAATACTATTATATATGTGTAACCTTACAAAAAAAGTACTGCTAATGTGTTTGATGAGGCTTAATGGCGGTAATTCAATTCAGTTCACGTAGCACGCTGCCAGACATGTGTATTAGCTATAGGACACATGTTGAAAGTATTATTACACGTTAGACATTTAAACACTACTCACGATTTTGTTAGCAATACGAGTTTAATGCATACAAGAGCAGTCTAAGCTGTCAAAGATAATTACAGTTTCAAATCGGATTAAACCCAGTCATGATTTGCTTTTATTTGGGATTCCTAGCAAATGTATATAGCCAGCTTAGGGATAAAGCCATACAGTTGAAATGAGGTGCATGTATTACAAGACACTGGAATGTCATTTATGTATTTGATATTTTTTAGTAAATCAATTCTAATTATACGATCAGTTAGAATTGCTTTTATTGTTTCAATGTTCATAGTTTTAGATAAGCGCTAGTGGTAAAATTTGGAATAATTTGCCTTATGCTCTTCAGAATGCTAAATCTACGGATACATTCAAACGCATTTATAAGGAAAGATATTTTAAACCTGTATGACACAATATGCCTATTCTTGAACTGTACTTGACACGGTCCATCCATCTCACATTCTATTTCTATTTTAGTCTGCCCTCAATCTCTCTATCTCTCTCCCTCTCTTTGGTTATTTCTTTCTCTCCTTTCTACTAATTTCCCTTATACATCTTATCTCTTGCTTCGTTCTATGTATTTGTATGTTCTATGTATGTATTTGTAATTTTAAAGTGATTATATCAATTTCGCTGTTTAAATTCGAATTATTAAAGTGCTTCTCCTTTTGTTATCTGCTATATTTCTTTATAATGCTTGTTATTCTCACAATTAGTTATATTGCTGATTTATATTTAATTATATTTGATTATTAGCATGATTGAGTCTCATTATTTACATTTTTATGTATTACCTTTTTATCTGGTCAGGACCAGAATGTAAAGCAGATTTTGTACCTATATCTGATTTTTGTTATCCTGATTAAATATATTTCATTATTAATAAAATGAATATTTGTGCCTCATTGCAATTCACTCGGAGAGGACTTAAAGCCGTCGGTCCTCTTTTTGCTTACTTACAAATATACACATGTTTTCTTAGCAGTCAGGTAAAATAGTCCATCAACCATTAATAAATGTGATAATGCACGTGTCTCTTTTTATTGTTTTATCTTGAGATTTATTTGTATAATTACACACTGATAAAAAGAAAACACATCAAAATCCCAATAGATGACACCAACAAAGTACAAAATACAAAAGACTCTTGGTAATATTTCATTTGGCTTAACAATCATAGTCCTAAATCTCAAGAAAATAAGAAACATGAAAATATGAGAAAAAATATTATTAGATATTCAAATTAGTACCTTTTATAATATGTGGGAGAAAAAAAGAGTATTCAAGGCAGCCTTGTTTATAAAAGAAGAAAACAAATAATTTCTAATACGAAGGGTACCATGATTAAAGAAGTATTTTAATATTTCCATGTGAGCATGTGAAAACGGAGGTGTAATTAATATGTTATTTTGCATTCAAATGAAATTTTGATTTACAACATTGACAAAGTTACTATTAATCAATCTTATGCACCTGCCACAACGGTAACTCATTTTCCAGGTTAGGCCGATAAAGGTATTACTCAGAAAGAACTAGTCTCTCCACAATTTCATTAGCCTCAGTTATGTAAGTGTATTCATTACGCAATCTTCTATTACTAAATTATGTACTATGTTGCATAAGTTAGGACCTTTTACACAGTAGACAAGACCGCACGCAAACCTCATTCACACATGTTTCCGTAAACTACCCCGGCCCCCCGGCAAAAACAAAAACAAACAAAAAACATGTTACATGAAAACGAATTGCAAGCAGGAATGAAAGCAAAATGTAGCTGTCCGCACAAATGGGCACTTAAGCCTACATACTTACCTATGTTTTATGAGATACAGAATTTTGAAGCTCGCTTGTCATTTTTATTCACTTATTTCTTATTTTCATTTATGTATTGTTTTCAAATATAGTTTACTATAGTTTTATATCACCAATATAAAGATGCATTTTATGTAGGAAATATAACACTATATCCGGTAGTTCCCTTTTGAACAAAATATAATGATACAACGGGTTTCTTTTGATTGGCACTGTCTCAGGAGATACCTACATTTCAATAATTGATCTGATCGACGTATCATTCATTCTTTCTCTTTGTAAGAATGCATCTTAAATCTGGGGCAAAATGACATGTACCTCACATATCGTGTTTTTATGCTTTCATCTAATACCTTACTAGTGAGTATGATGACTGGTTTGACGTAACGTGTACCATTCACTAAAAGATTTTTTGCTTTGTATGTTAAAGCTTCATTGTCGCTATACTATAATCGAAATATGAGCTTCAAATTTAATGTTAATTCTATAAAAAGATGAGTTGAAACACATTCTCAATATACATTACAGGGACTTATGAGGAGACTACGCTAGTCACTCGTACGCGCTCGCATAGAATATGGGCCCGCGCGGAACCAAACTTGGAGTTTGGCTCCGTGCGAGGAGTTTTTGATTGATCCTTCATTTTCTCATACTCCTTATTCGTTAACCAATAGAAGCCCAGGTAAGTGTTTGAGATTAATTTTATACATTCTAGCAGCTGTACACAAATTATTTTTTAGGTGACTGGTACACTTTAAGACGAGGTTTCAGGCTGAAGGATTCCACACGGGATTGCAAATAAATTAGAGGATTATATCAAAGATAGCTGGTATTGGGAACTCATTACGTAAATTTTACACTTGAAATACAAAGTTTAACCTATTTTCCCCTTCAGTTTTTAGGTTAGGATAATGTCACATATCTTAACTCGTCTTGTTTTGCACCTGTAACAGTTCGCGTATAATTTAGCCCGAGGAGACGACTTGTTTGTTCCACATAAATGATATTTATCGAGAACAGCGCTGTCCGGAGATGACAAAAATGAATTCGGGAGAATAATTCAGAGGCAGAGAAAGAAAGGGAGAAAGAGAGAAAGAGAGAGATGAGGAGATTTAGAAAAAGAGACAAGGGAGAGAAAGATACAAAGACAGACAGAGAAAGGCACACAGATACAGAACACAGATAGAGGGAGAGAGAGAAGGGGACAGAAAGAGAACATAATTATTACACAAATTAGGCATGTATTAAAAATTACATACTGATTATGTGACTGACTTAAAATGATATTATCATCATGATCATGCCAACTTTAAATTTCGTTTTATAAGCTGAGAATGACACAGAGAAGGCTTATTGCATCCCTTAAAAAGAAGAATTCTGACTATGGAAATGTTAACAATGTTTACCCTTGAAATAATATATTTAGACACAGTGGCAGATTTAGGAGGCACCCCCCCCCCCCCCCTCCTGCTTGAAACCACATAGGCATACCTTGTTAGTTTCCGAAATTGTGTCCCCACCCCTCCCCCCCCCCCCCTTTCAAAATTCTAGAACCGCTCCTGATCCTACTGTACAATGAAAAAAAAAGTAATGCGCTGTCTATATGGAGAAAATGTAAATGAAAGGAGCGCTGTCTTCAGCTTTTGCATCTTTTACGAACTTCTTTATCAACCCAAGCGACGGAATGAAGACTCCGAAGGAAGAGCTCTGGGAAGCTAATGTTCCATCTTTCGCTCCCACATGAGGAGGCCTAATGGAAAATGATTTCATTAGACTATGGATTATTGGGGTCGAGTACTCCGGTCAGTGTTTTCCATCAAGATGGATTTTCGCGCCCAAATAAGCGTAACCAATTCAGTCTGATTGAGTGTTAAGCTTCGGGCCAATCATACCCTCATTGCCTCTATATAAAAGGAATATTTCAGGTCACACTTCTCTCCCTCTTTTCTTACTTCCCGGTCAAGTAAAACCCTTGAAAGGGTGATTTAATCAGCTTATTTCCTTGAAAGTAGAACATTTTCTTTTTTTCCTCGTTTTTTTTTTTTTGATTTGAATTTGCATGCTTAATATGTAATGTAATTTAAATATCGATGTTTTTTAATGAGTTTGTGTAAGGGACATTCATGATGATGCTTTCTTTTTACTGTACGTGTTGCAAGTGCCAGCATTTGTTAAACATCAGTTGATGTTCTGCAACTACAGTCTCATCTAAAAAGCACACCAATGCAAAAATATTCTTGCTTGCTGATGGACTAAACGATCAGAATACGCCTATTAGTACGTTTAATATTTACAATGCATCTGAGAAAAGACCGTCTCTGAATCATTTTATTATTACATGTCAATCCTATAAATCGGAAATCTGTACGCCTATCGAAACCATCCTGAAATGGTAAACAGGGCACTGAAATGAATGGTGGTTCAGCTAATTGAATAAAGAAATATTAGAATAAAAACATGTGTTATGATAACAACACCTTGTTGTAAATTGCAAAGGAAAATTTTTTGTTCACGTCCAAATGACAAAAATAATGTTTTTCTCCTTCTCACAATAAATATTTAACACACAAGTTCAATATCTTTATAAGCTATAAACATCATTCTTCTCTAATATCCAAAAAAAAGATAATGTAACTCAAATTAGATGACACTCGTTGATCTCAGTCTCATGGCTTAAAGGAGAATTAACCCCTGAGTACAAATTTACTTATATTGAAAGGTGTAATATATTCCTACTTATTGGCCTAAATCATTTTCTAATAAGATATTAGAAAAGGGTATAAATAAAGATATTCCAACACCCGGTATCGTCTCCTACTCATTTACATGGGGGCTGCCATTTTCTTGCTGATTTGGATTTGTACATGAACCATTGAGAAATGTTCCGGTCAGGAAGATATTTTGAATCCAAGACCTAAATTGATTTTCTTCATTACCTAAAATCCCATATGTGACGAAAAATATAAAGTGGGTGTTTGCATGATTTATAAAAATTAAATCTTTATAATGATACTTTTAAATTGTCTGGTTTTGCTTAACAAAAATCTGTTTTCTTGGGTTTGCCAAACAGAGCAGAACATAATATATGCAGCATGCATTCTGACTTTTCAAGTCCCATTATCCGAAAGCAGGTGAATGCATAGTTTGCCGCTATAGATGCTCAGGGAAGAAGCATCCATAAAATTTGAATTAATTTGCTCCGTCCATTGCGTCACAGTATGTAGAAAATAGATTTATATTAAGCGAATATCGATTTTCAACAGAAATATATAAGGAAATCTTCAGTTTAAAAATAAATTGACATATCTATTCTATATTTTTAATCTCAAATGGGTTTTTAATTTTGAAAAAGGCAATTGGGAATTTGGATTAAGAAAATCTTCTTGTACACATAAAAAAATGGCAGCCCCCATGTATTGCTAGCAGACGATACATATTGCTAGCAGATGATAAATTTTGCTCAGAAAATCTTGATTCGTATCGATCTCGTATATTTTGACGCGAAGCCATATAGTCTAACAAGTAGGAATAAATAACACCTTTGAACACTATCGTCTTTATTGTTTGAGGTTAATTCTCCTTTAATTCTCATCGGATAACCCATCAATCTAGATTGCGTCGGTGCTACAGAAATTTCTTTTTTATCGATTGCAGGAGCAAACAGAGGAAAGGGTAAAAAATGAGGAGGGGGAAAGAGGAAGAGGGGAAAGCAACGTGCCAAAAATATTAAACGACCTCCTCCCACTTTGTCCCCTAATCAATGGCCCTGTTAATTTGGATTTCATCCATCGAGTAAGACCGGATGCCCCTCAACCCTCCACGTGTGGACCTACACTGTGCGACTGTTTTCTATATTGTGCTCGCTGGGATTAATAATGCTTATGAGAGAGACTCACAGACACAAACATTAAACCTCCCAATTCGAGCCCCTTTGAGTGAAAATCAATACTCTATCTGTTCATTAATTTACAAAGATTTGAGAAAATCAGGTCTGACAACCGTGCGTACCGTCTCGCGCGATGTGGAAACAATTACAATAGCCAAGGTTATCATGTCCCCACTAGAGCATTATTTCTGAAGACAATATAAAAACATTCGGAAGTAGCAGCCTGCAATTCTTACAGGCTCTGCTGTCTTTGCTCTATTCCTACCCATAGTTCTTGCATAATGTAGAAAAATATGGATATTCACAATAGTAAATTAGAAAGAAGGAGTCCATCCAGTATTTTTGCAAAAATAAGAACGGGGGTCATGATTCTGAAAAATTTCTGACCAGAAAAACAAAATTATCACAATTTTTAGATGCCTTTTGGGTTGAAAATTTTGAAGGAGCGCATGAAGACAATAAAGGTTCGCATTTTTGTTGTGTACTTAAAAGAACAATAATTAGAGTAATAGTAATAATCATCATCATAAAAAAGTACCAATTTAAAACACCCACGTGGAGAGTGCCAAACATTGATAAATGTTTTACCAAATGACGCTTGTGCCCGCCTGAGATTCGAAGATATGCAACATTCCGTTTAGAAAAGGGCCCGGCGTACCCCCCCCCCCCCCCCAAAAAAAAAAAAAAAAAAAAAAAACACACAAAACACAAAAAAAAAAACATAAATAAATAAAATAAAAATTATAATAAATAAAAGAAATAGGACGTCCATGTCGTAACTCTGTCTATACAGGAACTCTACGCGCCATGTAAGCTGGACATGGTACAAAAAGTGAATGCAAATCGAACAGTGCGGTCATTGGCGCTGCCTTCATAATGCTTGATTAGCGTAGGTAATAACGCAATCAAAATGTCTCCTCGTGTTCATGGGCACTATGAATATGTTCTCCGTGTATTTAGGTGAGGTTTTATCATGGTTATCCATCTTGCTTCATCTTTATATCATTCGTCATGATTCGCGAGACTACGCAACGTGAGGAGACTAAGATCAAATCTATTAACTTCATATCAGTCACAGATCTGGCAATAGAGACTGAGATGGGATAGAAACCAGTCGTTGAAGGCGTCCATACTACCTCATGAACATGTGCCTGCATAATATGTCGATGGTGACATTCGATACAAATGGTAGAAAAGTGGAGAACCCCCCCCCCCCCCAAAAAAAAAAAGGGAAAAAAAAGAAAAAAGAAAAAAGATAGGGCAAGGATAGAAAGAAAAAATGACGAGTTATGAGACAGTACGAGATAGAGAGACAGACAGACAGACAGACAGACGGAGGGAGAAGGACACGGAGAAGGAATAAACACGGAGAAAGAATAAAATCGAAAGGAAGCGAGGGGATGAGGGAGAGAAGATGGTGGTATATAGGGAAAGAGCAAAGGAGTAAAAAGAGAGTTAAATAGAGAGAGCTTGTCTGAGTTCATGACCGAGTTACTGTACAGAAAAGAGATGAGACCGAAGATTTACAAAATACCCTGATATGGGACCAAATGATTTAAGTATGGAAGAAGGCGGGTGATATTAAAGTTAATGGCTCGTTGAATGCGATTGTCTATATAAATGGAACGAAAAATGCTATTTTAGTCAAATAGTTGAAGCATTTTCAGTCAATTTATTCTTGTTCGTATATCGAAATACATTTGGGAGTTTGGAGGTTTTCGAAAAAGAAAAAAATGGGCCGTATCTACAACACTAGCAAAGGCCTAGCAAATGCTTTATCCAACCATTTGCTTTCAGCTTAAAAAATTCGAGGTACAAGTTATGGTGCAATAATAACTCCCTTTCTTCTTAAGTGTGTTCGTGCAAGTAAAAGCGCAAGCAAGTATGAGAATTACTAAGAAAGTACTGAGCAAAAGCTTTAAGATGATAGAAAACATGCTCCAGACTTTCATTCTCTGCAAATCAGAACCTCCGATTTCAACATCAAGACGATGCCCTCTTTAAAGCATGTAAAAGAGCTCTTTAAAAAACATTTACAACAGAATATGTGCAATACTATGAATTTTATGATCTCATCAGGCCGTGTGAGTGAAAATGTGTAGGATGAATGTAGTATGTGTGTGAGTGTGTGTTTTCAGAGGGCTTTCCCCCTTTTCCTCTTCGTCTCTTTTGTTAGTTGTGAATTCTAGCTTATTTTGTATTCTATGTTTAGGATATTAACATTTAATAAGACTCCTGTCTTCTACATGTAGTTAATCTCCAAACACTTCATATAAGTGGGGTTTTTTCATTTTTCTCTGTTATCGTAATATATTTTTATGGAAATGTACTTGTATAATTTTGATGTTTTTATGAAAGTGTAAAATAAAGAACTTAAACTTGAACTTTAGGAAAATTTCTCCTGTTCAAATAGGCAGTTACTAATACGGCTTGTCTTTGTATACAAGAACAAAACATTTCCCTTTGATTCTGAGTAAAGTTTGAATAGGAATATAAGCTTTTGAGAATCTGGGTAAGCTATTGCCAGCAAGAAAGAAGCTTTTGCTTCTCCTTGCCAGCAATTGATTGGATGGAATATTTGAAGATGCAAGCAAAATGTTAGAAAAGGCATTTGCTAGGCCTTTACTAGTTTTATAAATACGGCCCAATTCTATTTTCTCTCCCTCCTCTATCTCTTCTCTACCCTACCCCTCCCCTCCCCTCCCCTTCCTTGCTTAATTAGTTAACACTGAAAGGTAAACAAAAAGAAAGGATTCCCAGAAAATCCTAATTACATTTTAAGATAGTTTGAACACACCAAATGCCAAAACATTAATGAATTATAAGTTATATAATCATATATTAATTTGTTCCATATCTCCCTGCTCCCTCATGCAACAGTAATATTTATTCCTTAATTATTAATGATATAACTCTGATCAATATGAGAGATGATATTATATTTACATTAAAACTTATTGTTTCTTCGAAGTAGTTATTACTAATTCAGTAGCGGAAACCTGAAGTCACATCCATAAAGGAGCAGTACAAGATCTAGCTGATTGATTGATGTATGGATCACATGATAAAGACCAATTATCATCCAAAATAAGTCAGCGGTGAGGGAAGATAGGAAGAAAATTTCCCCTGAGCATACTGATTAGAGCTCATTAAGTTACCCTGTCACTGCAAGCCTGCTGGTCAAATCACTCAATGCATCATTAATAACAACTAATATCGCTCGCAAATGACCAGCAGGGGAGGGGAGGAGGGGGGGGGGGTATCGATGGTTGACACCTATCATTCATGCACAAAGACTTCCGGGGGGAAAAAACACGTTCATATCCAAAGTCTTGGATATGACTATGATTTAATTTGTTTTTCTTCTAGTTGATATAAAGATTCAGACTTTATTTTCAGTACAAAAATATATATATCGAGCTTTTAAAGAGCTACATTTGTGAACCCTCAAAATCTCAGACATTATTGTAGAATGATTTGCGCCAGATAATACTTTGATTTTGCCGCTTATAGGTATAGTTGCATGCATGCAGGATAAGCGTAAAAGGAAAGAGGGTAAGGTTGGAATGATATATAGGACACATATTTCCGCGTATAAACCGTGTACAAGAGCGCAATATTTCATGTTAGGTGTGCTTGCCCGTATAATAAAACTGCAATGATCATCGGTGGTCGATAATTGTTATTAACCCTTTCTTTGGCGTATCCAAATATTGATAAAATGGGGTAATATATTCTTCCCGGAGCCTTGGGGGCGGAACATATTGATATAAAAACCTAACGATTTCTCCTGGGCTTTTAAACAGGGGTGGGGTGGGATTCTCTTCGAAAGGAGAGGTCAGAACATATCGGCGCATTGCCACGTTTTCCGTACACCCACTGCAAGTTGTGTAGTTATATTGATTTCCTCTCTGCCTTCCAGCAGGGAGAGGGGCTTCACCCTCAGCTGGATACGCCCCTAATTTGCTTCAACTGTCTTTTTCCTTTGAAAAAAAATTAATACCAATGATTCCATCTGCTAAAATTGTGATGCACTTGCCTGTATCCTACTACTAACATAATGCTGACAACCAATGCACCATATGCTTATTTCATCTTAATAGAATACACTAATCGGATAGCCTTAAAGGACAGATATCAGGCGATGTACAATTAATTTTCTTTATAGGTTGAATAGTTGGATAAACCTTTGTTATTCAAGTTCCTGAAGTCGCTGCCATATAACAATACGCATTTATATTAATTTTCCAAGCATACCGATTAGAAAGACACGGCGTTGAAGAAAAAAATCACACATTGTCTGATGAGAAGCAGAGGAGTGTTAGCATCACACACTTTCATCCTTCTGTCTCTCAACATAACACACGGAAATAATGAATTCGCAACGAATATCGCCAAAAAAATGGTCTTGGAAAAATGAACATACCTGGGCCATAGTGTAGTATGAAAGTGTACAGTTCACTGATATCAAACGATGTCTTATTCGCGAGGTTATCCAACCAAAGAACTCTGTCATCCAGGCTAGATCGACGTATGAAAGAGACACATTACAGCTGACATCTTGACTTGACGAGCAGAAACTAATTACCTCTGCCAAAGTTTGACTGAATCTTCGCCCACCCTGAATGATGATGATCAGTCTGTTAATATACTCGCCATGCTAACGCGCACCAATCACTGTAGTAACGCAGGCCTGCAAGCAGATAGAGCGATGCGAGGCAACATGAGAAGCTGCAAACCATGTGCACGTTTTCCCGCCAAAAATGCACCGAATCTTGGCGCGGTGCAGACGACGATGATGACCAGTGCTATGGAGTGTGCGACAGTGATAGATGAGAGTGAAAGATACTACCTCGAGATAGCAAACACCCGCCCGTAAAGATGTATGTATGATGCACGGCGCATTCCTTAGTCGTTGATAGCAGACCTACTGGACTTTCTTCAGGAAAACTTACCAAAACTAATCTTTCACGTAGCTACTGGGGACACGCGCGAGAGAGACAACCAAAGAGAGACATAGAGAGAGAGACAGAATGGTGAGAGGAAAGAGGGATATGACAAAAGTGCGGAAAGAAAAAAAGACACCATTGCTGCTATCGAAGAAATTTAACCACCGATGATTCTGTTTTGGGGGTCCCATTTGTCGAAAGGAATACAAATACCAAGAGTGCCACCACCCCTCATAGACTGGACCCATGGAAATGATGGAGATTTCATTTATTTTAACTATTCAAAAACTAGGCCCTTACTATGTTTGTGATAACTGGATAATCTTTTACCGCAAGCATTCACTATTCATCACAATTTCATTTCTGACATGTAACAAGTTTAAAATACCAGACTAGTCTATTTTCTGCCGCAACCCGTCATAATATTCAACATATGTCTAGCCTGCGCTGCCTATATACATGTATATACGTTCGGATTGAATATTCTATCACGTCGACTCGATGGAAAGCTGGCATCCGACTCGATAAATAGCCTCAAGAAAATGTTCAACAAAGCGAAAACAGCGTGGGGATCGACAACATCGAAGGAAGAATCATTTAAAGGTCTACCTATAAAACTTTGCCCAGAAAGTATCTAAAAAAAGCAATTGACTTTAATAACTTCACATCTAACAAAGATCAGGGTCCCGTTTCATGAAACTTGTTATCAATAACAACCGCTACATTCTTATGTCAAAGTTGCTCACAGCCAATCAAATGCTGTGTTTCAGTAGCTTATTACAAGTATCGTGACTTGATAGTGATAACAAGTTTTATGAAACATGGCCCTGATCATATCAACGGACGATGATCTACATTTACCATTCTCGCCCCAGTGGTAGTAAATGGGTATCGGTAGGAATTAATTCCCTGAAGCTTCGGCACCTTCATTATGGCAGCTAGGCCGAGTCGGGCAATATTCCAAAGCTTTCATATAGGTACATTGATAGAGACATTGATAGAAATATGCATTATACATGAACTTAGTATAAGTATTATTATTATTGTAACAATTGTATTAAACGGGAAAGTGGATATTCGGGCAAGAAGTGTCAGCCCCCTCCCACCTCAACTCCGTCGAAATTATGCCTATACACATATTATTTATTGCATACATTTTCTGTATCTTGTGTGTTTCACCAACAACATAATTGATTATTAGACAAAATTGTATGCCACTTCTCCAGATAAAACATAGATTTCCCTGCCATTATTCTTCAGAGGCATTAAATTCATCTAAGTCAGGATAGCCTAGCTACGCCTCCCAATATATATATACGCATCTATTTATTAATTAAGCTACCCTAACCTGGTTTATATACACATGGAACTGTTCTCTTGAAGATATTGTTTAGATGACGCTTTGTCTTAGGAAATTGTTAGTTGTCCAAAGGTTTATAAGACCGTGGGTTTTGGTATCGTGGATTTTCGGCTGTACATATTCAATGCAGCACTTCATTTTAATTGAATCCAGACCATCATTACCAGGCTGCAAAAATGCGTTCACATGCTGCTAATGTAGTTTTCATATTCGCCCGATTCTAGATGAATGCGCCATAAAAATCATGTTTACATCGTTCAAAGCAAACCAGAAATTCAATTGTCTATGACACTCATAACACGAATTTTCAAGATTTATACGCCGTTCGGTCGAGTTATTTTGCACCAACAACGATCAAAACTTGGAACAACACATGATGTATTGTATAAATGCGCCCTACCCTCCATATTGAACACCTCCCGAGCCTAGATATTGATTTCAAGATAACGATTCGACGATGAGCAATGGATTTAATTTCCGGTGTCTCGTACTACAAGGTTGTGTAATCTTTACTGATAATCAGCTAAAGATTTATGTATCTGACACTCAATTTTCTTACCCCTGTACCTATATCTAGCCCAGACAAGTTTTCCCCTTCTCATTTGATACTTTAATCCCGTATTATTTGCCTATAAAAACCTTGACAGAAAAAGTTAACGCAGTTCTCACTTGAATATACTAAATCCTAGATCATTTGGATGACTTATGGATATTCATAATGCGTTGGCCGGCAATTTTATCCTAAAACCCGGAATGTGTTATAACTGTTTCTACCTGAGAGCCTAGCAGCACATATATTCCCAGTCCCTCCCCCCCCCCCCCCCTACAAGTGGTTCTAACCCTGCTTTTCTTCGAGGGTCAAAGTAATCCTGCACTATCTAACTACGGATGGGGCTACTTAACTTCCAGGGACTTGGGAGAAATCGAGTGTCGACATTAACAATCCTTTTTAACACATTGGAATTATTTTGAATTATAAAACAATATTTTTGTTTTAATTTTTGTTTTGCATTTCAAGCTGTTTTCTTATTAGTTTTCATTACAATTTTTTTTAATTTCTTTTAAATAAGCCTCCTTTATATTTCCTTCAGACATTTTGGTTCACGCTGTACATCTCATTGTCATGTATAATTTTGTTGTGAAATGTCTTATGCTTTTAGTTAACCAATGGAAGAAGCATTTCTGTTATAATGACAGATGTCTCAATAAATTCAAATTCAAATTATTCGATCAAAATAAGAACCAATTATAATCATGGATAGTCCATCCAGAATGAGGTTCTGCTTCATCTATAAATTTGACAGGCTTCAATATGTCGAATATTTTATTAGAGGAATTATATCAAGTGATTTAGAGACATGAATCCCCTTGTCAGTTTTGATTCCGTCAAGGATTATGCATGAAGCTGTTAATAAAATTACTTGATGTATAGACCCTTCACATAAAGGTCTTTCAGGGATTAGTTTGTACAAGAATTCCTTGCAGGCTTGGGAAAACGTCATAAATCTCAGTGGAGCCACTTAAAGTGAGCATCAAACTGGTAGAATTTGGACAGGGCCAGCTAACCGCCATTCCTAAGCCAAGATTAGTATTAGAGATTAGTATTTTATTTTTCAATATTAACTAACAACTGGCTTAGAAAATAAGCAATTTTTTTAAAATTCAATTTTGACTTGCAAATGTAGAAAATTACCTGCAAGTACAGTCTAATCTTCTACCAGGAAGAATGGTGCATTGTGGGAAAATTAGACACACAGACCTTTTCCAAATCCTGTTAAAAGATGGCGCTTCTCAGGAGGTTCAGTTTAAGGCAACTTTAAGTATTTAAATTATGATATGAGTTTTACGGGAGGTGATATATTCAGCAGTGTTTCGAGCAAGTTGTATGCCAGGAAGCTGATACAGACAAAAAGTATTTAGAACATGAATGAACAGATAATTCATGAATAAGTTCATCTGTATATGAAAGAGTTAAATTCACTAAATAAATTCACTAAAAAAAATCACTAACGCAATACAAAGGTTTCTGCAACCAAGAGAGTATGAATGGGACTATAACTTAGGTAGAATTTATTGTACATAAAACAATATATATATATTGAAATTGAAATTGTCGGGTTGCGTTGAAATTTCTTCTTCTTCTCTTTTTTGGGGGGGGGGGTATTTTTGTTTCATTAACACTTACTATTCCATTGTGTAATTTGGCACAGATTTTACACACACACATCCCATAGAAGAATATATATGTGGCAAACAAGGAGTTAATAATGCTTACTATATTATCAATTTTCTTGTTTTGGGCCAAAAACCCTTCTATCTACGTTATCATGATTATTATCATTATCAAGATTTACCATTATGGAAATTATTGATAGCATAATGATCATTCACATTCCAATTATTTTAATAGTTTCTTTATGAAACAGTACGAAACAGGTTGACCTATTTAAGAATGAGAGCACAATCTTGAAACTATCGAAGTGGAAGCTAAGTGTCCTCTCATCTTTATGCTACCCTTCAGGAGAGATTGAGCTCCGCTCCAATCACTGGGGGCTCAGATTAACATGGAAATAAATATGACTGCTACTTCAGAAGAAACTAATGAGATACTGTGGGGAATTATCTCGTCATTTTAGCGGCGTTCCCAAAAGTTTCAACTCCATCTTCTAGATGAGCAGAATCCATTAAGTGAAGCTGGTCTTAATCCCTTCTGGTTTCTCACTCTCGATGCAACGATCCTATTCACAATTGAAACTTAACCTCAACTTTAGCTTGTCAGTCCACCAACACGACTATCTGCAAGTATATGAGGGCTTTAAAAACCGTATTCGATCATTTGATGATGATATCTAATATCTAATGCCTAGAACAATAGTGGTTATGAAATGAAAGATTGGGGGATACAGAAAATCAAATTTATTAGGGGATAAAGCACGTTCAAATTGACCTTTTGAAGTTGGCGATACAATTTTTGTTTTTGTTTTCGTAATAGACGGTACTGATGAATCGACTTTGTTTAAATCCAGGACTCGCGCTTCCAGAAACAGTGCTCTATCCACTAAGCAATCACTCCTCCTCAATGCCATTTATCATCACAGAAGATATGCTACTGTCAAACGCTAGACAAAGCTAATAATAGGAATCAGTTATAAATTATCTCTTGTTTGTCAGATTATATGCAAAGACCCCGTTTCTGTTTTATAGTCTTTTCTTGTCACTCTAAATTCATGAGACATATCAAAATAGTTACAATTTTTGGTTTGTTTTTGTTTTTTAATACAGATATTACAGAAATGCATGCCTGTTTCAAAGCTCAAAGTTTACTCATTTCCACAAACATGTACATGTATATCTTTAACAATTTGTTTAATTACAATACATATGAAACGAAGAACAGGGACATAACAAATATATGAATTGAAACATCGATATAATAGAACATCATTCGATAATTGGTATTTTGTGAACATCGTAATTGTAAAGGAAAATATAAGTGGAGGCGTTTATTAAGTAAGCATGGCTGTATATCATAGACCATGTCTGAAAGAAAAAATAATAGTTACAGTCCATAAATCAAAAGAAAAAAGGAAGAAACGTGCTACTTTGAACACTATTAACAAGTTTTTAAAAAGGGAGGGAGAAAAGAACCAAAGAGAAGAGAGATGTGAACAGTACCGGAGAGAGAGAGAGAAGGAAAGAGAGAAATTAAAAAACAAAAAATTGTTGTGAACAAGCTATACGGGGGGGGGATTAGGAGGCAGGGATAACTAGAAGGAAAAGTGGAGGAATAGAAAGAGACAGAGGGAACGCAAGGAGAAAGAGGCCTCTGATACATTCGGTTTAAATCTACATGTATACATTTACGTTTCTTGATTTTTGTAGCTATCCTACAAGGACAATTTATATTTACGTTTAAATGTGTTAGATGTTGGGGTTGATTTCAGCGCCGTGTCAATTGAGTTCCAAAGTTGGGGTTCAGTATATATGAATGTTTTGTGTTTTTTTTCTAATATAAGCTTTTTTGTGCGCCTGTGTACGTGGAGGGCTAAAGAGATTTGACTGTCTGATTGGATATCCGTGAATGTCATTGTTTTTAAGAAACATTTTGTCGTAGCGCTTTTGATAGTCATAAAAGTTCTAATGTAGGAGTATAAATCGTATATTTTTAGGGACTTACATTCAAGAAACACAACATTGGTGCGTGTCCAGTAACTCTTGTTGAAAATGATTCTCATTATTCTTTTTTGTAAAAGATAAAGTCTAGATAGGTTAGTTTTAATAAGTTATCCCAAGCAAGAATACTATAGTTTAAGAGTACAGTATTATGTATACGGAGGGTTGTCCAGGGATTAAGTTGTTTTAGTTTATTAATGATACCAATATTCCTGGATACATGTTGTAGATACATGTTCTGGAACTAGTTTCGGTACAGTAAGACGGTGACTTATTCACCACTCCCCCTTCCAAATACACACACACAGACGCCTCTACACACATTGATTTGTGGGGAACTTTGTTTTCTCCCATTGTATTTTGTACCTACGCAAGCACTTCTCCTATTGTATTTTGTACCCCACAAGCATGACTGAATAAAGCCCATCATTGTGCTCTATTGTTCTCTGTACCCTACAAATGAATCTATGTAAACCCACACACACACACACACGCAAATACGTTCGCACACTTTCGGTTACAGCTAGTCTTGATTTAATAATTCAATAGATGGCGCCCTTGCGATAAGATATGAGTCCTCATCAAGTAGCTATACATTCAGCCAGTTGATCGTCTGTCTAAAGACACAGATAACTTGTTCCCAGATAATCGCGTTTATATTTTCACACAGAAAGAAAAAATCACCGTTGTTTTCTCGGTTTTGTATATATTACGTGCATTCTCCTAAAAAATTGAAATGAGTAAGAATTCAGAGCAATGTAAAGCCATCACACTCAAACACAAAGTCCGTCATTTCCCTCAATCTACAACGATGGCCGGGACAGAATCTCATCAAATATATATCAGAAGATAATTAAGATGATTAAACCACGAAGGGAGACAATTGACAGAGCGTGAAATTCGATGGGAATTCTACAAACACTAATTGCATTGATCATGTTGATGAGATTTATGAAGACCTTCTTCAATAAAGCGTAATTCATCGAAAAGACTATCTGAACAGTTTCACATTACCTGTCTCACACACACACACACACACACATACTCACGCACACAGTCTTGTATGGCTTTATTTCCGAGGACAAGTATTGTTCCTCTATTGTCCCTCCGTCCTCGGACAGTCGACGGAATAAAGCACAAACACATTGTTCGACGTTCGAGGACTATTGTCTGGCTTCCGAGGACCATTGTTCTCATGATTTTTTTGTTTGTTCTCTGTCCGAAAATGTCCTCGGACATACCGCTAAACACGCCCACACACACACACACCCACACAGTCACACACATATATATATATATATTGCAGTGTACGTTATTTGATATGATTCCTATTGACTGTATAGATTCCATGGTCCAAAGCACTCATCCATAAAGCCAATCAACTGATAATTGATCTGCATAATTGAGCAGTTTGACACTGAATTTTTGATCAGCTGACGGTGGTATGTGACCAGGTCTCCAGGCGGTACTGATAGACACATCACGTAAATGTCATCCGAAAAAGAATGATGCTAAAAGTGCCTTCTTCTTCTTTGAGGCTTCTTTTTCGCATTCTTCTTCATCTCTTTCTGCTACTTCTTCTTTTTCTTCTTATTGATAATAATAGACGTGACAACATTGAGCTGCTCAGTATCTTGATACTGATACAGATAGTCGATTCTATCATCAGGATGCTGAGCAGCATAATCCACTATCCACTACTACTCTCATTATTATTACTATTTTCCTTATTATTATTATTTTTATCATTATTATTATCATCATTAATATTCGTTTTGAATTATTTTGTTAGTGTTACGTTTATTATTATCATCAATGTTTTTAAAACTAATAATTATTATTATTATCATCTTAATCATCATTGTTATTATTGCTCATAATTATCATCATCTTCTTCTTCATTCCTCTTCTTCTTCTGTGTCTCTTTCATCTACATGATGTTTTTTGTTTTGTTTTATGATAATAATAGCTTTCGCAGACCAGACATGATCATATTGAGCTGCTCAGTTTCCTGATACTTATACCGATAGTGGATTTTTATCAATATCAGGATACTGAGCAGCTGAGAATACTAATAGGCTTGTATACATAATCCACTATTCACTACTACTCTCATTAGTATCATTACTATTTGTTTTCATTATTATTATCATTATTATCATCATCATTATTATTAATATTGTTCAATCATTTTTATTATTATTAATTTTTATTATTATCATAACAATCATCATAATTATAATTATTGTTCATATGGTTATTATATCATCATTTTTCTTCATTCTTCTTCTTTTTCTTCTTCTATGTCTCATTCATCTACATAATTTTGTTTCTTTTGTTTTATGATAATAATAGGTTTTGCCAACCAGACATGAGCACATTAAGCTGCTCAGTACTCCCGATACTAATACTGATTCTATCAGTATCAGGATACTGAGTAGCTCAGAACCTTGATTCTGATAGAATCCAATACTGGTTAATTCATTAGGACGTTTTCGCGTCCGTGCGAGATCCCCTGCAAATGTATTTTACTAGGACACATTAATATCATACTGCTAATGTTTACATACATGTAGAGAGAAATAAAGACACCTATCAGTGGTTTAGATAGATAGCACGAGTGCAGACAGATGGAGAGTGGGAGGAGAGAAACAGGGGACGGAGGAAGGGATGGATGGATGGAAGATAAAGGGAAGCAGTATTGTCAGCTAGTTGTTCATGCGAAAATCCTCCTCGTTTTGTTTTATGTAATGTAAATGTTTTGTCACTTCTGCTTTTGAATAGTAGAGAGGTAACATCCTGTGAGTAGCAGAGAACCGAATTGATTACCCTATTAGTTACTCTACTTGCCGGGACTGTTGGCATGACCAACCGCTATCTGTTGATAACTGAAGTAGCAATTGTTCGCAATTGCACAATATATACAAAGAAAACTGACCTGAATATGTAATGTTATTACATTATATTGTACTGAATATTCTCCCCTAGTGACGAATGAACCACTTACCTGATATGCAGCTTGGAATTCTGTCTTCACTAAGATTTTCTTTTCATCATCTGTTAGTCTCCCAGTCAGCCGTCCCCATAGATTTGCGATATTACAATCACGGCAGTACTTGGTTACACCAGCTACAACAGCTACGGTTCCTAGAGTTACCCCAGAAACGACTAGAGCAACCGCTATCAATGGCATCTCGAGGGTTTCTGTCAATAAAACAATACAAAGTTTTGCATAATGACATTATGTCAATATCATCTTCATATTTATACTGCCTTCAAAGCACATGCCAATAACCCGTACCTCCATGGTATCTATTACAACCACTATCAGTGCTAAAAACATCATCTGAGAAGGGAGACGGGGGCGTGGAGGCACGTACCCCCCCCCCCCGGCAAAATACCACAAAAAAATGTGCTCCCCCCCCCCCCCCCCCTCCCTAATATTTTTTTTCTAAATGGACCGATTTTTTTTCTTGTTTTTGTTTATATTTTTTATCACATCCAGCAGAAGCACCATCCTCACTTCTATCAGCATCTATTACTTTGACTTCCATTATCACCACCACCAATACTGCATAAACCATCACAATTATCATCAGCACTACTACCACCAAAATCACCACAATTACCACCATTATTAATACCATTATTATTACTACCATCGCCACCACCAAGACCACCACCACCATCAGCACAATTACAACCACCAGTTTCTTTTAATCACCACCCAACAACCATCATAATCATCAACAACACTACCACTTCTACTACTACTACTACTACTACCACCACCATCATCAAATAGGGTCTTTTCGATTGTGTGGACGAGGACGCCGTTCTCGTTCTCTACCGGTGCCAAACGCTTGCCTTCTACTCGTCCCGTCCACCTTGCTTAGAACCCATTTCGATTTTAGTCGACGCATGTTCACTGCGTCATGACGTCATGGCCCCGCCTGCGCATTTCCGTTTTACACCGTTGCCTAGGCATTTTCGCGAAAAAATCCAAGAAGTGCGCTGGTGAAAGAGTCTAAGTCGTCAGCGCCCCCAGTGAGGTCTAGCATGCACAGCATCTGCACAGACAGCAAAGATATGCATTACAGTAACTGTACAGTAGCTACACTTCATCTTGTGCGCAAACGAGCTAAAAGAAATATATAAGGAACGATAAAAGCAAAAAAATATATAAGAGAGACAAGGGGGATGAAAGGAAAAGCAAAACAGAAGGAAGCGTGAAAGGGCCGTCTTCTTTGTTTTTTTTTTCTTTCATGCTGATGAGGCTTCCTCTTCTCTAATTGGCGCACAAAGAGTTACAGCTAGATACGCAGTTATAGTTATAGTTATAGTTGTAGCAAATATAACTATATTTCTTCAAATCAATTATTATTATTCTTATTATTCTTATCTTCTCGATATTAGTAAAACACCTAAATTTTCTTTTAAATGTATGATCCTGGGCTATAATTATTATACGTATATTCCTCGTCCCCCACCCCTTCTGTTTAATTCCCTCGCTTTCTGGTAACACTGTTTCAGCTTAGCTGCCTTTCAGCTACATTTTAAAATTCTTTTACCTTGCAATGCAACATGAATTAACTCTAATGTTATTCTTTATCGCCATATAGACAATCCGAGACAGTAGACCAGTGCAGTAGACCCTATAGTACACGTACACATACACCCGATCGCCGCAAACATGCAGAGTAGGAGTACGTGTGTACATTCGATTTCATACTTCGCGCGTGCAGAGCAAGCTCGAGCTCATAGCGCATGAAGCGAGCTGAAACCTAGACTTTGAAACCAGCACGTTCGAAGCGATTAATCGAAAAAATGCCTAGGCAACGGTGTAAAACGGAAACGCGCGCCCCGCCTCCTCCCATCCCCCGACTGCGCCCACGCGCGAAAAATAATTTTCGGCCTGTGTTTAGCGATCATGCTGGTCAATAGGAGTTATCACAGACCTCCTTGGTCGATACGTCCTAGAATCGAGGTGGACGTGAAAACCCTCGTGGACACGTTCTCGAATTTGGTAAAGGACGTGCTAGAGAACATGGAGCATGCGCAGTTTGTTCCAATGACGTCGTCATGTAGCAGTCACAGTGTGAACGTGCAAATCGAAAACTCACTCATCACTACCACTCCACAACAACCACTATTACTACTACTACTACTACTACTTCTACTACTTCTACTCATAATAATAATAATAATTATAATACGGATTATGATTAACCATTGTGTAATGATGTTTAAATTGATCAATAACCGTGTACCTAATTATTGAAAGAAACTTATTACCCGTAGACCAATTTGTTATTCTACTAGATATGCTGCAAACAGCCATCTTTTTGTACCAACACCACGTACAGAATATATGAGGTCAACATTCTCTTACCAAGGCGCAATGAATTTTTAATAGATTACCTATCCATGTCCAAACCTGTGTATCATTTGAGTCTTTCAAGAAACAATGTAAATGTCTAAGCTTTAACTTTTAACCTGTATAATGTTCTTGCCGACACTTTTTTTTTCCTCTTTTTTTAAACATTTGTTATATTGCTGTAATGAGTATGATGTTGGGATGGGGGATCTTTAATGGAAACGGATCACAAACCATTGATCCTTTGTGGTATTTTATCGGTTCTAATAAAGGTATATGTGAGCTGTGTATTTAAGACGTGTTCCAATTTCATACTTAATGAAATACTTAATGTTAATATTTTGATTATATTCTTATTTGTATTGTTCTGTTAGTTGTAATATTTTATTATTCTGTATTGTAACTGTTTTATGTAATACAGGGCTCTCTTGCAAAGCAGTTTTTATATACTGAAGAGACAACCCTGTATAAAGAACACAGAATAAATAAATAAATAAATAAATAAATAATACTGGTACTACTACTACTACTACTACTACTGATAGTAATAATAATGATAATAATGATAATAATAATAATAATAATTATAATAATAATAACAATAATAATAATAACTCTAACTGCGACTTAGGGCGAAATCTTTTATCTCATTCTTTTGTTACGTTTCGCCCTAACCCACACTCGTTTCGCCCGAACGTTGAGTTTCTATTGTGACGGAATAAACCTATTGTTAGGTTTCGCCTTAAGTTGCAGTTATAGGTAAATAATGATAATGATAATAATAATAATAATAATAATAATAATACTGACTCTATGCCTACTAGAAAATAGTTAATCCTGTCACTAAAAAAATATCTGTAGTTTGTAATTTCGTTTCCTATTGCGCCCGATTACAATGCCTTTTTACCAACCCCGGATATTTTTTTACAGCCAGTGATCACGTTTTATCCAGGCATTATATTGTACAAGAGTAACCCCCCCCCCCCCCCCCCCCCTCTCTCTCTCTCTTTCTTTCTCTCTCTATATCTCTTTCTCTCTCTTTCTCTCTCTATCTCTCTCTCTCTTTTTACATTAACTTGAAAGAGGAGAATTGACTTGCAAACGCATTTTTGTTATCTGAAGTGGATCTTTAACGTTAGGGAGACGATGAAGGATAGTGGGTGTGCGCCGATTCGCATGATTCGCTTATCTAATTGAAGATAGAGTCGAGAGACACCACCATGAATGTCACTGGTCACCACAAACCAGAGATAAACGGAGAGAAACAGACTGATACAAAGAGAAAAAGAGGAAGGGAGATAGAGAAAGAAAGCTGAGAGACACAGAGAAAGAGAGACAAACAGACAAAATAACAGAGACCAACAGGGAGAGAGAGAGAGAGAAGGAGAATGGGACATGCAGACATGCAGACTGAGATGCAGAGAGAGATAGCAAGAGAGAAACATAGATAAAGATTGTGTGAGAGAGAGAGAGAGAGAGAGAGATGGAGTGTAGAGAGAGAGAGAGATAATTATAGAGAGAGAGCTATAGAGACCAGGCATGTTGCTGTTCCAATCATAACAATATCAAACTAGAAAAGGCCGTCAAAGGTGGCAGACCTACGCCTTAGCTGCGCTACAGATCGAGTAGTTGCATTCTTTCCTGTCGCTATATTTTATATTTTATATTTTTCTCTTTTTTTATCGCAATAAAGACTTCAAGATATACTATTTAATACATGCATGTTAAATATTATGGTTACTTATTGTTATTATTATGTAATTTGGCACAATGATACTGCATGTGAATATATTTGTTTGTGTATTTTACCTTGATTATTGTGAAAAATGTTATTTTTAAAAAGGAAGTATTAAAATATTCTTAAAAACAAAAAAAAACTATCCGAAATGAAGTTCCTCTAACCGATCATCACCAAAATCTAATCGATTCTTTCCTGTCACTATCCGAACTGAAGTTTGGGTCAAAATTTCAAGGTCACACAGAGTTTGCAGGGGTCGACCGATCATTACCAAAATCTAATCGATTCTTTCCTGTCACTATCCGAACATTCCCTGAAAATTTGGTGCAAATCCGTTCACCCGTTCTCTAGTTATCCTGTACACAAACAAACAAAAAAACAAACAAAAAAAACAAACAAATAAACGAACATACGGAGCCCTTTACATAACCCTGCCAATTTTATCTGCGTGGGAAATAATAAATATGAGACCAATGTATGAATGGTAGTTTGCTGGGAAAACAGTTGTATGGACATAAATTTCCAGAAGGTTTGAGACTGGTATACATGTGCGTATATATAAACACACACTTTTTTGTATATTTTTTTCATAACACTTCCATTTGATTTGAGATCAGTTAGTTAGTTAGTTAGCGTTCATTTAATATTCGATAAAATTAAAATAAAATGTCTATCATCATTAAGTTTAAAAATTAGCATGCTTTTGTTCACTAAATGAATGTTAAGCGCTTTCCCAGGCAGAGTAATTTCATGCTTGAATAATAATTATTGAATTGTGATGAATACATCCGGTGTATTAGGAAATACTTTATCAGGACATTTGAGACTTATAAACCCCGTTCCAACGTCACCATTATTCAGTCAATGTTGCCCAAAATAAAGTGTCGCAGACAGTGGTAGTACTAAACATATGTTTAGATTTGATGATGATAATGATAATAATGATAATAATAGTAATACTACTACTACTAATAATAATAATAAAATAAAATATCACCTAATAATGACATATAATGAATATAACAAATTGAATAACATGTGTAGTTACAGTATATGTAAATGTCAAAAGTCACGTATCTAATCGAATATTATATATTTACCTTATTACATTTGGAAATGAAATATAAGACTGAGTAACCTATATTAACCTACGCTATACTCTTTTCTTAAAGTCATTAAAGAATTTTAAAATATCAATATAGTTTTCACTACTGCATCTTTCAGAGCAATAGTGATATTCATAGATATAATACTAATTACATTTCAACAGACACTCGTGTTATATATTATGGTTGTTCTTCCTTTTCAAATAATATTTTCTTATGTAAAGAACCCTCTATTTGGAACAAACTACTTCCAAGAATTAAGCAGTGTACGACATTGCACAGCTTACAGTATACATCCTTATCTTATGCAGAAACTTTGAATTTAATTTTATCTTGATTTCGCTTTTTTATGTTTGAAGTAACTGTTAATGTATTATTCATTTGTTTTTATTAATTAGTTTTGTATTTTGTATATGGATCGTCTATCTATAGGTTTTCATAACTTCTTGATGATCTAACTACTTCATAGTTTCCTTAAGTCTGTTTATAAATGTAATTGTCTTTACATTTTGGAAAAAAAATCTTTGACTTTGCATGTTTTTTTTAATAAAGTGGTGAATAAATTCAATTCAATGCAATTCCATTCAATTCAACATCCATTTTATGTCACCTGAACAATTTAACCATATCACGTACGGAATGGATGCGCACAACGTTTAAGGATTCGGCACTCATGAATGTCAAACAGAAACCCAATTTCCATTTAGAAACTGAGACAATAAACATCATATACGAGTGTATAATGAACACACATCGTTAACGCTCACAGTCACGAACTGTGCCACACGATTTGGGGCGAGGGAACACAAATTCTGCAGCGGGGCAGCTAGCATGTCTTGTGTTGTCGAAACCTAGTTCGAATTTCGTGAATTATTTAAAGACAATCAATGGAGCGGTGTTAACGAGTCCTAAATGAGACTTGATGAATCGACAATGATTTAATCATGATTTGAAGCGTGATATTGAGCTTGTAGCCTATCCGCTATAAAGGTCATCCTGCGCGCCTCCATATCACAATTATGATAATAAATACGTTGGTGTTCTCCTTGATATGATGATAACAAGCAGAGGGGGAGATATTATCTGGGGCAAATCCAGGTTTGTAACGGTGGGGGCACAATAAAAAAAAAAACGTCCAGCAAAAAAGAAAAGAAAAGAAGAGAGGTTATCACATTTCGCAGGTGCATATTGTGTCTAACATTTAAAAGGGTGCACATTTTGTTTTGTTTTTTGGTGTGTAGTTAAGGTTCGTACTATTGGGTTTTAAAAAGGGCTCGGACCAATAATATACTCCTTAAATCTATGGGTGAGTTGCATCATAATAATGCTATTCTCCAGAGTTCTGACTCAGCAAAAGGGAGAAGAAAAATAACTTAAAATG
Organism: Heliocidaris erythrogramma; assembly: GCA_025617745.1. Lineage (NCBI taxonomy): Eukaryota > Metazoa > Echinodermata > Echinoidea > Camarodonta > Echinometridae > Heliocidaris > Heliocidaris erythrogramma. Next base: position 41,373,266 of record CM046873.1, on the reverse strand, counting down.
AAAGTATAAAATAAGAAAAATGTAGAGAGGGCAAGCAGCCAAAATTTATTGAACATCCCCTATTCTCGTTATTGAAATAACGAACTTATTTCCAGTTATTTTATTCATTTATTCTTTTTTACTGTTTCAAAGCCAAGGGGCATTTCAATCAAAGATATTGTACAGGGCAACTTAACCAGGAAAAACAAAAAACGGAGTGAAACATTTCTCGCAGATCCATATTTATAGTAGATTTATGGTAAACCCATATTCTAAGGTTTTGCTGATGTCGATTAAAAAATAACGTCTCGCAGGATCATACAAATGTTACATGTTCAAGGCTACAAAAAAAGGATCTGTTCCCTGTGAGTTCCATAAAAAAATATACAAGTATATAGAAGTTGACTTATTGAGAACCCACCGTACACAATGCTATCTGAGCGGGACCTGATTTTGGAAGAATTATGCAATAGCATTTAATGTGAAATCTGTAATGATAGAGGTTCTGGATAGTCGTATGAATAATGAGATTAAAATTCCGGGGTATTCCGAGGCAAAATCGAATACGAATCGTACCAGTTGTGCGATTGTCTACGCCTCGGATCAGATTCCGCCTTAACTGCCAAACATTTCTGTTTCTCCTATTATATTATCCAGAACCTCAATCAGGAAGATTACACTAGCATCAGTTTTCCATATCTAGTGCAATTGAGATTTCTTCGAATGTCGAGTCGCAGTAGGATCGTATAATGTGCGATGGGCTTAAAGAGAAGTCTGAGCATAATATTGGTGAAAATGATTTGTGAGATTTTCAACTCTAATGGGGTGTTGCAAGAAAGTTGCGATTGATTGCAAGTTGCAACTGATCGGTACTGACCAATCAAAATCATTCTTGCAAGCGCATCTTCTTGAATGGGCAAACCCTGAACCATTCAGAATGGTTGTTCTAATTTGCTTTATAATTTGCAATTGATAGCAACTTTCTTGCAACACCCCATTAGTGTGTGTGTGTGTGTGTGTGTGTGCGCGCGCGCGCGCGCATGACGCCTTCCAGCCGTGTTATTGAAACTATTACGATAATTATTTTGAAGGAAACTTTTCAATGACTATGTTTTTCAAATGCATTGACAGGCAGATTTTCGCATCATTCCACCACTTCTATTCCACTAATAATAACAGTTTTAATAATAATCATCATTACCACAGTTTCCTGGCGCTTGATACTGTATTTTTAAGCGCTTATTTTATTACCCAGATCACTAGGCATAATCTGCAAACTCTCTACTCCCTGTGGAGCATTCCACGCAGGCGCCATTTTACATGCGCGCACATGCTAATCCAATCACAATGACTTTTGTCATTTTTTCACATGGGTGGAGAGAAGCAATGTAGATAGAATGCCTTGCTGGAGGACATCAGTGCTGTGCCAGGATCAAACCCACGACCTTTGCACCTCCAGTCAAGTGTTTAAACCACTTGACGACGACACCTCTACCTTTAAAATATCTGATTAAATTTGTACCAATGATACATCGGGAAGTTTATCAGATAAAGCCTAAAGAAAGGCTTTGATTTGAATCCCCATGTTCATAAGGATAAGTGCAATCGATAGTAATTGAATTCAGTCGTGTTAAAAGCATGAAAGAAACCTGCCGCAAAGGATATGGTTTACATGGATAAACCCAGCTCAGCCGTCATAAATCCATTATATGCCCCGAACATACAATGGGAGGTTCCGATGCAAATCTCAAAAGCATCAAATTTATTCAATGTGGTCTTTTTTCTTCTCCTCTGTAGACCTTGTACTCCAGGCACACCAACAACATCGACACCAGGGCCCCGTTTCATAAAACTTGTTATCAATGACAAGTTTCAATATTTGTTATAAGCTACTGAAATTCTTGAATCTGATTGGCTGAGTGCAGATTTGTCATAGAAATGGTGCAGTTGTTGTTCAAAATTCAAAATATGACAAGAAATAGCTGAAATATTCGGGCCGCACATTTGTGCGTAGTGTCATTATACACATTTCTGTGTGCAGTGCAAGTGACTCTCAGCAGGATTGAGTCAATTTATTATCATTTTGGTGCTTCCAAAACACTACATCATACACTAATTGTTATGTGCTATAATCAACCATTCCAAATTGCTTTGAGAAAAGTTTCTTTCACAATTCCATCTCATGACCAGAACTCAACTTTATCTTAGCAACGGTAAAACAGACAGATCAACATAAGTAAAATGGCTAGGTATGATGGTTACACCTTGAGGAAGAACTTAATAAATGTACGGAAAGTGAAAAACTGATCACACCTCCTTCCTCTCTGTCTCTCTCTCTCTCTCTCTCTCTCTTTTCATTTTTTCCACTTTCATTTTCTTCATTTAAATAGTATGACCAATGCGGAATGCATTATCCAAAGCAGGTCAATGATTGTAAATTTCTTTTATCAGGTTTAGAGTACCTCGCGTTGCAGAAAAGAAAATACAGAATTTTGCATATTGGACTTGTGGAATATGACCCAACTGGACACTTATAATGGCATGAGTTTGTTTTCTTTTTACTCGAACTATCATAGTGTTTTTTTTCTCTAGATGAACAGAACATTTAGAACAAAAATTGGTTCGTATGTAGAGTAATGATGCCCAGGACACTAGAAAGCGGCAATAAAGTTTTCCTTCCAACTATAAAGACAAGTTTGAATTTAAAAAAAAACCCAAAGGTTATGTAGATAGTTAGGAGAAGACGCTATCCAGTTTAATGTGCCCGAGGAATATTGTCGCATTTATCTAAATGTTAGCCGGGAGGAATGAGTTGTAATTCAGTTTGTCGCTCAGCATCAATTCTTAATGAATACGGACAAGAGACTGAGGTAGAAGAATATATGCCCGAACCACACTTTCATGTTGCATTGACATTAATATTATCAAATATGTAGAGGACTGACATATCTTAGAAAGGTTGAGTAATAGGGAACCATTAATTCTTTATTTCAAAGAGCTGGGATCGCTTTAGTGAGGTATTAACCTTTCTTTTCAAAACAAACTACGGGGACGGTGCTCAAAATTCCCTGACAAATAGGCGCGAATATACATAAAACTAGCAACAGTATGCATGAAGTTGCTTTAGGCTTTTGATTGCATATTCGAACATGGATTAAGGTGCGCTGAGATGGAAGCAAAATCATAATAAGGACATTGCTTGTTGAGTGTATTTGGTCAATAGAGGGTCTTCTTTTTCTTAGTTTAGTTTTATTTGGCAATTAGTGAGAATTTACTATTTTGCCCCAACACTTTTTATTTTATTGATCATAAGAAATACATATTCATATATTATGACTAATTTTTTCACAAGTTTATTGTTTTAATTCAATTTAGTTTTCCACTGCCATTTTCCGGTATCGGTTCATGAAAAAACAAAACTTTTCGGTGGTGTAGTGTGTACTGGAAATGTAACTCTATGCATGAGTAATGGCTTACACGCTCCAAAATATCGCCTCTGCCCACCTGACAATTATTTATTTATTTATTTATTTATATCAATTCTTTATCCAGAGTAGCCTTTTCAGTTACAATGATTATAGAAAGTTACAGAATTCTTATATAATAAAATGAAACAGAAGATACATTAAAATGATAAAAACGGCACTGGTCTTCCACAGGGCTCTGCGTAATGCAAAAATAAATATATACATACTTCATGAACACAATGACATATCGTTTGCGTAATAATATTATTTTCCCCTGTTAGCCCCGTCCACATTTAGTGTTCAAGCTTTTCAGCCGCATTTTTCATTATTTTATAACTTAAAATGAAAGAAATCGCAATTCCAGTAAACAAAATGATCAAAATTCTGAAACCGCCTGTAGACAAATATATCAAAATACAATTACTCTGCATTAACGGAATATTACCTATCTAACGTTTAATCACAAAAGAGCCTGCAGCATTTGGACTTGATTTCTTTAAATTAAATTGTGTAACAGACTATTAAAAAAAACATATAAACTTCAAATAAATACTCTACATCCCATTTTGTTTTCTTAAAGGGGAATTCGGTCTCAACATAAAGCTATTCATGCCCTGAGCCATGAGATTTTGCTATTGTTCGGCCATAACAAAATAGTCGATTTTTAAATAATTTTAGCTATTTTGAACATTATTTTTGATATATCTTTCATTTTTTGTAACTTCAAAGTACCTTTAAATGGAACGGATTTTTATTTCAAAATCAGATTGTAACATTCACATTTAGACATACTATGGTTGTACAATCATATACTAAATAAATTATTTCCATTTGACATACTAAAATGTTTTTCTAACAACAGTATCACATATAGTAAACTATATTTACATAATTATCCTTATACATAATTATGGTTAGAAAAAAAGCTTTAGTTCTTTGTTGCACATTTTACAAACTATTTTGACTGGCATGTACCACAATATACTTAATGGAATTGCATTTTACACACTAATGTTATTGAAAGTAGAAAACACATTTAGATAACTCATATACGGTCATTATTTTTTGGATAGGTAACTCGTCTTGTGAGTGTTAACACTCATAGAGAAGTAGATTTACAAGCATGCCAATTATTTCTAATCAAGCCTTTATATGAGGAGGATTGTGAAAAAATTAACGCTAATTGGTATCGTTTACCAAACTCAATACACAATGTCTGCTTGCTGTCAATTTGTGATATGAGGTACCAAGCATTTAGAAGTAAACAACTTTCCTATTGAACGATGATGTCAATTGTGTTTGTAAATTAGATCATCAACACACATTATTCTTACTTGATAAGTTTATTATGCAAGTCACAAAAATGTTTTGCTTCAAGTGTTCAACAGTACGTACATGTATTTGTATAATATCTCTTTAATACTCGAAGGTTTATCATGATGAATAATGAACGGGTGTATAATCAACATGCTTATTACCACATTCATGTCACAAACTGACTGCTCCGTCCGAATTATTTCGTGAGTTTTTATCTCGATGTGAATATTTTCTGGATAATTATACATGTTTAATATTTGTTGTTGTTTTTGTTTGTGTGTTTTTTCTTTTGTATTTTTTTAATAAATAATATAACCAATGAGTATTGTTGACATATGTTTGTAGTGCCTTGAGTGATACTCTACCGGAAAGTGCGCATTAGAAATACTTATTAGTAATAGTAGTATTATTATTACTATTATTATAATCATAGTTATAATTTTCCGGGTGCGCATTGTTCTGAAACGGGTACTTAGTACTGTACGGAGATTTTCATCTGTATGGTAATTGTCCAAGATGTAAAACTGTCTGAGGTAGATGTCAGACAGTTTCCTCTAAGGCATGCTGTCCGGGTAATTATTGTCCTATACTGCATCTCTACTTCTTCGGACCGGAGTAGTTTGTCAAGCGGGTAGTCTTATAATGGTTATATAAAATAGTTACCTTTCCAGGTGTCCGATATTTGAGCAAAGGTATTATTTTTGAATGACATAATGAAAGAAATTTATAACCAAAAACTGACCATAATTCAGATACATTTGAAGAAAAAAAAACTCTTTGGTAATAGGGTAATAGGACACCACTGGATGTCAATACTGTTAGTAGGGTATGGCGCCCTAACCATAAAACGGTTTACACTCCTTGTGATAAATAAGAATAACACACTTACACTATAGACGGATACATTCTTTGTAACAAATTATTATGACATATAAATATCTACACTAAGACAGATAAGATGGTATTCACAATGGATGTTGAATATACTTTTGTGATAAACGATCTTCTGTAGCTGTACAAATTGAATGAAAATAGCATTTTCTTCTGATATCTTTGGGTAGACTATTCCATACTTCAAATTCTGCAAATACTTTGATTCATCAAACAGTCCCTACCATTATGCACGAATGAAAAACATTATCTCTGCCAAGGGTATTTCATTTCCCCGGATAGTATGAAACAAATGACATTTATGAAAAAGAACGTGAATTACCTTCATGGGTATTTGTAATATCTGATGGTGGTATTTGCACTATGAACACGATGACAAAGAAAACGGACAAAATATACAGCTCCTCATTGTACCCTCCACAATTGCTCCGGTACCGGTAGACAAAAGAACATCCCTTCATTGCTATTATGTAAAATATGTAGAACAGGTGAATATGCACGTGACACCTGTTCTACATACCTTTACATAATAGAAATCAAGGGTTGTTCTTTTGTCTACCAGAGCAATTGTGGAAGGTACAATGAGGAGCTGTATATTTTGTCCGCTTCTGTGTTCGCCATGTTCATAGTGTTGGTTTTCTTATTCAAACCGTCATTTATTGAATGGTTTATAGCTTCTTTTTATCACACTGCACCGATTTCCATTCGCACAATTATCTTGAAAATACGAGTAGACATACTTCATTACATTGACATACCTTGTTCAAAGAATAACAGTGCACATTACGATTATTTCGACGATGACGTCTTATATAAGTGCGTAGTATCATTCAGTAATACGAAAGGCGGACGAAATAATGAACGATTTTAGATAATATCAGCGTAGAGTATTCTTCAAATTTGATTCATTTTGACTTCATGTATTTCGAGCTGGGTGGGTAATAACCATAATATAACTCGCCTTTTCTTGCTCGCAGAGCATTATGCTTCGCTGAACATAATGCTCTTGTTTTTGTTTCAACTGAGATTTTATTAATGAAAATATGACCTTGTTTCTTCCATGTGCATCTGGTGTGTTATAAGCTGGAAATAATTAAAAATGCAAGCGATGACAAACAAGATTCCGGTCAATCAAACAGGTAAAATTAATTTTGGAGTGAATACCAGGGGAGCGTTTCATCGTACTGAAGCAGCAATAATCGGTTGCAGTTGGAATATTAGGCAAATCTTCTTAGCTATGATCATGAATTTCCAATTTAACATTTTTAATGTTCTACTGCAATGGTATTTTACTTCTCTCTCTCTCTCTCTCTCTCTCTCTATCTATCTCTCAACCAGTGCATGTGATATGAGTTGAATAATTTACGGTGTACTAAAACACACCGTCTGATTGCTAAATACATTCAAGTATATACAGACGATATTTTTAAAGATTCTATTTACGATAATCAGGAGTATAATCAGAGAAGTTTGTAATATCATAGGCAGGCAGTAAATAAGTATCATGACAATTTCTGACTGACTACGTAATCCTTTAAAAGCTGGCATGAAGGATGTTTATTAGTCCGTGTTCCATGAATATATCATAAATAATGCATTTCGGAGCAGCAATAATCAGTTTTCAAGGAGAATATTAGACTTCCATTTTGCTCTGATTATGGATTTCCCTTTTAACATTTTAAATGTTTTATTGCAATGATAGTTACTCCCTCTCTCTCTCTCTTTCTCCTCATCTCTCTTTCTCTCTCTCTCTCTCTCTCTCTCTCACACACACACACACGCACACACACGCGCGCGCACCCATACTCTCCCTCTCTCTCTCTCTAACGATGCGTAATAGTTATGATGTACTAAAACACACGGTTTGACTGATACATTCACATAGAGACAATTTTTAAGAGCATAATCAGGGGAATAACCAAAGTTATAGTTCTTTAACATCAAGCAGTAGTTAAATGAGTACATTTATTGCAATTCACTGTCTCATTTTAGAGACGTTTTTTTATTATTTTTTTCATCCGGAATGCTAGGAATTAAACATTATACATGAGCGGAAAAAAGCAACATTTTGGATAAAGTTTTGAGGCAATTTTTAATGCAGTACACTACCTGTGCCATTCTCGTATATGAACAATTTGAATGTAAGTAATCATTCAAGTTTCTAAATTTGCAACGCGATGTAAAATAAATTTTTTCCATTTTCAAATTGGCAGTTCTTTCTTTGAATTCAGTAATATTGAATCATTTGAATTGGTTCTTTTGAAATGTATTATATTTATTTCTTTAACTATACGTAGGATTGGAAAATAAGACTAATTGGTGCCATTTTGAGGAAGAAATGATGATTTATATGGAAGGGAGTTACTATGAAGCAGTGTCTAGAAAGTTCAAGTGGCATTAGATAGATCGATATTCATGTGTCGTCTTAAATGTTAATACTCACTTGGGCATTGTAAATAGACTAGACAATCTTCTGTAGGCCATGACATTCTCAAGTCTTCACACATTGAAAGCTGTTGGGTTTCAGTCTGAATAATTCATAATCGTCATCAGACCAGCATGACAGGGACAGATTAGCCGTTCGTCCCAGCCTTCTTCATCACATTAGGAAGATGTTTTCATATTCAACCTTCAAATACCCACCTTCAGTCTTGATATGCAATAGAAATAGATTTATCAGCTAATCTGCATCACATATAACAATATACATATATTGGTCGAACACTCTTTATGACGAAACGGACAGTTTTTAATAAAAGGTTTTGTTACAATTTTTGTTTTACATATATATATATATATATATATTTACTTTATTGAAATATTTAAGTGGATTTTATTACAGATTACAAGTGTTACATTTGATGCCCATAGCCATGTAGTATTATATCAATTTGAAACCTAATGATAATCATTCCACGTGAAGTTCCCAATTCGTATGTTTTGTCTTCACATTTGACACTCATGTATAGGCATGATAATGGGAAGGTGGGATGAAACATGACTGAGAGTGAAAGGTAAATCCAAATGTAATATCACGTTCGTTTTAATAACAGGAGCAGGGTCAAATAAAAGGATTTGTGAAGGTGAAACGACCTGGGACAACAGTATGAAAGTTCTTGAAGTTGAAGCTTGTGAACCGTGTTCAGGTCAGGAAGGTTAACAAAAAAATGTCGCTCGTACCAGTTTCCTCCTTCAAAGCCCATCTTCAAGTTTTGTATACAAGAAAAGTCTTTTTATAATTGAAGATTTGAAATTCAAAAACATCTATTTCCTCATTATATCAAATGAATTACAGTTACACCTCATGGTACAACTTACAATATCAGAAATTAATAGAAAAATGAATAAATAAATATATGAATGTAAAATCAATGTTTACATTTACGTATATTGAGGAAGGAGGTGAGATTCTCAATAAGCATAAAAGCCTGATAATGACCAAAAAAAAATAAAAACATACATTTACATTGCATAATGGTATTATGCAGTATGCAAAAGAATGATAACAATTTAATGTCTGTAATGCGTGCTACGGAATAAACAAAGTTCTTTTTCGTAGTACTAGTAAATGTAGGGTGTAAGATACTCGCTTTAACAGAATCGTTCAAATGGTTACAGAGCTTGTTTGGGACCAGTAAAACTAATGCTTTAGTTGGAAAACAATGGTTCTATGTTTAGCAATATGAATGTCTCTCACAGAATTTTTTGGATTATTATGAATTTCCTGATTAAAATAAAACAGAGTAAAAAAATATCAGAATTTATTCTGTTTGATAACTGACCATATCCAGATATACATGTAGGTCTAACTTTACTGATGATAAAAAGGATGGTCCTTTGGGGACGAGGGGGAATTGTTTCAAAACTCTGGTGCAATCTTTTAGCCGTATTGAAGTGATTGACTCTTTGTAAGCTGTCTATAATCATGAAATGATTGCCGACTGTGGTGAAAACAGGTGATTTTTATCTAAAAATTTGCCAAGATTTCTTTATATTATTTTGCAAAACTGGGGGGGGGGGTCCACATTTCCATAACCCTTTTTTGCGAAGTCCTACACCTGACAGTTCTAAAAACCATTGATTTGTAACACATTTATAACACTTGCAATCCGCTCAGAAACCATTATTTTGCATATACGTACAGTGATAATGTGTAGAGTTGTCGTGGTGTAGTGGAAAAGTCATTTTTAACAATTGCAATCCGCTCAGAAACCATTATTTTGCAGATATGTACAGTGATAATGTGTAGAGCTGTCGTGGTCTAGTGGAAAAGTCATTTTTAACAATTGCAATCCGCTCAGAAACCATTATTTTACAGATATGTATAGTGATAATGTGTAGAGTTCGAATACTTGCAACAAAACTAATACTATTTGGCTAGGCGTTAATCTACATTTGCCACTCTCCACCCAGGTGAGTAAATGGGTACCCAGTAGAAAGAAATTCCTTGAATCCTCAGCACCTTATGGGAGCTGCGCTGAAGCAGGGGTAGTAATTTGAATGCAAGGCAGAATGCAGAACGCCATATTATTATTGTTAGTAGTAGTAGCAGTTGTTGTTATTGTTGTAGTAGTATTTTTCATCATTATTATTGTTTTTTTTGATCATTGTAGTTATTATAATTATCATTATTATTAGCATTGATGTTATCATTATTATTAGTAGTATTATCATTATTATGACTATTATTATTATCATCACCACCATCATCATCATCATCATGAAGCATTATAATGTAATTTTGAGAATTTACTATGGAAAAGTAGATTTTGATGTTTGTTATTCAAAAGCTGTCACTTAGCTGACCTCAATCTTCTATACAACCGTTAGATTGTAACTCTACTTTCTCATTCTCTATGTCTTGCGAGCTGAATCCATGATATGATTTTTTAAATATTCTTCGCAATCTCGTGAAATTTGGGAATTGATACATATGTGATATCATACAATAATAATGTGATCATTGTAAGCCATATAACCTATTCTACATCTCCAACTAAAAACCCATAAAAAATGAATTTGTTCTGATAAAGAATTCATTAGGTTTGCAATCACTCGACCTTGTGTTGTCAGAGCGACGAGATTGCCATCAATGGAGGCTGACTTTCAACAATCCATTTACAACAATATAGTCCATATAACCTTCACTGAACAATTCTATTTCGTTTACAAAACATATTGGATCCTATTGGTGTCGTGTTTGTTTAATTGGAGGTCTTGTTGTAAAAAGCTAAAATTACAATGTTAATGTATAACATCAAAGAATGTACTTATTTTCTTCTATAGTTTTCCTCATCAGCGTTCACTGTTTTACATGAATTGCTAAGGGTTAGAATCATACAAAACGTGCGAAGGTCATAATCAAACATGGAATTGTATTTAAAAATGTCATTTTCACCTGTTCGTCACTTCCTCTATCTCTGAATCCCTCCCCTATATCCCTCTTTCCTTTTCTTTCTATCTCTTGGTTATCTCTTCCCTTCTCTCCTTTTCTGCCCCTCTCTCCATCCATTAATCCCCTCCCTCCCCATCTCTGTCTCTTACTGTGAACCTATTATATTCTCCCCTCTACTTTCCCTCCATTTCGTGTTTTTTTTTCTATCTCTCTCTCTTTCCCTGTCCCTCCCTGTCCCACGTCCTCCCTTTCTCTCTTGTTTCTCTTTCACCCATATGAAGGCGTCAATTCCGGATTCGGGAGGCGCCCCCCCCCCCCATTTTTTTAATTTCGGAATCCCATTTAGCGTGTGATTTTGGTGATGCATTTGCCCCATCTCCTACAGTGTAGACATAAATCAATTTGTAATTTGCCTTCATTTGTCCTTATTATAAACTATATCCTTTAATGCCATTCCGTTCTATCTAACCCTATTATTTTTCTTTCCCTCTCTCTCGCCCTCACACCCCATTTCCATTTTCTTCTTAATTAAACAAATCCTTACACTATTCCCTATCCGTATCTTTCCGAGGTGCTAGCTGTGTTTTAGGTTGTATTACCATGGTGATATTATGTACAGTTCAATAATGATTGATGGTTAGGCCCACAGCGCCACGCATCGTCACGAATTTTGTCTTAAAGGCTCAATATTTAATATGTCTAAAAATTCTATTACTCTAGCTAAAATGTGTATCAACTACAATTCCAAAAGCAACATTGGATGTTTGCAAGTAAAACCACCACAATCTATTGTGCAATTTTCCAGTGTCGTCTCCGTATGCACTATGCAAAGACATTATATGCATTATGGGAAGGCGGGATGAAATTTCGTGCAGAGTGATAGGGAATTCAAACGTTGATATCAACTTAATTTGAATGAAAGGAGAAGAAGGTCAGAGAAAAGGAATGTGGACAGTTTTAACAAAATCGGATACACAAAGAGAAAATCATGAATTTTTGAAAGTTGTATTGACTTAATATATGGAAATGTCATATTTCTTATTGATCATTTCACCCAAATAAAGAATGCAGTAAATCTTCTATTTGCTTCTGTACCTCCAACATGACTAGAAACGTTTTAAACGTTTTGAGGCTCACGCTTTCAGATGCATTGTATTTGACTTGTTCGTAACCCAATGGTATACTGATTTCCATAAAATATTCCACAACGAAATTTTAGAAAATTTATTTTTCTAATGAAGGAATAATGTAGTTCATTGTGTCAATTGACGATGCCGCACTGATCACGCAGCGCGCATTCATGAAAGGCGATTTATCGTCTCATCTTTTTACGTTAACGTCAGGTTAAGTGGCTGTATCGAAAAAAAAATAATTTCATTTACATCAAGGCGGTTCTAAATAGCATGCCTGATGACATAATGAGATAAAATGGAACAGAAAAGAGGGGCTATCAACGTGACCATGAGGGATAATCGTCTAATGAGCTCAGGGACCTGGGATATGGGTAGTTGGCAGGCACAAACCCTCATCAGACGTAAACAAATAAGTATGATCTATTTTTATACTGCCTAGTGCCATAGCTATAACAAGTGGGAGGAGGCATTGCCCGGGGTATTTTGAACATGAACAGTTGGATATTGCAACTGACATGTTTTGTAAATGAGAAGATATAAAATCTGTAATATGTGATATATCTTGGTCTCTGTTGATTAATATTTCCAAAGAATGACAACGCCTGGGGAGAATTACCCTCACTCCGGTCCTTCCCAGCCACTCAGCATTATGAATGCTATCACCTTTCTGGCTAGGGTGTCACACATGTTAGAAGGGAAGAGAGTGGTGGATACACTATGCAGATAGGTGTGTTGACAGGAAATCAGAATATGATTATAAAACAGCTATCAAAATGTGATCACCGGGGTAAAAAACAAATTTTCAAACAAGCCCTCAATAAAACATTGTGGTCTACTATCCATCTACTATTATGAATAAAACTTATCAAATAGACCTGTTTACTAAGTGATTCAAATTTTATGCATACTTTTGAAACAAAGGTTGTTCTTGACAACCTGAAAGCTTGCTAGAGGCTTGTCAGACATAGCAACAAGTAATGTATGCAAACTGGATTCCAAGTATTGTAGTTCATTCATTATTAATAACAGGTTAATGGAATACCTCGTTACTAGGTCCCCAGGAAAGAAACATCCATAAATTTGAATCACTTAGTAAACAGGTCTATTGAAACACTTGCTGACAAATATCTGGAATCGTTTTAAAGATCACATTACAAGAAAATTCCATCCAAGTAAATATTGGCTTAATACTTTTTATTGCATATATGGCATAAATTAAACAAGGTTATCCAAATTCAACGCTTGGAAACATTTGAAGTTTTAGGAAAAGTGGCACTAACGTGTGCACCGATAAAAATATGCAATTGTTGTAAACAGGGTGCGTGGATTTGAAGTGCCATTTCCCTTATTTTAGGTCTACGTGGAAAGACAAACAGGTACAAATAAATCGAAAAGCAGGAATATTCCCTTTTCGTTATGTTTAATATAAAAATAGATAATTGAAACGACGAATAATTGCACAATAATAAATATCGATATACCAAGTATCTAGCAGAAAGATTAGCAGAGGAGTATTATCGTGCTAAAATGTTAATGAACAAACTAGAGACTAGGCAATCGAATAAATGCAATGCAGTCACAAGACAAGATAAAAGTACATGCTTACAATGACGAACGAATAAATGAAGCACGTAATGAATTACAAATGCAGTATCCTATGTGTCCGTGAGTCTGTGGTAAGGTGAACGATAAAACGTGCAGGAAAAAGTCCAGCTATCGCGACCAAAAGACTAGTGAAGACGAACGAGGACAGCGAGAGATGAAGGAGAAAAGGGCGCTCGACGAGAAGTCAGTTCACGGAGACGATTAGCTCAGACGCGATGACGATCTCGGAGTCTTTGCGGGATGCGACGCTCTGCCATGTCGGGGCTGAAGAGCCTGGCGGAGGTAAAGAGATGGTATGACTAAATGAAGACGGAAGTCGACGATACACGGGACGGTGAGTCGCCCGAAGAAAGTCGTTTGGAAACGTCCGTTAAAGGAAGTGCTGACGGTCTCAGTGTTCGTGGCGTTGGCGGCTGAATGATCCATGAGAGACATTGCGAGTTGAAGGTAGCAGTCGTGCCGGTTGATGCAATACATAACTCTGGAGATGAGGCGGGAAGACGCCGAACAAGCTGAGGTATGAAAAAGTGTTTATCTGTGCTGGGCTAGTGCTTTGAAGCTTCAGTGCCGAAATCTTCGATGAGGAAGATGGACTGCGGCCGGCGATGAAACATCTCAGCTAGCGTTGATGCAAGGCACGAAGATAGGTGTGTGTAAGACTCGAGCAAGCAGAGTTGCGAGTTGTTGACTCTAGCGTAGTTGTAATGCGAGTAACGAGAAAAGTGTAAAACTGTCCAAAATGGAAATTCGCGGCGGAGTTACGCGATACATGATTGGACCACAAAATAGCGTATTCAAAAATAAGACGCTACAGGTCATGACATGAACTGAACATGATTAACAATAACAATGAACAACATCGTGAATTAACATATAAGACGCAGGACGATCACGCGATGTTCATGTGATATAATCAAAAGAGTTTAGAAAACCGGTCTAGACCAGAATTGAAGCTAGACGGTCAATGAACTTTCTGTTGATACAAATTAAATAACAATTTTGCCAAAAATTCAATGAGTGACAGATTGAGGTCACTACAAAGTAATGATTATTATCAATTATAAAACGGTAAAATACAGCCCCCGATATAGCAGCTGAAGAGCTCCTCGAACGCTGCTGAGATGTGTGACGACACACCAGGGGCCAGTCCTGTCTAAGCAGACGATGTCCCATATCATCTTACACATTTTTCAGTGCCTGTTTTGTCATCTCCTCTTCACTTATTTCTCTTACTTGACTAGCGTCAGTCTTAATGTTAGTCTGTTGCCTCACTCTTAACTTCGTGTATGGTATTATTTTGATGAAAATTACAGCGTTAAAAACTAAAGGAATCAGTCACTTGTAAACAAAATAAGACGCCATTGTATTTTCAGCTGCTTGCACCGGGGCATGTTCGGCGTTTCAAGAGGGAACGAATACCATCCATGCTATTATTCGGAGGGCTTTTCAATTTGAAAATGGGGTTTATTTCATTGATCATTGACCCTTCTCCTGTGTATTTACAATCAAACGGTTTTAGTTATCAGAATCAGTTTCACTTTCCCTTTTAGAATGGTGTGAAGGTCATGTTTAAATATACCAAACTCTTTATAATTTGATAAATAATTGCATTGCAATTACGTTCATTCATTATAGGACGTCGTCTGCTTAAGCAGGATCGATCCCGAGTGTGACGACATCAAAACATCGCTATATTTCTGGCGAATCCTCGGATATTCCAGATGCTTAGAAGAGCTTTTATTTATGTTGTTTTTATAATCATCAGATACGCAGTTGACATAAAACTTATACGATTGCCATCTGTAAGCTTCCCAGTTTCTAGTGATACATTAATTGCCATATTTGTGATTTTCTTGTAATGTGATCTTTAAGGTTTTACACACGTAACACATTTCCATTCTATTTATTCATCTCTCTCTCTCTCTCTCTCTCTATTAAATATTAACATAACTATCATTATTTTATAATACACACTTGTCTATTTTATGGTGACGTCATCACAAGCCTTGTGTTTTTAGGGAATCTCCCATCCTCCCTCAACGTCTGTAAATGTGAATATTCATGCGTTTAATAAAAGATGGAAGTGAAATGTGTTTTTTGATAATTAAATCTCGAACCTTGAATATTGAATTCACGATCTGATACAAGGAAGCACCTTCGATCCCTGAAAGAAGGATGTGTTTTGATCGTTTTCGTCTACAAGCTTTCTAAACCGTCAACTTCAACTTTATGGAACATGATAGAGTGGAAGGGGAATATTTGTTGCTCAGAGAGGAATATACTGGACGCAGTTGCCTAGCAACGGTGATTGCTATTACCCTGGAACAGATATAGAATCATTCACTAACTAGTCTATATTCAGGCACTTCTTGATAATAACTTATTTACATATTTCACTATGATGGAATTTGTATGATAAACTATTCAACCCCTTATATATATTTTACATACTCATTTCGTTTCATATTTATTCACCCTCGTTAAGATCCAAAGAAGGAAAACCGTATAAATGTCAATTGGAAAGTAAACGAGATATTGGGAAATGGTATTGATGAAAAGACTATATAATGAGAAGTTTTCACTTTAGCTAATTAGAATATGTCTGTTTACTCCTCAGATGAGTAAATATCATCTACCACTCTATATGGAATAAAACCCGACGCTTTACACACTATATCAGGCAGGTTCTAAGGGGTCTGCTTGCTATTTATAAAGGACCGCTATTCATTTTGCCGTGCGTTATGGATAGCGGTTCTTATAAATAGCGATCCTTATGAATGGCGGTCCTTGTGAATAGCGAGGTAATTTGTCTATGGCTTGCTCGCTATTAATAAGGGCCGCTCTTTAAAGATCACATTACAAGAAAATTCCATCAAAGTAAATATTGGCTTAATACTTTTTATTGCATATATGGCATAAATTAAACAAGGTTATCCAAATTCAACGCTTGGAAACATTTGAAGTAATGATTATTATCAATTATAAAACGGTAAAATACAGCCCCCGATATAGCAGCTGAAGATCTCCTCGAACGCTGCTGAGATGTGTGACGACACACCAGGGGCCAGTCCTGTCTAAGCAGACGATGTCCCATAACATCTTACACATTTTTCAGTGCCTGTTTTGTCATCTCCTCTTCACTTATTTCTCTTACTTGACTGGCGTCAGTCTTAATGTTAGTCTGTTGCCTCACTCTTAACTTCGTGTATGGTATTATTTTGATGAAAAATGCAGCGTTAAAAAAATAAAGGAATCAGTCACTTGTAAACAAAATAAGACGCCATTGTATTTTCAGCTGCTTGCACCGGGGCATGTTCGGCGTTTCAAGAGGGAACGAATACCATCCATGCTATTATTCGGAGGGCTTTTAAATTTGAAAATGGGGTTTATTTCATTGATCATATTGACAATCAAACGGTTTTAGTTATCAGAATCAGTTTTACTTTCTCTTTAGAATGGTGTGAAATAAGGTCATGTTAAATATACCAAACTCTTTATAATTTGATAAATAATTGCATTGCAATTACGTTCATTCATTACAGGACGTCGTCTGCTTAAGCAGGATTGATCCCTAGTGTGACGACATCAAAACATCGCTATATTTCTGGCGAATCCTCGGATATTCCAGATGCTTAGAAGAGCTTTTATTTATGTTGTTTTTATAATCATCAGATACGCAGTTGACATAAAACTTATACGATTGCCATCTGTAAGCTTCCCAGTTTCTAGTGATACATTAATTGCCATATTTGTGATTTTCTTGTAATGTGATCTTTAAAAAGGACCGCTATTCATTTAGCCAAGCGTTATGGATAGCGGTCCTTATGAATAGCGGTCATTATGACTAGCGGTCCTTACGACTAGCGAGGTTACCCCGGTTCTGAATGGTCTAGAGGTCAGCAATCTCTTATCAACTTCAACGGACTCTGACGGACCTTGGTTCGATACTGAGTCACGTCTTTCAGATGGTGAATTAAAAGAGGTAAATGATAATTTCTGATTGATACGGGTCTGTAAAAAAAAAAAAACAATAACACACACGCACCCACACAGACCGATACACTCTCACGCACACACACGTATTCAGATCGTCAGAAAATTGACAAACAGCGCATAGTCTATTATTAGATCGTCATTCCAAAGAAAGTATATAAAAGAGACGATACAGAGCAAGAAATTCAACAAGACCAGTATACTCATAGTGCTATACCCTAATAGCATGGGTTTATTAGTACTGAATGAAGAAGAGGGCGGAATCCTCTGGAGACAATTAAAGGGCCGGGGACGGAATGTACGTGATGGTTCGCCAGCTGCAGACCCTATATACCATGCAGTGGCGGATCTAGCCTGGTAAGACACAATACATTCTACGGGCCCGCCATTGTGCACAAACAAAGCGGGCCGATAAAATGTATTGTGTCTAATCCGGCTAGATCCGCCACTGATACCATGTGCTGTATTCGCAGTGCACACGTCCCTTACTTGAGAAAGAAAGCTAATATCACAATACATGTTTTAAAGTATTTTATTCTTGTTTTATAAGATTATTAAAAAAAAAACACCAAATACAATGTAAATGCCCAAACCTCTGTGCTCGACAAAATTACGTGAGTACCTGTACATTTATAGCTAAAAGCAAAGGTAGAGATGTCAATCGATCGATGCGAACAGTCAACGGGACAATGTGCATTTTATAATGACATCGCAGGAGTGCATGATCACGTGCATGATGTGATAGCGTGCAGACAGGTTGCTGAACATTTAAATCGTCTTCCGTTTCAACAGTACGAAACATAGAGACAGGTGAAATGATCTTCTTCAGTCTTCTTCTCATGATTATGATGAATATGGTATTAGAATGATGATGGCGATGATGATGATGAACATGGTATTAGAATGATGATGGCGATGATGATGATCATGATGATGATGATCATAATGATGATGATGATGATGATGACGATGCTAATAACAATAATAATAGTAACTTTTCCATGGTAATGATAGGTATATGATATATATATGCTTGCGGATACCACGCATCTTTCAAGTGTGTGTGTGTGTGGGGGGGGGGGGGGTGTACATGTTTACGCATTCAAACCGTGGGTCATCGGTAGTAATTCAATAGGCCATCGGTTGTCAACAATTGGTGATGTTTATTCCGTCAATGAATTTTGTGACGCAATTCAATAGTGGAGTCATCGGTTGAAATTCGAACAATAGAAAACATAGATGTGTGCGTGGGGGTGTGTGAGGGTGTGTGTGTGTGTGTGTGTGTGTGTGGGTGTGTAATTGGGTTTTTACAGACGTGTATCAATCAGATATTTACGTCTGGGGACCGACCTCTAACGTCACCATCCGAAAGACGTGACTCGGTCTCGAACCTGGGTCTGCTGAATCAGTTTATAACATCCACTCTTAGCTGGATTACAGGCACACGCCACAACGCCCAGTTGTGATTGGGTGGCCTTGATAAGGGCCCACTCTTATTTCTTTTCTTCTTCTTTTTTTATTGATTAAAAGCGCCTCACGATAGCTTATTGGGCCTACCATGCTCAACGTTTTGATAGGTTGTAGTACAACCTATTCCAAAGTTCAGCAGGAGTAGGCCCTTATAATGGCCACCAAATCACTCTCGAAATATACGTGGTGTAGCCGCAAGCCTCGTTATTATTATTATTATTATTATTATTATTATTATTATGACAATAATAGTGATAATGAAATAGATAATCATATTCCATTATTGCATTGTGGAACCTATATTACTTGGGCTTTAATAGCTCCGGCAACCGTTATCATGGGGCGCGCACACAGTGTATTTCAAGTAATAACCCTACAAGGTCTTCCTGGTTCGAGAATGTCCGTGGCAGAGATTGGAACCCGGTTATTCTTGATATCCACAATCCGGTTGCTTATCAACTCGACCACAGTACTTTTATGGTACTTGATGATGAGCTATTTTGATTTAACCTGACTGCTTAAAGGAAGCATATACACGATTGTAATTAAGCAACGGGGGAGCTATGGTTTTGAGTCCTATCCGAGGTATTGTATTTGTGTATTCAGGCGGGCCCGCTACAAGCGTCTGCTTTTGGGGATCGCTCCTTCTTCCTTGTACTGCAAGTTCTTGATTATAATTATTCATACTACTTTATATACATGTACATTGTACTATTTGAACAGATGTTGAATGTTGTCAAAATCAACGAAAGAAAATAAATATTCATTTGAATTTGAATAAATTTGAAATTGACTATGTAATGCGCATTAATGTCTTACGAAAGGACACTTGCCCATCGACTTGGTTTCTAACCCAGAAGCGGTATTCTGAAATTCATTTTATCTCAGATAAAATCTAAGATTTTCAGTCAGTGAAACAAAATACCCTTAAAATATTTTTTAATCGGTATTCTGAGAACCAATTTAGCGAGATTTTTTTCGTCTAAGACACGCCCAATTATGATGCCTTAACCAATAAGAAATGTCGTTAGATTGCACTTTCATCACGCTAAGCCAATATAATTGCTCTCTGTCAGTTTCTGGTGGAAGAGAGCGCGAATGCGCTTTTTTCTAGGATTTCATGAAAGCAAGTGTGATATTAGTTGACAACAACTAGCACCATACTTGTCCAAAAATATCGCACTGACAGTGCATCCTATATAGAGATAAAAATTTAAGTTTTATTTTATCATTCCCACAAATATGATTGGTGTAAGCTTTTAAAGCTGTGCGTATCATGCGTACAACATAAATAGGCACGCAAGAGGTATAGAAGACTGTTCTAAAATTTAAAGATAAAATCCGAGTTAACATGTGGTCTCAGAATACAAAGCGATGAAATTTAAAAAAAAATAGATATAAAATGATGCTCAGAATACCACCCCAAGACCACTGCTATACATGTGAGCCACTCCTCATAATGATAACTAAATGGAGTAAATATGGGTGCATGTCAAAGAGACCGACACCGGACCGAATAAAACATTACATTACACCAAACGGCCAAGAATTCGCCAGTTGGGAATCAGTTTTGATTCGATGTGGCGGTGTGACTAAGGTATCAATGAAATTCATCCGAGCGGGTAGACGAATTTATATGAGGGAGAGCCGCTACTTATCATCATGACTGTTATTATTATGTTCACCTAGACGACACTGTACTTTGGTAGACTAGACGATAAGCTTAGTGAAGCATGATGTCAGATGCGATCACGTAGAATGGGAAGTTCACACCAGTGGCGTATCTAGACCTTGGCTTAAGGGGGGCAAAAAGATCCAGAAAAAATCCAGCAAAAATAATTTTTCAAGCCCTAATTATAGCGTCGAAAGGGTTGGGGTAGGTCATATGCTAATTTCACCCATCTATTCATTATTTGCAAATATTTTTGCCTCATTGCGTTTCGATTGAAAGTGTTTTAGACAGCTTTATTCTTTATAATTCATGCATAAATTTTTGGTTTGTTTTTGCATTTTAGATTTTATTTCAATGTTTAAAATAGGAAAGGTGTTCAGATTCCCTCCGTTTGGCTTTACACGTGCCTCTTAATTAGCTAAGCTTACCCTTTTGACGATTGGCCCCAAAACGCCTACTTCAGAATATTACCGTGTGAGGTCGCATTGCGACCGAGCGAGAATTTTTTGAAAATTTCTCCGTAATTTATGAGATTTTAAAAGCAATTTGAATACAATTACCTTTGAAATAAATGATTCGTGTTTTACGTATGGATCATACAGAGGAATGAACCACAAATAACAATGACAGAGGCCTCATTCCGTGTTTGAACAAGATGGAGGGGGTGGGAGGGCAAGCGAATTATTCGGCGGGATGCACTCCATAGGATACAGTTGATTCCGAAAAATTGAAAGTTAATCCCATTAAAACTACGAGATTGATCTTATTCAAATCTCAAACGTCTTGATATTATACCTTAAATCCACTAGTCATTGGCTAAAGCAAGAGGTGATATGAGAATATAAATGTTAAAGGTGCAATTCTATTTCAACATAGATATCATGTGTTTGTATACTTAATGGCCCGTATTCTGAACTCCGGTTTAACTTAAACCATGGTTTAAATCTGTGGTTTAACTATGGGTAGCCAAAATGTCAAAACTTTGTTTAAACTGTATATTTTCTTTATTTTTGCTGGATTCTGGTCTCATGCTTTAATGGTCAAGAAAACTATTGTACTTATCATTCCCATGACAGTTTTTCAAAGTTTGAGTACCAAAAATGCTGATAAATTGAATATCTACTGTTAGAGATTTGTGTCACATTTGGCTGCCCGTAGTTAAACCACACATTTAGACCATGGTTTAAGTTAAACCGGAATTCAGAATACGGGCCATTGTCGTCCATCTACTATCAAATGATTTAAAAAGCAACATTGCAAATTTGACGATAATTGTTTAAATGGTAGGTTGTTTAAAGCTTTAACGCATGCAGACAGAATATGCTGCAATTATCTACACAATTTTCCTTTATTTTTTAACATAAGTTTCATTCTATTACTATTTTCTAGCTTGTTATTTTGTCCAGCTGCCCCAAATGGAAAGACTCGGTTGGGCCGCCCCCTCCAAAATAAAACACCTGGCAATAGTGATGCATCCACGGTTACATGCTTGATATTAAAACTATTCAAAATCCTATAGTATCCAACATGTCCAAGGTGTCCCTCATTCAAGCCAGCCTAGTAATTAACAGATCCATCATAAAGTCATAAAGGTGTTGTATTATCTACACATCACTGCATTTGAAATGATTTTACCATACCCAGGCTACAGGTTTGAGATCTAAATGAGATGTCCTGGACAGTTCATGTTGCAGAAACATGCAATAATAATGTAGACTGTCTTGTAATGTAGACTGTCTTGTAAAAAATGTTTCAACATGGGCTAATACCTATCGCTCGAAATTGCAGCCTTTATACCTCTTGCAGAAAAGAGCAGTCAGAATATGTACACACTCACATCGTTTGGCCCACACTAAAGATTTATTTGTTAAACTCAATGTACTTACTGTATTTAACATAAATGACTATCAATGTGCAATTCTGATATTTAAACATGAAAAAAATATTCTTCATAATTCAATATCTTGTATGATCAAGAAAAACTCGAAATTACATAACTACAATACAAGAAATAAGGATAGATATCACTTATACCCTGCAACTAAAAATTTCACCCTTCAGTCTTTTCGACATTATGCACCTGTAGTATGGAATAATCTGCCAATTGAAATTTGGTCTTGCAAGACACTCAATCTTTTTAAACAAAAGCTTAAGAAATATTTGCTGACATTGTAAATTTGTTAAATTTTTATTCAGTGTCTAACTGCATTGTATAGGGTTTGTGTGGGATCTATCCTTTATTCTACTATATATCTCAACTTTTTAATAATTTTGCATTAATCTGGTTTTATTTCTATTACATTCATAATATAGTCTTCTACCATCTGGGTAGCCTACTCGACAAGCCACTTGGCTTTTTCTGGCTATACCCAAATTCCTTATTAGTTATGACTATTTCTCTGTATATTTTGATTTGCATCTACTAAGTTTTATTCAATGTCCCTTTTCGTTTGTATTATATATATATATATATATATATGTATTCAATTGATGTGAAATGTATTTTTATATGGAATATGAAATAAAACTTGAACTTGAACTTGAACTACAGGGTCGGCGGTCCCGAAAGAGGGGGAGGGGGGCTAACTCCACCCCACCGCACCCCAACCCGAAATTGCACCCAAATAGTAGGTTGCATGTGCATAGCTAGGCTGTATATGATTTTAAAAAAATGAACTGCAAAGTTTCAGAATTATAAAACATGAAAGCAATTTGACGAAGGGCGTCGGTAGATGACATTATTATTTAAATGATCAAGAAAAGCAGAATTGCAGACTGGATTAACCTCATCCTTCCCTCACATGTTGGCCCATTATCGTGAAAACAAATCGCCGCTCCTTCAAGTAAGATACATACAATGAAATATGGTTTGATTGATGTATCATCATTACTCCACCTGTTCAAACGTTCATACCATCTGCTTTATACCATGTCTACCATAATACTCATTGGCAGATGCAGGTTTCTTTGCCGGCTGGGGTAGGGGACCAATGTAAAAATTATGCCACTTATTTTCATTGACCAAGTATGACAATTCCAAATGAAATATGTATGCTAATAACGTTCATAGTAGCGGGACATGGAATCAAGTAGGAACTAATTTGCACATTTAAGAAGGGTGACAAATGTTCTTTTAATAATGCCGGTAGTTCCAGTCAATGCGTCCCCCCCCCCCCCTCCCTTTACGTCTGAAAGAAAATACGTGAAGATGGATCGACGGCCCTTGACTTCATTTCGTTGAAAGCGGGTAGACTTTTCTTATTCCTGGAAACCAGATGAAATAACAATTGCTTCCAAATTAACGTGTGTGATATGTGCTTCGTGAATCGTAGAAAAAAAAGTGAAAACAAAAACAAAAACAAAGAAATAGATAACTGAACATTCTGCGAGAAAATGTAATCATGGGTAAGAGAGTTTTTTTTATTTCTTGTTTAAGTCGTAGTCGATCACATTCCATTTGGTAACTGTATGATCTGCCTAACGGGATGATACAAATTATAAGATTATAAATGGGAAAAATGTTTTTTTGGGGGGGATGATTATAAAAAAAAAGCTGTTTCATGTAGGGTGATATGTAAAAACATGTGTACAATGATATATCTACGGCACAGATTTTTTTTTTTTTTTTTTTTTTAGAAAAGTCGAATTGTACAAAATAAATTGGGAGCTTGCAAGGTATTTGTGTAAAAAAAAACACATACAAGGTTTGAGCATGGCAGCCACAAAGCCAAGATAGTTGATATATTCTGTCTTTTCAATCAAGTGAAAATGCACTATGGGTGTGTTTACATAATCCTTACACTTCTATGACTACTTTTGAGGGGGGAAATTAAAAAAAATACAATTTAATAATGATTATTTGACACCAAATTGCTCCCCAATAAGATTACAATACACAGAATTGTACTATGTAAATTTGACCTGAACTGAATAAGAAACTTCTGAGTTAATATAGTTGGAATCTAAGAAAATTGTTCATCTCTAAATCCAGAGAATTTGGGGACAGCAAAACTTGATCAAAGGGCACCTGGGTGTGTTTCAATTGAGTGCTTATAAAACCCCATCCTGACGGAAATTCTTTATCATTTTTTTGGTCTTTTTAAATAATGTATAGTCATACAAGTTCCTTCTGACAAAGTTTGGTGTTTATCTGAGATGGGGTAAAATCGACCTTGATGGTCTATTAAAGTAACTAAGGGGTCAAATTTCATATGTAAAATGGGGTGACTATTTCAGGACAGGCTGCCGGAGTATCTTTTATGGACTAGAATTTCGATTTCCAATACTTTAAGATGCATTTCTTTTCTTCTTGTTTTCTATTGTTCATTTTAGCATGGCCGCTACCATATTTCTACAAGATTATAGGCCTAAACATACAATTCAATACCTTTTGGGTGCCCCCTCCCAACTGCCAAAAATTGGCTATCTCGCCTCTCCCTCCCTCCTTCTTTCTCTCTCTCTCTCTCTCTCTCTCTCTCTTTCTTCAGTTTGTTCACAGTTCAATTATAAAACTCTTTTAATATCATTTTATCTTTCAACACACACAAAATAAAATTTGTGGATATTTTCTCCTTATAGACTGTAAATAAACCTTAAATTAAATTCGGCATGCGATGAGGAAAAAAAACACGAATTTTACTACTTACTCTGTGTCTACTACCCCTTGTTTCTAATCCGAATGTCAGCCAATCAATTTAATGACCCATGTAATCCACTGCACCAGACACCTCACGATGCATTGCCACACGTAAACCCTTTCAAATGAGGTACCTGCTTAACAGCCAGAAGTGGTGGCCCAGTATAAGACAGCACTGATTAAAATCCAGTCAAAAATTCGCATTAGCCCGCCTGAATTTATTTGTAGGCGGCACGTAAAGCGGAGTAATTGTGACAACGATATTCTGGCAATCGATCGCACTGAAGTGCTTTCTGCCGCGACCCTGGGCTGCTCACCCATCATGCATCACTGACACTGGTAGTTTAGTGTCCCCAGTCGTTAGCTGCAAAGCTTATTAACCCTACCTTCAGGAGCCTAAATATTGAATCAAGACTCGCCCGAAAACCTGTCGAGACAACTAAAATAATATGGATTTAAAAAAGAAATAGCCAAATGATTTTTACTAAACACATTCATCTAAGTGACTGATTTTCATGTGCATCCATCTTGTTTTCGCCATTTCAGAAATGTAATTCGTGATCTACATTAGATAGCATTGTTGAAGTGAATTGCTTTCTGTTAAGGCATTTTATGAATGCTCCACTTTACGAATGCTATAAAACAAAGTCAGCCACAGAACTGCCAGGCCCCTGGGAGCCGGGGGTGCTGGGGGTGCTGCAGCACCCCCTAGAAGGCTGAGGATGATGGGGTGCTGTAGGGGGTGCTGGGGGTGCTGTGTATCCAGCAAAATGGTGATGACCTTTTATTTTTACTTTTTTTTGTTGTTGTTGTTTTTCTTGTTTTTTGCTTGTCAGAGATTTTTGGAGTTAAAAGGAGACCCCAAAACGCTGAGGACCTTTTTTTTTTTTTTCTTGTCAGAAAATTTTGTGAATATTGAGCCCCCTCCCACTGGCTGCGGCACCCCCATTTTTCGCCATTCATAGATAGGCAACTGCATACCAAAAAACAAAAACAAAAATCTGCTCACAGCCCCCCCCCCCCCCCATAACAAAATCGTTCCCAGAGGCCTGAAAACTGCTAACCTTTCTAAAATTGCCTGATAATTATTGATGACCTACCACTTTTGACAAGGAGTGAAAAAAGAAGAAAAAGAAATATTCCCTGACTATAGGCAATACAAAATGGTACTGAATTTGATTTGATTTCTTAAAAGTCTTTGCGATTGTGTTTGCTATACTTTAGTCTGTACTATGCTGACTTGATGAGATTATAATAAGGGTGTCTTACTAGTATTATATTAGGGGATGTTTCACAAAGAGTTAAGTTTGACTTAAAGTTGCACTTAAATTCCTAGTTGCGGCGTTATATGACACATCACCGCATTGGTCGGGGGGGGGGGGGCGTTTCATGAAAGGACTTGTCAGATATTTTATCCGACAAATTTGCTCTCAGCCAATCAGATGCAAGGATTTCGGTAGCTTATAACAGTTATAATAACTTCCTTTCATGAAACGCTCCCCAGATCATGCTCAGGGGACGCGCGCTATTGGGTAAGCTACCAATGAGATTACGCGTTTCATACCTTATGCGCAATGGCACTTACGCATGACTTTAAGTCAAACTTAACTCTTTGTGAAACATCCCCCTGCATTCAAAATACTTTTGAAATTGAATAAATTGTTTTTTAAAGCCAATGTTTTTATTTACACGCATGAAAACTATGTATAGGCCTATGTTGTTTTTCTCCTGGAAAAAAAAATATTTGGTGTATGCTTCGGTATTCGTTTCATCAATATTTGTCCATTTTCGGTAGGCCCTAATATACAAAATTCTGTCTGTCTGTATGGGGTGTTGCAAGAAAATTGCAATCGATTGCAAATTGTAAAGCAAATTAGAACAACCATTCTGAATGGTTCAGGGTCTGCCCATTCAAGAAGATGCGCTTGCAACAATGATTTTGATTGGTCAGTACCGATCAGTTGCAACTTGCAATCAATCGCAACTTTCTTGCAACACCCCATATGTGTGTGTCTCCCTCTCTCTTTCTCGTTCGCCCCTCCCTTCTCTCACTCTCTCTCTCTCTCTCCCATTCACTCTCTTTCTCTCCCACTCACTCTCTTTCTCTCCCACACTCTCTCTCTGTGAATTAATTATGATAGCAATGCTTTTACTATTGTACACTCCCACAGCCTTCTGCATGACTGATTTCTTGTCCATTTTACCATTTAACTGTTCTTTGTTAAAAAACACTTTGGTATTTTGATAATGAATTACATGAAGATGATCAGGTGTTAGATAAATTTACCAACTCGAATACTAAAGACATAAGGAAAAAAAATACAATACTTTACTTTCAATGTTCTGAATAATTGTGACAAAACAATTTGTTCCTTCAGTAAAATTCAATTTAATATCAATTTCAAAATTAAACAGTTATGTGGAATGCACCCTTTCACCCAACAAAATGAGGCGTATATAGACAAAGGGTGCTATTACAGATATACTCAGAATGACTTAAGTAAGCTGTCAAAGAATGGTGTGTTGTAGCATTGTGAATTCGACGATGATCAAACATATACTATTCACTCAATAACATTAACTGCGATAGAAACCCCACTTTATGAAATGTGCTGAATTGACTACCGCCCTCTTGTGATAAAAATCATTGCATTTTGGCTTATCTTACAATGGCATATCTGTAGCTCATAATTAAAAAAAATACTGCTGGTAACATAGCCTAATGATATAAAAAAAATATATAAAAATATTCAGATGGATAGTAATTATGAAGATTTAAATTATTATTGTAGTCCAATGGTCTATTTTATAGTAGACATTTTGTACAAAATTACACTAGCAAGTATTCAGTCGAGTAGCTATGGAATCCTGTGGTAATTTGCTATAATGTTAAGATATCTAATGCCAGCAATGACTATCATTACGAGAAAAAAACACAATAGTTGAACTACTAGTATCTACATCTCATTACAACTTGTAGTCAAAAGAATTTTTAATTATAATGTAAATTTACTGAATATCACAGTACTGTGGCAAAGTCACATTGTGTTGTGATGATAATTCATGCTTTTTTGTAAAAAAAGAAGAACCTTGTTTAACCAGGTTTACAACAATTGTGTATCAAATATATAATATCTGAGAAAACCAGGGTTTATAGGTCATAAAGTTTAAATGAATATCGATTTCCTACATTTCTCGTTGAATATGTCTATTTTGGAATGCTACGTGTTATTCAATACTATTCTTCTTTTGTACAGATCTCATTACACTTTATTTTGTAATACTTTATGTAAACAAACAATTTGAACGTGCCTGTGTAGCGTTGAAAAATACAAATACATGTACATAATAATAATAATAATAATAATAATAATAATAATAATATGTCTTGTTTACCCAGGGTAGCCTCATCAGTATCATGTACTGCAATCATATTATTACCCCGGCTTTAGCCGAGCGACCATAAGATGCTCAAGCATTCAAGGAATTTCTTCCTACTGGATACCCATTTACTTCACCTGGGTGGAGTGTGGCAAATGTATATTAATTTCTTGCCAAAGGACATTAGTGCCGTGGCAGTGATATATAAAAATGGCGCTTAGACGACATGATGTGTATATTGTTGCGCCAGTCCTACACCAATACTAGAATTTGGGATTTGTTCGAAATTCTATCATGTCTATTGTCTGACCGACGCAACAATCTACACAAACAAAATGGTGCTTATGAATGCATACAGGAATTGATTCTGTTTAACAACCACCTGATTCACAGATGGGACGTAGTAAACAACTGGAACAAGTTAATGAATATACACATCATAATCTGTATTCGAGAGACATCACATTCACCTAATTCATGATGCTTAAAGTAAAGGTGTTAAATAAGGGACGCCCCCCCCCCGGTCCTTTTTGTCCTCTTTGCCCTAGCTCTGCTCTCGCGGCCTGTGCGAGGAAGCTGTATGCATATGCAGTCAATACGCGCTCGTATACACGTAATTTCAAAAGTAGATAATGAGATTTTCACTGTTATACTGTGTGTTCTTTTTCTAAGCCAGCCTAGGGATTACATAATCTGTACAATATTAACTGTTTTTGATAATAATTTATTTCCACAGTTGTGTAATGTGTTCTGTTGTGAATCAGGTGGTAACAACTTCAAGTGCGCCCGTCTCTACCCGAAAGGGCCTATTGTTCACAGCTTACTGCGGCATTATAATTCTTTTGAATTGAACAATAATTGGTGTAATCTTCGGTAGTGGAATAACGACTTATGATCTGAGCGCAGGGCTTAAAAACATCTCCCTCTGACTCCTTTAGCTCGATTGAATACAATAGAACCGTGAACAAAAGGCCCCCTACAGATGATAATTGTTAATGTTGGCGCACGAAGTTGTCACGCTACATTCAATAAGGAGCTTTCGGATATGTCAACTAGAACGCCGTCCTAGATCGTCCCAGCGACAATGGACTGCTGCTTTGTGTTGACTGCGTACAAAGTAGGTGAAGCATGAAGCTAACAATGGGTGAGGCGAGGTTCACGTTTTAGAGAAGACGGCAAAACCATGTTTGAAGCGTTCTCGATCTGACTAGCTGGGAAATCTAGGACGGCGTTCACACATTCGAAAGCTCACTATTGCCTTGTGTAGACTGTTACACCAGTGTTCCGTCGAAATAAATTTTCGGACAATTCCGAAACTTTCCGCTATGCCATCGCACCCTGCTCCATGGGGTTGCGTCTGTGCCTACAAATTGCGCCTGGTTCTGTTCTGTGCATTTATATGCCAGAAATGTTTTCGAATGAATCAATTGAAGCAACATGGGCAACGGATTATATATACGCCAGTACCATTCAGATGTATTAAACATTATATTTTTCCATAATCACATCAGCTCCTTGACTTAGTAAATATTTTGCGACACTTTGATGGCTATTCTGTGTTGCCAGATGAAACGCAGTAAGCCCTACAGTATCAGCTTTGTTGATCAGTGCTCCTTCGCTGAGAAGGTATTTCGTCATTTCAAGATGACCTTTCTGAGCCGCCAGATGCAACGCTGTCTTTCCGTCATTAGCACACGCGTCCACATCTACGCCTAAGCTGAGAAGGTATTTCATGACATTAAGATGTCCGTTCAGTGCAGCAAAATGGAATGCTGTTTTGCCATTGGAGATGCCCTTATTAAAGTCAGCTCCTTGACTGAGCAGATGTTTCACAACTTCCAGTTGGCCATTTACTGCAGCAAGATGTAACGGCGTGAGACCGTCTGCATTTGCTCTGTCAACCACTACGCCTTGGCCGATAAGATTTCTAGTGAGATCAAGGTGACCATTCCCTGCGGCAAGGTGTAAAGCAGTAGTTCCGTTGTCATCCCCCTTATCTATTTCTGCTCCTTCTTCAGAAAGGAATCTTACGACTTCAAGATGACCGAAGAATGCTGCAAAATGGAAAGGTGTCCGGCCATTAGACATGCCCTGATTTAGATCAGATCCTATACTATGAAGATACCTGGTGAGATCTAGATTTCCATTACCTGAAGCCACATGCAACGCAGTCATTCCATCTTTATTACCGGCATTCACGTCTGCTCCTTCGCGGAGTAAATATTTCATGACCTCAACATGACCGGTCATTGTTGCCAGATGCAAAGCCGTGACTCCTTCATTATCACGCTTAGCAATCTCTGCTCCTTTGGAGACAAGATATTTTGCAACATCAAGATGGCCAGTCATTGCAGAGAGGTGTAAGGCTGTACGTCCTTCTTTATCAGTACTAGTAGTATGTGCTCCTTTGCTGATGAGATATTCCATTACATCGAGGTGACCGCTCAAGGCGGCAAAATGAAAAGCTGTTCGACCATTAGAGATGGCCCGGTAAAGATCAGCTCCCTGATCTAACAAATATTTGGTGACTTCCAGCTTACCATTCATGACAGCGATATGTAAAGCCGTGAGTTCTTGATTAACATTCCTATCCACCTGTACCCCTTTGCCGATAAGATATTTCACGACATCAATTTGACCATCCCCTGCAGCAAGATGTAAAGCAGTATTCCCATGGTTATCTCCGTAATCCACCTCTGCTCCACTGCTGAGCAGATATTCTGTAATCTCCAGATGGCCTTTCAATGCTGCCAGATGAAAAGCAGTTAATCCCTCATTATCAGCTCTATCAATCAGTGCTCCTTCGCTAAGAAGGCACTTCGTCATTTCAAGATGCCCTTCCCGCGCTGCAAGATGCAATGCTGTCCTTCCATCCTTAGCACACGTATCCACATGTACGGCTGTGCTGAGCAGGAATTTTGTAACTTCTACCTGACCCCCGATTGCAGAGAGGTGATAAGCTGTGTACCCTCTATTATCAGTCTTAGTCACCTCCACGGCTTCCTGGACTAAATATTTGGTGACACCCAGGTGACCACCCATTGCTGCCAGATGTAACGCAGTCATTCCAGCGTTATTAGCCACATTGAGCTCTGCTCCTCCGTGGTGTAGATATTTTATAACACGTGAATGGCCATTCATTGCAGAGAGGTGAAACGCAGTATAACCTGTATCATCAGTCATATCAATCTCTGCTCCTTGGGTTAGAAGATATCTCGTTACGTCATGATGCCCGTTGAGTGCAGCCAAGTGGAACGCTGTTCGACCATTAGAGATGCTCTTCTTCAGATCAGCCCCCTGACTTAGCAGATATTTAGTGTCGTCCACATGACCATTTAATGCAGCAAGGTGTAAAGCTGTAAAGCCTTTTACATTCGTTGTATTAACTAGTACTCCTTTGCCGAGCAGATATTTAGAGACCTCAAGATGACCATTTCCTGAAGCAAGGTGTAAAGCAGTGGTCCCCTCTTTATCTCCCTTATCCAGATCTGCCCCTTGACTGTGGAGAAACCTTACAACCTCAAGATGACCATTCATTGCAGCAATTTGAAAAGCTCTATGACCACTATGATGCACGCCAGCTCCTTGGCTGACAAGAAATGTAGTTAGATCAAGATGGCCACTCCCTGCAGCCAGATGTAACGCACTCATTCCTACATTATCATGCAGATCTATCTCAGCTCCATGACTGAGGAGATACTTCGTAACTTCGAGATGACCATATCCTGCAGCCAGGTGAAGAGCTGTGTATCCTCCAACATCACGTCCACCAACCTGTGCTCCTTGACTGATCATATATTTGGTTGCATCAAGGTCACCATGCAATACAGCATAGTGTAATGGAGTTCTTCCTTGCACATCAACCACGTTTACATCAACCCCTTGGCTGTATAGAATCGGAACATGATTGGACAAGGGTGATGCTTTCTTCGCGTTCTTGTTTCCCATGGTTTACACAAAGTTATTAAAATGAAATGGATTTAAACCTTGTACTCATCGTTAATATGAAACAGCTATGTTTGATACAGTGCTCTCTCCCGATGTTTGTTATGTTTGTTGGTAATATCAAACAAACAGCTCCAGATCCAACAAGTCTGTTTTGGACACTTACAGTTTATTTCTGGAACACAAAAGAAAACGAAGTATCTGTTACATAGTAAACATAACTTTGTCGCTCTTTGCTTTCATTCTTTTTATTCTTATACTTTCGCTGACTATATTTCGTTTCATCATCTGCTTAGATTTTTTTCTCATATGACTGAGACAAATTGGAATAAACTCGCCTAACTTTGAACTGTGAGAAAAGATATAGGAAACGAATGATACTAGAAAATTGTATCTTACCAAATTTTGTCTTCCCTAAGGGTTCTATGCTAGCCTTTCTTTCACTTTGCCATCCTAATTTCAATTTACCATGATGAATGAATAAGGATTCCAAACACTGAACCAATAATATTAGCACACGCTACTCACCTTTTTGCCTTGGAAAATACGATTCCCTTGAATGTGTTAGTCAGCCTTGTATAAACTTTACACTAGCCACATGTTAAGCTGAACTCAATCGTATAGGTTATCTGGTTATTGGCACTTTATAGTCAAATCATGTAAGTATCATTCGTCTGTAAAGATGACTATCCTCACTTTGGCTCCACATCAGGTACGTAATCCAGATTTGATATTACACTTATTGGAAATACTGTCAAGCTATTTTGATACTGTTAACATATCGGCGCTACTGATAAGTAAGTAAATGATTGATTTTGAAATGATATTATGTCAATAAGAAAATATCCACATAAGAATTATATGTTGCTTCAGACTTTAACCACTTATATCAATATAATACAAATATTGGCGGAGAACCGTTTAAACACTGAGAAGAGGTCTGCCAGCCTAGTGCCCTTGTACGATATTGAGAACCATGATGTGTGTGTGTGTGTGTGTGTGTGTGTGAGAGAGAGAGAGAGAGAGACAGAGAAAGAGACAGAGAAAGATGTAGAGAAAGAGATAGAGAGAGAGAGAAAGAGAGGGTTATAGGACAAGAACTATTTATTTTCATATATAATGAAAACTTTTTATCGGCCACTTTCCCTTATATTAGAAGAAAAAACACACAACATAATTTGTATTATTTACGGTAAAGCATTGATACTAATATGAAGTATCGTTACATGTGTTAATGTATAAATATATCAATATCTGGGCATGGAAATAGAACGAGAAATAAAGAGATGTTGTCGGGGGATTCTTTTTTCATAGATGCAAATATGTCATCAATCACTTTACGTTACCCACCTAGCATTAGATAACCATTGAGTATTTGCATAAACCGTGATATCGATAAGTAGTTTCATTACCTGACTCAATATGTAGATAAGTATATCAATATAATATGTGCATGGGAAGAGGACGACAAAGAGAGAAAGAGAGAGAGAGGGGGGGGGGTCAGCTCAAGAACTTTTTTTACTTTTAACTCTCTACTTATTTCTGTCTACATATTATGCCAGACAAGGCTAAGTCATTTACACACATTTTGGACTATCAGAAGTATGCACTAAATGCGCATTCACATTGATATAGGGGGTATTAAACTTCCCTTTATGTATCCACTTGGAAAAAAAACTTTTCTTTTCTTTTGTTTTCGTCATGCCTGCACATACACACAGTTATAAGAAACCGTTACCATCATTACCACCACCAGCAGCATCAACTTCATCATTACCTTCACCACCAGAATCATCTTTAATCGTAATCGTCATCAAAATTCAAAGTTACAAGAGCATCATCATCATCATCCCCACCACCATCATTATATCATTTCATCATCATCATTATCGTCGTCGTCGTCGTAATCATTATTATTTTATCAGAATCATTTCATCATCATCATCAACCTTATAATCATCATCATCACCATCCTTATTTCATCATCATCATCAACATCGTCATCATCATCACCAATGTCGTCATCAATATCATTATCATCGTCATCACCAATATCATTATAATCCTCATAATTATCTTAATTGTCATTTAAGTAACTTCACATCCATCGTCGTCGTTTACATCATCGGAGACCTGATCTTTATTCAGGGTCCCTGAGTGGGTAAAAATACATTTCGGGGACGTAGGTCGAGCTGATGAATGACCAATGCGCCCCCCCCCCCCCCCCGAACTGGTGTTGCACAAACAACAATATTAATAGAGAGAAGAATAGATGAGGAACAAGAAAGAGAAATATAGAAGAAAATACAGAGCAGAAAGAGAAATAGATGGGAATTGGCAGAGGGGAAGATGCGAATCATAAAGAGGAATGCAAATAAACACGTAGATAATAGGGATTTCTCAATATAATCGAGATCTATTTCAAAGTTTATTTGTACAATAATTGCAAATTTCTGCAACATTTAAAGTCAATGGCACGTATCTCTACTAACTAAAGTCATGTTAAACAAAGGGAAAACTTTAGACGTTAATTGGTCTAATTTCCTTTGTTCAACTCAACTTCAGGGGGCGTTTCATGAAAGGACTTGTCAGATATTTTATCCGACAAATTTGCTCTCAGCCAATCAGATGCAAGGATTTCAGTAGCTTATAACAGTTGTTGGATAAAATATCCGACAACTTCCTTTCATGAAACGCTCCCCAAACATTTTAGTAGTCTACCGGCCCTTGAGACTTAGAATAACGGAATATTTCGAAAGAAAACATTTTACATTTACAAATATATCCAATAGATAAAACATCGATACATTATAGTTTTGAAACACAAGTATACTTTGTTAAAGAAATCTGTAATTAAAATATAGAACTTTTGACCAATAAAACTATATCACAATCTGAAATCAGCATTTAAAAGCACCTTACGCACACACCCATCATATAGACGTCTAACATACATAGTGAAGAAAATAAATAAATAAATCATCTTTATCAGTACATATACAGTAGATTTACAACAATTTGATATTTCACCAAAAAAAAACATTAGTTCACTGGAAGCTTACGATAATATTTTTATAAGGTTTTGATAAAATATACAAAATTAGGATAATTCCCCTTTTATTTACATGTTATTTTGATGCCTAAAGTGGCAATAGATAAAAGGGTAAGCAGTCTAGAAATGTGCTCTTACATAACCGTCTCTGTATGGACATAGATAGCAAGAAAATAGGTAATAGGTAGGGATTCTTGAAAGCCAGGGGAGCGTTTCATCAAGTGTTTTGTCAGGGATTTTTACCGACAACTGTCATAAGCTACTGAAATCCTTGCATCTGATTGGCTGAGAGCAAATTTGTCCGTAAAAATCACTGACAAAACACTTGATGGAACGTCCCCCTAACCCCGACTATCGTTCAGTCAGTTCACCCGTTTATGAATGAAAATTTCAATTCCATTTCATGAATAAAAAATAAAGAGTGTTCATTTTATTTTTTCTATAAATCCGTTTACTACTGAATTCTGTCATCCCCATTTGCTTTGTACATGGACCTCCTGGTACCTGTAGGCAATGGGTTAAATAAATTGTATGAAAGTGAGAGGTTAACAGTCTTCCAAAAATCTTTGTCTTTACCTAGTCTAATCCAGTTTAGGCCGTATTCACTTTGTTTTAAAAAATTGTAAGCTAAAAATATACGGATTAAACTCTTTCGTCGAAACGTATCTATATTTCTGTTTTCTCCTTTTTATAACGTTGTCGATGAAACTGC
This sequence comes from Heliocidaris erythrogramma, assembly GCA_025617745.1. Classification (NCBI taxonomy): domain Eukaryota; kingdom Metazoa; phylum Echinodermata; class Echinoidea; order Camarodonta; family Echinometridae; genus Heliocidaris; species Heliocidaris erythrogramma. The sequence goes on along the minus strand of CM046873.1, from coordinate 41,336,618 downwards.
ATTTTGCTTGTAGCAAAAAGTTTTCAGAACTGCATTATTTGTTTGAATTTTTGTAGAAAGGGATTGAATTTCATGCTTTTGAGGGAACACTTCTAAGAACGATCACCAAATACCGACGGAGTGTTTTCATGGTTCTCTTCGCTCTACCTCCAGATACTTCGCTTAACCAGCAACAAAACTCTAAGTTATATTAGGTAAGAACAACCTAGTTTCATATATATTCTTAGCTAAATAAAAACAGAATCACACACTCTTTTTGTACACTGTCGGATTGCGCTCGAAAAGAAAAATATTTTCAAAGAAATGAGTGGGACTACATAATCCAATAAAAGCGTCAAGATATGTATATCCAGTAAAGGCAGCCAATCAGAAGCGTTATTTTCCGCACGCTTTGTTACTCTAGTGTTCCGTCTATTTCGTCCGAATTTGGCTTCTGTTCATTTGTGTGGTTGACCCTGATGAGTGCAAGACATAGAACTTCAGTATGTCTCTTTTGCAAAAAATATTTCCAGAAAATTGAAAATAAACACTACAGTTTGGAGTTGTTATCTTATCATGTTTTTAAAGATTAAAACGCCACGGGATTTGTTCATAAAAACTGAGTCAAGAGATAACAGATAAGACTTAGGTAACCACGAGCAATGACGAGAACGCTTTCTTTAAGAATGAATGAATTGGTGGGCTGCGTGCTGTCAGACACTACGTTTGTGCGAATATTCTAAAGAAAATATATTACAAGAACACTGCCTGCTCATAAACACAATTTATGCTCGTCATCAATTTCTATTTACAGCAATATAATGTATAATATGACAGTAAATTTATATTTACATGAAATTTAAAGTCACAATAAACGACATGTATGGTATGTATAAATGTCAACATGTCTTAAAATTGTATTTTCTAAAAATGTAATATACATGTATTTAACATATTCAATAACGCTGAAACACATCGGAGAAAATGTAAAATATTCTTTCGAGGTAGTATATACAATACAGTGCATTATAGCCGTCACCAGAATACCAACATGTAGATACAAACAGGGTTCATTCAGAACAGTTAGCCTCGGTAGGTCATCTCTGACGTTGCTTTATTTTAGTAATCAATATCAAACTCTTACAATGTATGCACCAAACCGTTTTGGAGGGTTCAATACTGAATGCAACCTATAACTTCCCATTTTCTTTATTGAATAGAGTCTGTTCGGTTGATTATATGTAACTTAGCCAATACTTTTCTCTTTTTCATGATCGGTGGTGTATCCCTGGTCGGGGGGGGGGGGGTAGGCCTTGAAAGTGCCCGATCTGCCACATAAGGGGGCATCTCTGAGCAGTTTTGTAAGGTAATACGTTTTGGTATTGAAAAGTTGTAAGGAAAATGACAACGTTTTTGTAATCCCAGACGCTGGCGGGGGAATAAATTTAAAAATCCGAGGTTTGCCACCCCCCCCCACACACACCTGTTGTAATGGACAATCTCAGTTCACTGGTTAGAACATAGAGGTCCTTTAAGGTCTGAGTAAGGTCTGAGTGTGTGCCATACTGATACTGGTGTGCGCGGAATCTGGATCATCTCAATTCATTGTTAAGAGGTTCTTTAAGTTCATAGTGCGCCATACTGATACTGGTTTGCGTGGATTCTGGACCATCTCAATTCACTGGTTAGAACTTAGAGGTCCTTTAGGGTCTGAGTGTGTGCCATACTGATAGTGGTTGGCACAGATTCTGGATCATCTCAATTCATTGTCTAAAGGTCCTTAAGGTCTAAGTGTGTGCCATACTGTCTGATACTGTTTTGCGCCGATCCTGGATCATCTTAATTCATTGTTCATGTTGTTTAGATGTCTGTAAGGTCTGAGTGTGTGCCATACTGATACTGGTTTGAATGGGTTCTGGATGATCTCAATTCATTGGTTAGAAATTAGAGGTCCTTTAGGGTCTGAGTGTGTGCCAAACTGATCATGCTGATACTGGTTTGCGCGGATTCTGGATGATCTCAATTCATTGTCTAGAGGTACGTCCTTAAGGTCTAAGTGTGTGCCATACTGATACTGGTTTGCGCGGGTTCTGGACCATCTCAGTCCATTGGTCCTGGCCTAGTCCTCCGCAGTGGGGTCCAACCACCGTCTCGCCTATCTTCTCGCACTGACCAAGGAGGTCGTAGTCCATTACGATTAGCTGAAACACAAATAGTACAAGTATTTAGTACTTATGAGTGAAATAGTCAAAGTATTTCAAGTAGTTAAAGATATAGCTGTTCTATTTGACTAGTGAATGAAGTGGTCGAAGACGCAATGTTCTATGATTGAATGTGCAATATCCATTTGACTAAAAATTGCATGGTGGAATGTATGTCAGGTGACGCGCAATTGACTATCGAATGATTATCCACTTCTTACTTTATATATAAGCGTTTATCTTGCATGTTTATAAAAGACTACTTGTAATGTTGTCATTGCTGCTGCCGCGTATTATCCTTCTCCCTCTCCCACTAACACTGCTGCTACATTTTCTATATTTCAATAATCCCCGTCCACACCCCACTGCCCCCATCCCCCACCCCCATAAAGGGTGGTTATGAAATTCTTACGGCGTCACCATAAGCTCGGACAATTTCTCCCCTACGCTTATCATGCTTATGGCAGGGTAAGGGCCAGAATTTATTTGCAAGGGTCTTGTTTTTTTATTATTACATTATCGAATCGTTATTGTGTCTCCAACAAGCCAAAAAGGTAAAGGTTGTTGAGATTTTGGGAGGCATATTTTTGGAAATCATGTGTGAGAATCAACACCCTTCCCCATATTACCGCTCCTGGCCACTGATGAAAAGCTTTTTTTAATAGTAAGTACATCAATATTTGTAGCCCAGCTTACCTCTAAGCTACATGCATTGAGCGCTGCAGCTGGGACGTTGAATATAATAGCTTCGTTCCAAGTCGGATTACAGTTGCATTTTCTGACAGTTGTTTTCTTTTTCTTCACCCTTCGACCTCCTTGAAGCAAGGATACCTTCACGAATGGATCTAACAAACAGAGTGAAGACAGATTAAGTTCCGGCAAATGTGTATAAAGCATAAAAAATAAAATTACATCATTCGACAGTAAACAGCAGAACCGTGCATGAAATCGAATTACGTTCAGTCTCTTTTGCGTCAGTTCAGAATATTGTTCATTATTGATTTCAATTTCCGAACTGTTAGCAGTAAAATACTCGGCAGAAAATTGAGAATGAACGCAAAGTCATACAGTACTTGCTTGTGTGATTTATTCATAATAATGAGTAACACTATATCCAATTCGTTTTTCCACGGTTTTTGAAGATGGAATGAATTCCTTAATAACTGATTTTGACACACAGTGGAAATTATATAAACACACTGTGTTCTTTTTGCGTTACTATAATGGGCGTAAATGCTAATTTAGAATCCTAAATGATACGATGAATTACCTGAGCTTCCATTGATGTCCATCGTTTTAAGATTCCTAGCTTTGAGCACCGTCACTGTCAGCCTCTCTGCAGTAGGTAGATAGCTGACTGAAAATAGAATATCACCAAGCTCTTCCTTTCTCTGAAAGAAAAATAATAATTATGGTTTAATTACACTGCAATAAGAATGCAATAAGTCAGTACAACACCCCCTGATGTACTCCCTAAGTAAAAAACAAAAACAAACAAACAAACGAGCATCTAATGATAACATAAATTGATAATAATCTTTTAAATTGCGTGTTATAAATCCCCACTCATGAAGTAGAAGGTCAGATTCTACTTGATTTGGCAAGACATTAATCTACAGTTGCCACTCTCCACCCAGGTGTAAATGGGCACCTGATATGCTTGAGCGCTAGTTACTTTTGCGGCTCGGCTATAACAAGGGTAATAATGTCTTAGCGCCATGAGCGTCACGTCGTAAAGGATATGAGCTCTATATAAATGGCCATAAGGTATCAAGATTCATTTCCTCTTCTAACATCTAGAATACGACTTGAACTGGTCAGAGAACAAATCATTAAAATTACAGGGAATTTCTACAAGAAAAGAGAGAAAAAAATGATTTAACCATAACATGTTAGAAGAATTTTTCATCTGCCTTGCTTTTGAAAAGACATTCCTAACATGTTATAGTTTGTCCAATCTAAATTATAAAAAGAATCGATATTGGTATGATTATGAACCCTCAATAACATTTCATGCATCGGGATAATACAAATTCCCGTTTTATATCAAATACTTCTTTTTTTTCCAATTTTGATGTATTCCGAGGAAATAACTAAGTTTCTTGTGTACACACCCAAAGGCTTCGTTCACATAACATTCAAATTAATAAAACGTATTTACTAGAACTGATGAGAATATGATACAATAAGTGGGAGTGGGAACGAACCCTTATGAATACCTTGGAGGCAGAATGACAGATGTTACTCGAATTTCTGATCAGTGACGTATCGATTTCTATAGAGCTGCCCCAAGGTTGGAACATTGCAAAATGAATTACAATAAGATTTCTTACTAAGAGAACCTGATGGGAATCCACAATTCAAATCGAAGGAGAATGTGTGTGGGGGAAGAGGGGGTCAACCTTTAAGGATATCGACTAAGCTTGTTTGCTTCCTCATCGGGTATCTCCATACAGAGGCATATGGGCACATTTTACCCGGGGGTGCAGATCCTACATCTTTGACGAAAAAGGCCTGGGGCAAAGGTCACCAGACAAATGTCAAGTCATAGAGATTAGTTCCTAAAGTCAATATAGTTTTTTGCTCTTTCTACTCATCCATGTCTGTTTAGTTTTGAGGTGTTTTAAATTTGTGTGTAGTTTTGGGTTGTGGTGAAAAGAATTGAAATTTTATAAACTTGATATAAGTATAAATCGGAACATAACATTTCAAATGGTGAATAAAATTCGGATTCTTGGTAATTATTCTGAAATGCACTTAAATATTCCAAAATCCCATGTCCCTTTCATTTTTGTTGCAGCGTTAAATATTGGCTAATGCTAAAAATCAAGAAAGAGCGAAATTGGCGACATACGACCGAATTCTAAAACTTGCTTGAATAAAGCATTACGTTGCTTAACTGCTAAATAAAACATCCTGAATGTGTACAGTATATTCCATCATTGTCTGATATTGTTTTACATTTTAATTAAACTTTGAATGAGCAGCAAATAGAAATATCTTTTTCCAAAATATGAAGCGGAATATCTGATTGTTTCAATCCTAATCCCTGTCCGTAATGTATTATGTCCGAAGCACGTGAGGCGTCAATTTGAATGCGTTATTACCTTCGCTAATCGAGTCTGAGAAGGCAATTCAGTCCATACGCCATTAAACGAAATGAGTACACTTTTCATTTTGCAATAGCGCGTCAAAGAACTCACCAGTCGCTATGTAGGACGGCGTTGGTGATTGGTACATTCTTTGACGCACAGTGGCGGCACCAGGATTTTTAAAGTGGGGGGCAAGTGGGGGGCAAAAGAAAATGTTGGGGGGGCAGATGCAGGATTGAGTAAAATGGGGGTACAAATATGAATATGTGTCAAAATATGTCAAAACGTAGACCCGTATTTTTTTGGTCTCGCCAGCTTCTCAAAAAGTCGCTCAGTGGGGGGGGGGGGGGGGGGGGGGGGGGGGGGGGGGGGGGTAGGGACAAAAAAAACAATTTTTCCCAAACTTCCCAAAAACGCTCAGTAAAGGGGTTATGGGGCCCAGTTTCCCTCCGTAATTCCCTGACAAGCAAAAAAAAAAAAAAAAAGGGGGCAATGACGTACAAAAACAACTTTTTCACCCTTTTAATTTTTTTCACTCCGAAAATTATTGGGGGGGCAAGTGGGGGGGCAAAGCTTCTGACTGGGGGGGCAAATGCCCCCCCATTGCCCCCCCCCCCCTGGTGCCGCCACTGTTGACGCACCAAATCAGAGTGACGAAGTGACAAAAGTTTGATGAAAAATTAACAAACTTTTACTTTCATTACTGGCGTATGGACTAATAGTCTTCACCGACTTGATTAAGACAGGTATACTACGCAATCAAAAATGGCGTCTCATCTTCAACGGGCATGAAAGATATCATGTACTCTTACCGACTGTGGGGACCTCAGTTCACTCCAAACATCCAGCTCACGTGACACATCTACGTCACAGATCCTGACCAATACCTCACCGATCGCATCATGGCGGGAAAACTTGTCAAAGTCAAAGACGGAAAATCGGACGGTCTTTTCTTGCAGCTCTTCGTATGTCGTAGGAAACTTGAAAATTTCATTCCAAACGGGTTTTAATGTCCGCCTCTGTAAATAGATAAAAATGTAGAAATGTGTTAAGATCCCATTATTATAAACTTGTTAGAGGTAGGAAATCGTTTTGATGATGGAGGGTGCGACATCGTAAATAAAATATAGTACAGTATTGCGATTAAAAATAATTGTAAACTTAGATTCGGGTTTTTGCTAATTCTCTAATATTCTCAATTTCTTTTCGCTAAAGGGGTATTTGATTACTGATAGATTACGGCTAGTGGCGTAGCGTTGGTTCTACCATTGAGAGGGTATTGGCTTCTTTGGGGGAGGGCGGGGCACCGGCTTTTAAGACAAGGTGGATGAAATATGAATTATCAAGTGTACCGATTAAGGAGCTGTGGAAAGGGCCCTATCAGGGGCGGATCCGCAAGGGGGCTCTCCCTGGCAAAAAAGCAAGCCCCAAAACGCTGATTTTTTTTTCTTCTTGTTTCCTTCTCAGATAATTTTTGAGTAAAAAGACACTTGAATAGGCTGATGACTTTTTTTCTTTATTTATTTTTATTTTTTGCTTGTCAGAGAATTTTCAGAATATTGTGCCCCCTCTCTGACAAAATTCTGGATCCGCCACGGGGCCCTTTCATCTTCTTTTCATGTTAACTTCCCTCCTCTCAGTTCCCTCCACTGTCTCTTTGTATTTTTTTATTTTTTTTTTTTTTTTTTTTTTTGATCGGGGCTCCCAGAGGACTCCCTTTTGGTTCCCATCCCTTATAACAATGATCGGAGGAATTAATAAATTATTGGTGGCATACCTGAATCTTCCTTTATTACAAAAATATGGACCCCAGCATCATCCTATCAGGTTTACATCGCTTTCAGTTATTGTAGATATAGATTGGTGATTACATACGTACCTGAACAACAGACTGTTTAATCTTCCTTTCCTCATCAGGTTCAAGAGATATCTTGACGTAGGGGTCGCTAGAACCACCAATATCCATCGCAGGTAAATGATCAGCTACCACCAATGAGGAGAAAATGAGAATAGATTACATTGGGACCCAGATATAAAAAAAGATAATTTAAATGCATTTATATGCCATGCACATCTCTTCAATAATGATTTATACATGTAATGTTGACCCAGGTGTAGCACGTGGGTACCTGGTAAGATTAGTCCTTAAAGGACAATTAACCCCACGTGATATTCTAGATGCACCTATTGTCTGCTACGTCTTTCCATGGAGGCTGCCATTTTGTGCATGACACGGATCATTAGGTACCATATGCATTGATAATAGCCTACCTTTACAACAGATACGTCGCTTTGTTCTGATTGTATTACGATTGTTATTGGCCATGGGCCTAGATAATTGACGACCCATGAGTTCTAATAGCCATCCTGTAAAGCAGATTCCTCGCTTTGTTTTGGTATTGTTACGATTGTCTCCGTCCTTGACGTCAATTCTCCGTCCTTGACGTATATTTTTTATGAAGTATATTTTTTATGAACAAATTAAGACCTTTTAAAAAATATATAAAACTAAACTTACATTTCAGAATATGTGACTTTATCTAATATATATTTGTCTCTAAAAATCAATTACAAGTTAACGATGAAGGAAATTTTACTTGGGATGAAAAATATGTTCGTGTACACATAAAGTAATGGCAGCCCCCTTATTATTGCTAGCAGACGATAACTTGGCTGGAAAATAGTGATTTATATCTATATCCTGTGTTTTTACATGAAATTGCATGTATCAAATAAGAGGCATATACTACACCATTCAAAATAAGCTAATTCATACGCTGAGGTTAATTTCCCTTTAAGATGCACTGTGCGGTGGAAACGATAGCTGGAGCTGGAGCCGGGATATAGGGATCCGATCATTAATATTGCCTAGGTCCTTGGAAGCAGATAGGGACGTTATATCATATTAAATGTGATAAGCTCTGTACCAAAACGGAATATTATTCTTACTATGACCTAATTTATATCCTTAATCGTATAGGAATATCTTTCTACCTTTCCATTAGAGTAAGACTACCAAAACAACCACTTACAAAAGAACCGCCTCTTATTGACTGAACGACAATACACCTCTTATCATTATTTTGCATATAATACGTGATTAGTTTGCATACGACGTTACCATGGTAACAATCAGAAATTGAGCCTTCGGCGTTCCCAACCAGTACCTTAGATGCAATACATTATGCAGAATAATGATAATTTTATCATAAACCAGGACAATAGAAAACTTCCAGGTCTTTTTTCACGATTATTTGCATTAAGAAATTGAACGTCGATTGCATGTCTAAAACCTCATACAACTCAATTCTTCTCATTCTTTTAGTATATATAAAAAGGCAAGTTGAACATAAACATAATGATAATAAATGACGTTTAACAAAGAAGTACAAGATCGCAGTGAAATTGTGTTTTTCAATATTGAGAACTGAAAGAAAGTAACTGAGAAGCTATGGAAAGATTTATGTACCAACAAATTGTGAAAATAAGGCTTATTCCTCTCTCTCTCCCTCACTACCGCTGCTCTCTGTAACATTGCTCACCATCGTTTTCTATTCTAGTCTCTGACCCCGAACCTATATTTTGCTTTCCCCCTCTCTCTATCTCTCTCTCTCTCTGCCCCTAACCATCGCCTTGATCCCCATTTTTCATTTCCTCACAAAGTATCTTTTTTGCTAACAGGCGAAATGGACGGATACAGATTACCTAAATGTCAATCTGGGATAAAAACCGGTCGCTCGCCTATCACTCTCCTCCACTTTCTACATTTTCTTTCGGTTTGTGAAGGGTTAACGGGGGTTGGATATTGAATTTGTGCAGTCATATACATCATGCTAAAGGGTTATTACCCGCCTGCATTATTACGTCATGCACGCATTTGTAAAATAAGTCAAAATGCGGTTAATGTACAGAAACTAGGTTTGGAATTTTTTTACCGTCAACAAGTTAATCATTTGTATGAAAAGGAGCCTTTGTTATCTAATTTGCAATATTTTGTTGAAACCTCTTCCTACAAATTTATCTAAGAATAGATTACATATGATATTAATATTATGGCGTATATCGAGCGTCAGTTATGGCTCATATTAAATTATACACACCTGTCGGTTTCTGATAGGAATTATAAGGGCACGCATGAAGGTAATAAGATACTCTCGCTGATATTATGTACCTGTATATGAAAATTTATTTGTCTGATGTCTATGTGTTAAGTATGTTCTCATGCCATCTATATCCGTTCTTCTGCTTGTTCTTGTCCTTGTTTTTGTTCATGTTTTTTTAATATTCTTCTCCTTGGTCTTCTTCTTCTTCTTCTTCTTCATCGTCATCATGTTCTTCTTCTTCTTCTTCATCTCCATCTTCTTCTTTTTTGCCCTTCTTGTCCTTCTTCTACTTCTTCTTTTTCTTCTTTCTGGTTTGTATTCCCCTTTTCTCGTTGTAGTCTTCTTCTTTTTTCTTTCACCTATTATTCTATTTTCCCCCATTATTTTTCTGCATTTTGTCCCTTTCATTTTGATCACTGCGCTTGAGCCCCTCCCTCTCTCTCTCTCTTCATCAGCCTTATCATCTTCCCCACTTCTTCATCATCTCGTCTCACGTTTTCTCCCTCTCCCTCCCTCTCTCTCTCTCTCTCTCTCTCTCCCTCCCTTTCTACTGCCCACTCTTTCTCCTCACACTCTTTCCCATTCCCCTCTCTTTATTCCCTACCCTTTCTCTCTTCCCTCCCGCTCTCCCGGTTTCTAATTTGTTCCTCTATTATATCTTTCATATTAGAGGTCCATATTTTAAGGAGGCAGCTGCCTCTTTAAGAACATCATTGTATATAGAACGAAGCACCTGGCACTCTCATACCTACGTAGTTATCACTTGACCGATATAAGGATCGAACGCAATTTGTATTTGTCAATCGTCTTGCTTGTTTTTTCATTTAGTTCTTTCGCCTTCCATATGCCATTTTATCACATTCTGTTTCTTTCAGTCTTGTTTCGTTATAAGTTTCTGTTACTTGTTGAAGTATATTAATATGCACCATATTCTTATTGCGCAGACGGACAAAACTGGATACGGAAGGAGTGGGATATCATTGTAGATGTTGTTGTTAACAAATACCAGTCATCAGCTACAGCATATACATCAGTATATCGATATAACATTACCTTAACAAATGCATTACGTTCATGTGTGATTTCAACATTACAAATATTTTTAAAAGGCAGAAACTAAAAATACCGGATGCGAAAGAGCGAATTGCATGCACGCTATAAGTATACCTGGTGTTTCTAAATTCGAAGTTGAATCATTTTAAGTAATACCAAACTCTCCATCTGTAAAATGTCACTAAACCCTTTAAAAAAAGTGCTATTTGAGTTCTACTATATCTCTCATCAATAGCCCAGGATGCTATATTTCAAACCTCCTCAATGAAAGAGGAAAAAAAGTAATAACAACAGATAAGGAGATTGAGTAGGTTTGCCGGGAGACTGTTTTGTCCATTCAAGCGCTCCATCTTTAGGCCTATATCCAATATTTCCCTTTCAACATACCGTATTGCCCAGTGCATTGCATTTCATAATTCCAGGAGTGATTGGAGTTAGAAATTTGTCTCCATTTTTATTTTTTAAATGCGAATTTTATCATCGATTGAATATTGGTAAGGTCATAAAAGGTTGTTGGGGTTATAACACAAAATACACGCTCAGTCTTCTTAGATATTGGACAATGTTAATCAATTTTGATTAGATCGACACTGAAATTTGACAAATCAAGTTGACCGCCTAATTCATGTAATTAAAGGTCCGGAATTATGCTTGTTTGTTCATAATTTTGATAAATGAATCCTACAAAACGATTTCAATTAATCGTTAGAGATAGATCCGGATAAATGGATGATACTGCCTGAGACTGATCATATATTGCTCAGATCATAATTGGGAGGTTACAGGCAACTAATTGGCACCATGCCATAAAGTAGAAGGTTATTTTAGTCATTCAGATATTTAAAATATCATTATTCTAATACACTGAAGATTTATGACAGAGAGAAAAGTAAAGGTTTAATTTCGACAATATCTAAGTTTTGGAGTATTCGTTGACACTGTTCATGCTGTTCGAACCGACTGCATTTACACTAATTTTAAGCCCCGACCCCCCCCCCCCCCTCTCTCTCTCTCTCTCTCTCTCTCCCTCTGTCCCTCTTCTCTTTCTTTTTCTCTCTCTCGCTTTTTGTCTTTCACACACATATGCATACACTAAACACACAGCTCAACTCACACCATCTCCCTGTTCTACAAGTTGTCGCCCTGTCGCCCTCCCACTGCCTTCTCTTTCTCTAAATAACCTTCCCCACCACCCCCCCCCCTCTATCTCTCGCTCTCTCTTTATCTATCTGTCTAATGAACCCTCTTTATCTGTCTAATTAACCCTCTACCCCTCATATTGAGGGGTAGATCTGCAATTTTGCAAAGGAAGGGGAAAACGTTAAAAAAATACTTAATCTTATAAATACCCCCCCCCCCCCCCATCAAATAAGAGATCATTTTTCCAAAAAATACGTGCTTTGGGGTAAAAAAAATTAAAAAGAGGATCACATTTAGCGGGTTGTGTACATAACGCATGCTAATTTGGTTTGAAATGGGTACATGGGCCAGTTACCCCCCCCCCCCCCTTCCGCTTCCTATTCATATCAACCAGTGCTCATATTGTCAGGTAACTGTTGTCCATTACCTATTTTAAAAGCACCACTACTCATTTTAATCTCGATAATCTGGCAGGCGTACTGCTTCTCGCGTGTTCACTCAGGGACAATGCACTCTGCCTAATCATGTTACCCCATTTCTCGAACGATAATTCATTTGATTTTCATAAAAGCATACTAGCTTTAATCCAGGTTGAAACCACGGCTAAATTGGCATATTTTAATAGTCTACTGATTAATGGTACGCCAAATGTCAACCTCTTCTTTGCATAAAAATGTCATAACTCCGTTACTTAATGAACAAACAAGAACCATCTCATTATGAAACCAATTTCTCATTTTCAATTTTGGTTCGATTCATTTAATCATTTTTTACATTATTGTAGTAATCCGTATGGAGTAAAGGTTGACATTTGGAGCAAAATATCTCAGCGGACTAAAAGTAAAACCTGGGGAGCGTTTCATGAAAGGAAGTTGTCGGATATTTTATCCGACAACTGTTATAAGCTACTGAAATCCTTGCATCTGATTGGCTGAGAGCAAATTTGTCCGATAAAATATCTGACAAGTCCTTTCATGAAACGCCCCCAGGACAAAGTTAGTCCGCATTTATAAATACGAGCCTAGGGAATGTTGACTTTCACAAGAAACGGTCGCTCCATTCACAAAATTAATTGTTGATATAGTTGTCATCAACAAAGCGTTTATATATTATCCAATCCTGAAATATATACATTTTTATTGTCTAAATTAGTTCAAAGTGATTCCAAATTATTAGATTTATATGATGATGTGAGCTTTCAACAGTATGTTTAATTTCAATTTTCAATTGTTTGATGTGAGCTTTCAACAGTATGTTTAATTTCAATTTTCAATTGTTATTTTGTTTGTTTCTTTTTGTTTGTTTTTTTACTTTTGTATATAAAAGTATTAAATTTATCTTCATTCTATTAGTTTTATTTGGTTTATATGCAAACTTATAATTTTTGTGTAATGTCAATCTTAAAACATATTGGTTATGAAGGCATTGTAGGCATACAAAGCCCTTATTGGAAGCAGTTTTGTAACTGATAATGCTAACATGTATAAATAAAACTAAAATTAAATAAATAAAGGAAATACATTTAAAAGATGGAAAAATGTCGTCTCGGAAGGGTCTCTGAAAAATCAATATTTAAACAACAGTTTTTCTCAGAGCTAGTAGGACAAAACGACTCTTTCGATACTGATTCAGATGTCAAAAGCGATCTTCATGATATCAGGGGGGTGTTTCATAAAGCTGTTCGTAAAGTTAAGAATGACTTTACGAACGACTGGAATATGTTCTTGGGTGCTATACTAACCAGATTCTCAATCATTTAGCACAAAAACTGATCACCAGTCGTGCGTAAAGTTGTGCGTAACTTACGAACAGCTTTATGAAACACCCCCAGGAAGTTTAAAGGGATACGCCACCGGGCGGCCGTGGGGAAAGTCAGGATTGCGTAAGCCCCATTCACTCGTACACAAACTTTGTGCGTCGAACGCGTCCGTTGGACTAAGTGGGATTACATTTCGACTGCACGAAGCCGACCGAATCTCGCACGAGAGCTCGAGCTCAAGTGGAGCGTATATGTTTGTGCGGCGACCAGTCTATCCGAGGTTTGCGCCCCGAGGGGCAACGGCATGATCAGGTAACGATCACGGTGCCCTCTCGCGGCATTAAAACGTCCACAATCTGCGGTTGAGTATCCCTTTAACATCGAATGTTGTACGTAAAACAAGGTAGAGGTCTCGTAGCCAAGTTGTTTAAAACACTCGACTAAAAATGCGAAGATCGTGGGCTCTATCCCTGGTACGAAACTTCTGCCCTTGGGCATGTTAGGCAAGGCATTTTCTCTACATTGCTCTTTTATCGTACATTAAATTAAGTAAATGTGTTAGGCATATTAATACATGTGTGAGTGTGTCTCTTTAAAATAAAAGAAAACAATTTTTTTAAATACCGCTTCCTGGGCAGATGGAGCTACAGTGCTGAACGTAAGTCGCCAAAAACATTTTCTCATAAAGATTGGAAATTGCACTGGGGCATTGATATTAAATTTTGATTGATAAACAATATGATTTTAGGTCACTTGAGAAATCTAAAATCAATCAGGCCTATTACTGTATATAATGACTGATTTGGGGTGCGTATATAGTATACTGATGATTACTTAAATAGGCTGGTTTAAAAGTTAACTTTAAAATGTTGCCTGTTACCAATATCATTCGAGGTAAGATTGCGGTTTGCGCTTTCTTCAGTGAATCATCATGAAATTAATTAAGATAGGAACAAATTGATGTTTTTCAACTTATCTTAAAGATAAAGTTGAGTTATGGTCAAGAGATTACAAGATGGAAGAAATCGTCTTCAAGCGAATAGAAAAAGTTGATTATGTAGTATATGAGAATTCTCGCTACCTCAAATATGCAATTTTCGACGTAGAGGGCAATATTATGCATGGAAATGGTCCGCATTTTCGTTAACTTCACTTCCGGTCCGTATTGAAATACTACGGCTTATGAATAAAATGAGTGCTAAAATGCTTAATTTTTGGATCGCATGACATAAACCACTCAAATTTTGAAAATGCAACCAATTGTCTCAATAAATCATGATGGTATCTTTTCAAACATGTCGGTTAATTTATACTCAAACTCGAGGATATTTGTAATACCTGTGTACATTTTCAATGCAAAAAGACAAACACTTGTCGACCCAATCGGGATAATGTCAGCACTGCGCATGCGTGGTTTGCATGACAAACGCCATCTGTTGGCGAAATTACGTATTTGGGGTAGCGAGAATTGTTGTATAGGTCTACTGTGAGGTTTTGAAATCGTCAAATTGATAATAAAGATTGGCTCAATCTTGCTGACACTGCACATAAATATGGATTACCATGACTACACACAGATGTGACATGAAAATTGGTCAAAATTTTTCAGCCACTTCACATCATATTTTTCACTATGAGGGAATTTGAAGAGCAATCCTTTTCTAATCACATTCCTACTATGTTATTTTTGAACACAGGAAGCAAAAAACTTGAAAAAGCTCACAAATTATTTTTCATCCGTACCAGGATTGAGCCTTTTGTTTAAAGCTTATCAGTCGTCCTTTTGAGATATTTTCTTTTTTAATAGAAAGTGCTATTGATCTTACCTTCTAAAAGTTTGATGACAAAGTCAGATTTATTGAAGTCATATTTGAGTTTAACATGAAGCCGTCCAATCTTCTTGCCTTGTTTGGTCTGGTTACAGGAACCGCTAATACCATACTGATCCGATTGGTTCATAACCAGTCGGTCATCTTTCCTCGGATAGAGCTCCGGTTTGACGGTACCAAATTCAGACTCGAACGAACCGCAAAATGAGCCATTGTGACTGGAATCACTCGTACTTAAACTGTTCAGTTCCGGATCGGACCGGTTTGGCGATTCGATCTTTTGAGGTGGCGATTGGATCCGATTGGCGATGGGCTGCACGGCTATTCTTTCTTTGGGAATGAAGAAATTCTGTGGGGGAAAAATAAGTTTTGCACAAAATAAGATAATATGGGCCTTCTTCTAGCAAACAAAAAAGTCAATTCCAATTTACAACCAACAAATCATGGGCAATCGTGATTCATATTTTATAGATTGAAAAACAAGGAAACGTGTAATTATTGTAAGCAGGGCTAGGCAACGACCATATGTCCAGCAAGGTGGAGATATAAACCAGACCTCGTGATAATAACTTCTTCGCCCTCTTCTGAAGCTAACACTAAGATTCATAAGATACCATTCCATTAAAAGCAATTTTAAAGGACTGCTAAAAAATGTAATATCATCAAATCGACAGTGATAGTGAAAAAACAATCGCAGCAAGTTTCATACTGGGAACCTTTAATACGTTTATTCATAGACATAGGAATTCTTGGAACAACAAAGGACGAAAAGTTTCGCTGCATTTACTACTCTAGGTGTGTGGTGTGTGTGTCTGTGTGCTGCGTGTGTGCGTGTGCGGTGCGTTTGTTTAGCATTATGTCCGAGGACATTTTCGGACAGAGAACAAAAAAAAATCATGACAACAATGGTCCTCGGAAGCCGGACAATAGTACGTCGAACAATGAATTTGTGCTTTATTCCGTCGGCTGTCCGAGGACGAGGGACAATAGAGGAACAATACCTGTCCTCGGAAGTAAAGCCATGTAAACGTGTGTGTGTGTGTGTGTGTGTGCGTAATTGAGTTTTGACAGACGTGTATCAATCAAATGTACGTCACGGACCGCCCTTTAACGTGGCCATGCGAGAGACCTGACTGAGATGGAACCTGGGTCCGATTAGAGTCAGTTTGTAGGCGAATATGTAAGAAGAGCTGCCCGTAGACGTTACCGCTCCTGATCCCTGAATATACAATACTAAAAAACCTTATTTAAACTTTACAATGATTTTCCCCAAAGATTTTAGATTAGTTTTATATTAAACACAACTCAATAAGAAGGAACTTAAAATGATGATCCGTCATGTGCTCCAGCGACATTTTCTATGGGCTTTTATGACGTCAATAATATAGGAAAATGGATAGTTTTGGGTGAGTGTAAAAGGGTTTGTGCAAAGATGAAGTAAGGAATCCTGTAACTAGGAAATTGACCACATAGCAATAAGCAGTTCGTAATTAGTGCATGGTACAAATGACCCTGATATGACCCCAGTTCGTACGCGCAAGCGTAATTTTTTTTGGTTGATGCACCACTTCTTTAAATAGTTAAATCATACTGGTGCGCGCACACGCACACTATGAAAGTTTATAAAGGTTAACGGTACTTAGTACAAATGACCTTTATCTGCGCATGCGTAGATTGTAATTATGAACTGGCTTATTGTCGCAGAAGCATAAGTCGTAAAACCCTTTAATAATTATTCTAGTCATAGGTAGACATGTTTATTAAGTAGTATTTTCCACTAAGAAAACGCTATACCTTGGGTGGCTCCGCAATGTTGATAGTCCCAGCTGCCTCGTGTTGCTCCTTCAGACTCTTCTCTTTACATCGTGCGCATGCGCGTGAGTATGTGTAGACAGCGTAGAGGGTGATAAGGAAGAGGGCGCCCCCTATACCGCATGCGATACCGAGTATGATCGTCGTAGACAACATGTTCCTCCTGAGTTAGATCTCTCGAGAAACTGATGGAAGATAAGCACAAAGGAAAATTAATGACATATATACTAAATGAGAAATATCAAGATTACGTTTCAATCCATTATCATATTTCATATAGCGCCATTGCATTACGAAGCGCTCCAGAATATGCCCCACATGTATACGTTTCACTCAAACAATGGTCGATCACTTTAAAAGACCAAGTGGAAGATGTAGCAATTATGAATGATCTCCTAGCAATATGGACAATCTAAATAAAGAGGTTTTCTGATCAAGTACAAGTACCTCCAAACAGAATAAGTTAGCACTGGCTGGAATGCTCCCCAGGGAGTGGAGAATGTGCATACACTGTGTGCGGGCGTGCCAGAATCCGATGACCAGGGTAATAATATATCTGTAAAGCGCTTAGAGACATCATTGATGTATTAGGCGCTATATAAAAACTGAATATTATTATTATTATTATTAGCACACTTTATGGGTATTTCATCGACAAAATGATGGACACAATACAGTCCGCTGAAGGGATACAAATTTTAAGAAATACTACTATTTTCTATATCTAAGAGCCAATTTGTGTTAATGAAATGCGGCGAAGATGTCCATCAATATAGCAATCCAGAGTTACTTGGTGATAGCTAGTGCTCACAATGGCAACAGGTTGAATATCCCCCATCTGAATTGGAATTCTTTGTTTTTTAGCAAAGTTCAAAGTATTTCAACACCATGAGACACTTCTTTACAGAAGTCAAATTCAAATATTCTGTGGTTGTTCATGTTGACCTATTACAATTGCTTGAAATAATAAATTTCACAACTTATACTCGGTTCATTCTGGTCAGAATAAATACTACAGTAGCGATAGCGTATACCGGGCAGTATTTATATACTTGCTACTTCAGCGAAATATATAATCACCACTTTTTTTCCAAACGATCTTAGTTATGATTTTTTTGAAAGACAGAGATCTAACGCAAGATTATATAGCAAACAAGCAACCATGCAAAATGAATTGTATTAGATCTTTAAAACGAAAACGAAAAAAAAAGAAAAGAAAGCAAATTGATGGTTTCATAATAACAGGAAATAGAAATATATTAAAAAATAAAGGTAACATATGAAGCGGTGCCCGCTTGATTGTGTAACTTACAGATATGATGTACATGTATATAATAACATTGGTATCTTACCCCACCCACATACGCCATCTAATTCATCTGTTTCCTAAATTCTTTTCAACCCATCTCGTTTGTCCCAATGGGAACACCAGATACTTCTACTAATATGTTATATCACACTAGAAACCTTTAAGAATTGCTGTCAGTCGGGAAATGTAAGAAGAAAATAACTAGCAATCTTGAGCATATTGCAGGAGAAAAAGGCGATTTCGCATGAAAACGATATCTTATATTTCCAAATTGTGGTAACTTCGATACCGTACTAATCGATTTTTCAGATCACTGATGATATTTTCAAGTAAATGGTTTTCCCACAGGACTTGAGAATGAGGATGTGTAGGAGGACATAAAAAAATGAGTTCAGAAAAATGAAATTCAAGTAGTTTTACTTGAAAACATATATTAGAAGAATATTGCTTTACATTTTCAGTTCATTCTCATATGCCTATGCGATGATACCGTAGTTTGTTTGTTTTTTCAACAAAGCAAGCGCTATTTTTTTTACAATACAATATACTCTTCAAGATTCAGATCATCTTCTTTTGCTTTTTTTTTTTTTTTTGCTATCTCTCCCTCTCACTCCCTCACTCTACTCTTTTTTAACCGAACAGTGTCTATCGTGTAAAAGTGTGGCCAAATCCATTGCACAGCACCATCTGTCGATCTAACTGTCCGTTTCAAGTTCCTATTTAGAAAATTACATTTAGGAGTCGGTCTTACCATAACACATAAAATCCCACTAATTCATATATCCGTTGGTTACCACCTGGCCTGACAGTCCTGTCTCCGTTTAATTTAGAGTGTCGGGAATGGCACTTTGCTAATGGCTTTCTGTGGATAAGACATGACCTAGATCATTTCCTTGTTTTATTTCCGTGTTTGTGTATTCTTTCTTGTACACAACATCATTATTTTGTTAAAGTTAAATTACCCCGCCCATTTTCCCTAAAATTCTTCTACTATTTAGATCAATTCATTGCATTATATATTTCAATCACATTCAAACAGGTATTGATATGCCAAATACCATTTATTTTATTAACAATAAAAGAGCAATGTATATAAACTATCTTGCTCAAGGGCATAGGTGCCGTACCGGGATCGAACACATGATCTTCTCATTTCAAGTCAAGTGTTTTTAACCACTTGACCCCGACACTGCTATGCCATCATCCCTTCAATACCGATACCGATGTCATTGTCTCCCCTTCTATTTTTATTCCTTCTCTTTCTTTTTTACCTCTCTCACTCTCCTCTTCTTTCATTTCTTATTAATTTCCCCCTTTCAGTGGGTTTTTTGTGCAATTAAACAATCTTTTCGTATCTTCTTGTTTAACGATGATATATATATATATATATATAACCTTTCATCAGTAGGGTAAAACTAACCTGTCTCACGACGGTCTAAATATCTTCCTGTTACCCCCGACCCACCCCACCCTCTCTCTCTCTCTCTCTCTCTCTTTCTCTCTCTGCTTTTATTATGTCTCTTCCATTCTATCCCTCGTTATCCAACCTTCCTAATTTGATCTCATTATGTCTGATTTCGCTAAAGGTAATTTTAGCATTTTTAAGGAATAAATCATGGTTTTCCGCACCGTAGAAGTTATAACATTACCACAAATTAAAATAAAAGACATCCCATTTCGCTGAGATCATCTATGCGTTCCTATTGAATCCATTAACTGCATCAAAGCCGGATGTCCCAAGGCACGCCGAACTTAATCCATCATAGATGTCATGTATAGTGAGGGAACGGGGGGAAACCCTTAGATGGGGGTGCATTATCGATATTGTATTATTATTATTATTATTATTATTATTATTATTATTAATCACATTAGGGAGATTATATACGGTACACACATGTGACGTTTAATAACCTGGTTACAGCTTGAAACTGGAAATGAAGTTTATAAAAAAAAGTAGAAATCTTGCTTTTACGTTTTATGGAAGAAACCAATCCAATCCGGGAATTTCTAGAGTGACAATATCTAGTTTTCCCAAAAAAAGGCTTGGTGAGACTAAAAAAATATTTAAATGGGATCCATGATTCACTAGAGAAAGACTGAGGTAGTGGTTAGTTGTGTGCGATTTTGAATACATGTAGGTATATGTCTTAAAGGAGAATGAAACCCTGGGGAAATATCCATTTTAATGAAAAGATAGTAAAGAGAGAAGCAATTTAAAAAACGTTCCATCAAAATCGGTTAAGAAATGAAAAAGTTGTGAAAGTTTGAAAAGTCTCGATTTACTTTCTATGGCGATCCTCAAATTGGCTATTTGCTTCAATGTGGCAGGTTTTTGTGGACAACTCTCCATATGTTTTGTACACAAAATTTCATATTTTCTCCATTATCTCTAAAGATGCTACTTGTCTCTTTGTGACCTCAACATATGTTGTGTAAAATACATTTTACCATGATATACATAGAGCTAAAAAAGAGACAAGCTGTACCTTGAGAGATAATGGAGAAAATATGAAATTTTGTGTACAAAACATATGGAGAGTTGTCCACAAAAACCTGCCACATTGAAGCAAATAGCCAATTTGAGGATCGCCATAGAAAGTAAATCGAGACTTTTCAAACTTTCACAACTTTTTCATTTCTTAACCGATTTTGATGGAACTTTTTTTAAATTGCTTCTCTCTTTACTATCTTTTCATTAAAATGGATATTTGCCCAGGGTTTCATTCTCCTTTAAGCTGAGTTTTGAAAGTGACAGTGAGATCACACGAGCAAAGTTACTGACCCCCCCCCCCCACCCCCCCCCCCCCAAAAAAAAAAAAAATGTCTTGAAACACTGAAAGGAAAAGAATTTCGTATCACCGCAAAGGGGAAGAATACGGGACGAATTTTTGTCTTAAATCAATCTTGGGAGAAAATCAATCACACGTGACATTTTGTAGAAGCTTTCCATCGAGTCCAAGCATCTCTGGCTCGTGGCGCAATGGATAATGGCATGAATCGATCGCATTGTTACTTCAGTGTTTTTACATCTGCCGACGAGAGGAAGGAAAGGGTGGCTGACACCCAACAAAGATTTCTCCTGGTACAAAAAAAAACCCAAACAAGATCTCTGCAAATCTCTGCAAATTTAGCCCAGAATTCACGATTCTTTTTTCTTTCTTTGGGTTTTTTTTCTTCAACCTGTTAGCAAAATAAATTTTGCTTAATATATTTTCCTCAAATTTTCTTGCTATCCATATTTGTTAAAATCTATCAAGAATTTTAACCTTTTTTAGACGCCCCTTCCCTCAGTCCCTTTCCCCTTTGGCTCCGAATATTTTCGGCAAATTTTCCTGGATGGATTTTTTTTAACCTGTCTGCAAATTAGATTATTTATATGACATGGCTTTCCTCGTTGGCTCCAAATATTTCCTTGTGTAGAGGTGTTGTGGTCTAGTGGATAAGTTTCCGGACTGTGAACCACAAGGTACGGGGTTCGAATCCCTGGCCCAGCACATCTACATTTGCCACACTCGACCCAGGTGAGGTAAATGGGTACCTGGCGGGAATTAGTTCCTTGAAATGCTAGAGCGCCGTAAGAGCAGCCATGCCTAAAGCCAGGGTAATTGTTGTGGAGCGCCAGGAGTGTCAAGTCTGAAAGAAATGTGGGCTATATAAGAGCCCACTATTATTATTATTTATTATTATTACCGGCAAACTTAACGACAAATTTAGTCAGTTGGACCCGATCAAATGAAGCTCCTTTATGACGGCGTGACACACTTGCTTCTAAGCTTGTACGAGACTTGCTTCGAAGACAATTGCTCCGCGAAAAATTTCGAACCGAATTCTTAACATTGTACTTATAACAATATACAACTACTTTCGAAAAATAAACTCAAGACAATTTCAATAGCCCTGTCTATCACCTTTAGAAATGTGCGAACATTACAGTGGTGTATTACATAATCCGAACCTGATTTCTATGGACAGTACAATAATCCTTTGAAATTTCCCTTGAGTTTATTTTTCGAAAGTAGTTCTTATCGAGCTGGCTATGTAAAACTAAATAGCAACATAAACCCTTACCCCTCAAAGTCCTGAGCAGTTGTCACCGGAGTAAATGTTGGAGCATCTTTGAGGATGAAAGAAAAGTTCAGAGGGGAGAAGGGTTTGAGAAGTTAGTCTTGATTACGTGATAAGAACAAGCCTCTCTGTAGATGAAAGGAGAGGATGTTGTCATGGAGACGCATCAATTAAGCAAACAAGAGAGAACGTGATGTCAGGGAAATACATGAATAACACAGGATCAAGAAAACCGACAAACAGGACAAAAACAAAAACAGAGAGAGTGATATGGTGTCGTACCAAGACAAACATCAGTCTAACGGTATAAAATAAAAAGCAGCAAGAGCAACAACAAAAAACGTAGGAAAGGGACAAGGAGAACTTATAAGAGGTCTTCAAAACAGTCAAATCTTATAAAATAGAATAGACGCTCTAATCAAGGTAAAAGACTTCGGATAACTCATCAACTCCTTCTAAGACATCATTACCTTTTGCAAGCCAAGATGAGGGCAAAATTTTAGCAAAAAAATAGTATTAACCCGAGCCAACATCATTTCCCCCCACGTACTAAGCTCAAAAATCATAGTTGTCACAAAAAGAAGGAAAGCAGAAGAAATCACCTCAAGGCAGATTTGGAATACTCAGACGTAACAATGGGATCGATCCCGCTATCATCCTTCATGCCACGAGGTATGATTAGTGCGAGAGGATGACAGATTTCTCTGAAATGAATCGGCCTGGGAAACAGTTTCCAAAACACAAAGGTGTAGTAATTATCTGCCCTAGAAAGCAGACTCGCGCTATAATCATTATCAGGGGCGAATCCAGGATTTAGCATAAGGGGGGGGGGGGACACACAAATGCAGGTTTGTCAACTTTTGAAAAGGTAGACCCGTATTTTTTGGTCTTGCCAGCTTCTCGAAAAGACGCTCAGGGGGGGGGGGGCAAAGAAAATTCGCCAGACCTCCAAATTCACTCAGTGGGGGGGGGGGGGGGGGGGGGGGGGGGGAGGGGTATGGGGTTCCAGTTTCCCTCCATAAATAATTCTTTGACAAGCAAAAATATATTTAGCAAAAATAAATAAAGGTTTTCATTCTAAAAGGGGGGCACAATCGACAAAAGGGCGGATCCTTTATTGGCAAAATGCATACTGTTCTTCCAAAGGGGGGGGGGCACGGGCGGAGAGTGCCCCCTCCCCCCGGATCCGCCACTGATCATTATTATCAGAGTCGAAAGTCTCCCACTAGGGATTGATACACCAAAGGGCGTAGTTGGTATAGAAAGCACTGTAAAATCAATTCATGTGTTGCTTGGTGAAAGAAAAATCGTTTTTTGGAAAGGGAAATGTCACAGGAGAGGCATATTGCTGGCTCCTAACGGAGATATAAAACATCTTATGTAGAGACTATGGTTCAGACAGATAATTTCAAATTCAAAACATTTTCCTAAAAGAGAGGGTAGGGGATCATGTCGCAAACGCCTTTAGAATAAACTTTTTTCTGAAGTAGTAAGTTAATGTGTACCATTATTACAACTGAAATATCCAAATTGGCTTCCGTTTCGAATAAACGCTAAACGCAACGCGTACTAACTATTCAGGTGTGATGTAAAGACCATACCAGTGCGATTTAATAAATTTTGTAATAAGCTTATTAAGCATTTATATGCCTGAAGTGAAATAAACAACACAACGGACTACAGTGAGCAGATAGACATGATAGAAGACGAATAGAATGTTGACCCGAATATTCATTGAGCAACGAAGGGGAATTGTGACAGGAATATGAATTAGTTACAGCACGCTTGTTAAATATTTTAAGGAAATGGAGATAGGAGAGAGGGGAAGAGACAAACAAACATATTTAGACTGACAGTGATAATGATTTGGAGAAACAGATAGATACAGAACAAATAAAGAGAGGATCAAGATCATAGTTTACTCTGTAAAAACTGTTCAAAATAATATACAAAACAATTGTTTTGTTGTTATGCGTTTAGGCCTATGTTTCTTCTTTCTGTAAAAACTGCACAAACTAATATGCGTAACATTGTTATGTTGTTATGCGTTTAGGCCTATCTATGTTTCTTATTTCCTTTCATTTTCCTTTTGATGCTAAGGTCAATCTCTTTTCCCTTGTTTTACTAACCTACAATCGTGACAGTTAATGTCATTTTAATGTCTTTTTAACTATGTAAATTCACTTGTAATTTAGCCTGCCGGCGACAAACAGTTGAATAAAATACCTTGAATTGAATTGAATTGAATTGAGTTACACAAAATTTCCCCTCACGCTTTTTCAATAGAGTGCTTTTTTCCAAAGTTTAATATTCCGAAGTTTCGTTGATCCGAATGTTTATTGTTACGAAAGGTTCGTTATTCAGAGGGTTCTTAATTCTGAAAATAAAATAGGGTTCGTAATTCCGAAAATGAAATAGAATCCTATATCATTTTTCGGAATTACGAACCTTTGCAATAATAATCCTATTTCATTTTTGGAACTATGAACCTTATTTCATTATGGTTTGTGAAGTTTGTCTTTCGGGATTATGAAGCTTCGGAAATGCAATATTGTAGGAAACAGACGGGTGTCCCCCGTGCAGCAGACCATTGTTAGCAGTCACGTGTAAAACCCGCGTTTTCAGGCATTAACCGGTCACCCGATCCTAGCTTGTACACCCTAGTTTCCATTCAACTGTCATCGCTATACTCACCCTTGGGCTTCAAGACTACACTCACATTTCCATTACAAAATAAGAGAGGGAAAATCTATGGCGTCTCATTGCCAGATCAAACGAAGATCAATGAAAGCATTAGACTTTACCATTTTAGAGCAATAGCAATAGCAGTAGCACATCCACAAAATGAGCTTGAAAACAGAGCCCAAGTAATATATCTCTTTTTTAATGTTGCGAAATAGGGCATTTAAAATATTTCTTTTTTACCACATAACTTATTTTTATGGATGTAAACATATTTTGGAACAAAACTCTTTAATTACTGTTTTAATTTAAAAAAAAAAAGGAGGAAGAATGAGGTCTATAGAACTGCAATAAACGGATTTATTCTTTCGTGGAATCGGTATTTTAACAGTTTAATACGATGATAATTTTATTCAAAATTTATATTGCTGAAACATGATATATATATATATATATATGCGTATGTATTTAATGTAAATACATAATTAAATGTAAGTGAGAAAACGCCCCCGTCCAAGCCCCATGACTGTTTATCCACTTTAAACTGCAGATGTGCAAATACCGGTTTTGAATTCCCTATTTACCCTCTTCACGGAGAAGGTGAGAGGAAAGAAACTACTTGAGTGATAACGAGAAGTTCGTTCACGTGAGTTGTACACTTGAACGGCATGTCACCCATAAAAAAAATCATGGTAGACCTGCATTGCCGCATTATACCATTTCTGTATAATCAGTGGCTTAGCCGAGGAAATGGGCACGTGCCCCCCGCCACCTACCCCCACCGACCCCCCGCCTCCTTTGAAGGAAGAAAATGGGACTAGAAAAAAATTAGAGAAAAGGGAGAGGAGGGAAGGGATTACACAAAACGTAAAATGACCGGTAGCCTGCTATTATTTACAGCAGAGATGCAATAAGGATATTCATTGCTACACAGAAAGTATCATTGTGTATTATATTAGGCTTCATGCAAGATGAAAGCTGCGTTGACCGCCATATTGCAATCCAAGATGGCCGGTGGCCGTCGTTACCTAAAAATAGCTATAAATCATTAAAACCCATCCTAGAGATTAATTTTGACGTCTATACCTAGGATTGTGTAATAAAGACATTCATTTAGACAACTTAATATGTGTTACTGCGGTGAGGAAACCTAGAAATCCAATAAAATGGTGTACAAAATGGCTGTATTTCTTGATATGACTGAAGTGGGTTACGCTATACGGTACAGATGTGCAAACGATAGGTTAAAATGTATATTTCTGTGGTCAGATTATTCAATGATACGCAAAATAGTATCACTGAATCATGTTGAGTGCAAAAAGGCAACGTGGCACCGCTTCAATAAAGTTGATATGATAGCCTTGGCTGCAAAACGCTTTGCAAGATTGCCATCATTTTGCCATCATATTACCATCCAAGATAGTTGCAGCATCTGCATGTAGTCATAAATCAATGATTAATCACCTGCCTTATTAACATTGTTGTATACATCTCCTGGTTAGGGGGAAGGGTGGGTATAAAATCCAACAAGCCTAGTTTAATTGTGCTTTAGCGGACATACAAATCCAGTATTGCGTCATAATGACAGCGAAATCCCCAAAATGACCGGAAGTAAGTTTCTATTAAAAACAGAATGCTCTTTTTTAATTGTAAAATATGTATACATGTAAAAATGTCATTATAGCTTTATAATTCCATATGGTATCAAAGACCCAATAGTATCTCATTCAAGGGGGCTTTCTTATTCTAAGATCAATGGAAGTGAACACAGCAAGAATTTTAGGATATTGGGGGCTTTTGGCACTCTGGGTAATGATATTGTACGATGTACGGGTCACAGAGATCAATGCCTGTTAACTGACGATGAACAAATTGACTCGGGTGGTGAACGTAAACATTACCCTAGCCCTAACTCTTCTTCCAAAAAAGATGAAAACAGAAACATATGTAAAACCAAATTATCATAGGACAGAGCAGCCGTTGAATACAACTGACCGACATCATATAAGGCCTGTCCTCAAATAGGATGACATAAAAATTTATTCTAAAATTCTACTAGGTCGTACTATAACCCTAATCTGTAGCTCTATTTATGTTGCAGAAGAGTTGTAACAATATGACAATAGGCCTAATTCAAAAACACATGCAATGGAATATCCAGCATAGTAGGGCTGATGCACCTCTTTCCACATTAATTACGCAGACCCAGAAATAGATTTCATTAGCTAATAAAATGCTAATAATATACTTTAATATAGCAGAGGTCTCTCTAGTGTACGTCAGATTACAGGATGTTGGCTTGAATATGCTGGTAAGCAAATGCCTTAGTAATAATTATGTTTTTATGTATTGTGGAAGGGATTGCAGAATTCGCATCACTACTGGAGAGTCAAGAACATAGTAATGTTGTTTGCAGATGAAACAACTTTGCTCGAGATAATATTACATCTGATACTGTTGACACAATCAAACCGGGATATCCACATTAAAGGGAGGAGGGGAAGGTTTAATAAATTGTAACCATATGACCTAATACATTTATAATCTTGCTGATATACTGCTAAAATTTGATACTTCATGAATCATAATGGTACTTTATTAATCATAAAATAGAGTAACAACATTTTGTGGTATTGGCTGTACAAGTACGGTACTCCATTATTAGTAGTAGTATTAGTATTATTACCATTATTATCATCATTATTATTAATCAATTATGTACTTTCAAACTCACTTTGGATACCGGTTTGTATAAAGGGCCACAGTGATATGCCTACTCAACAATACTTTTTCGTCCACTTCACACTTCCCGTCATTTTTAGATAATTGGCGGACATTTTAAACGCCATCTTGGATTGCCAGGTACACATTGTAAGTGGTCTGAATGATTTTTTCGACCCACAAAACCTAGGTATAGACACCAAAATTACGCCTCTATGACACATATGTCATTTTTGGGAACTAGTGGCCATCTTTGACGCCGTTTAGAATATAACCACTTTCCGGATGTCCCATTTTCTTACATTTTTAGTATGTAGTTCCTGACGTCAAACTCCACCGAAAACCGTTGAAAAACCTTTTCTTGCATTCGCGGGGGGGGGGGGGTGGATACTTTTCCCCATAAACTGACCCGCCTATACCGCCCCGCCCTTCCTTACAATCCTGAAGCTGAGTTTGTATGACCTTTAAGTTTCCGAATCCTGGTTACGAACTCTGAAATCCAGGGGTGTCGATCCGTGTTCACGATTGGGGGGGGGGGGGGGTGACCGGCAAGGGAGTGAAGCCAGTTACGCCCCACCCCCCCCCCCCCCCCCCCCGAGTGGCCAAACTTATCTACGTTAGCGTATCGACACCCATGCTGAAATCAGTTAGTCTAATGTACTGTGATCAAATCTGAAATGTGGTTTACCTATATAGAAAAAATACGCTACATGAGAGCCGACATCAGTGAAATGAGACAGGTTCAACAAATAGAGGTTATCCACATCGTAAACAAGCAAAACAGAAAATAAATAACACAACATCGAACCCATCAGAAACTGTGACTTTCCTGTTTATTTCAATGGGGCATACGTATACATTAGACACGCTTTCCGCCTAAATCTGTGGGGGTATTTTTAAAGCGAAAAGTTTTACAAAATGTTAACCGATATGATTATTTTAAAAGGTTTATAATCCAATGTAGGGTACTGTAGGGATTAGGTATTATAGGGGGTTTAGGGGGTAAAGAAGTGTAGAGGTGTCGTGGTCTAGTGGATACGTCACCGGACTGTGGATCTCATGGTCCGCGTTTGAGTCCCGCCGCGACACTAATGTCCTTTGGCAAGACATTAATCTACATTTGTCACTGATAGGACTTTATTCCTCGAATGCTTTCAGTGCCTTAGGGCAGGTGGGCTAAAGCGAGGGTAATGATACTCTGGGATGGATACGTGCGCAATATAAATGTAGCTATTATTATTATTATTATTATAAATGGATTATTAACCTATTGACTACTGCATTATCATAAGCTTTCATATAAGATCGACCCAGTTTCCGTACGCAATAGGTACAATGAAACAAACCAATGCAAATTATGTACAATGTTTCAATATGGCACGAAAAAGAGACATGATAACGAAGCTTTTCGACCTGCACTCATCAGGTTATCACGCAGGTATATAACAAATTACTTGAAATCAACTATATTATACTCGGTAAACCCGGACGCAACCTAGACGCCGTAATTTCAGAACAATCGCAGAGCTTGGACGAACTCCTTTTGTCTGCACAGAAGAGGTTCATGCGATTGAATGTAAGCGGCTTCCAGAAAGCGTAAATGCGCTGAGCTTCTGGCCCGGGACATAATTGAGAATTGGTCGTCGGCATAGCTTTGTGCGCAAGCTGGATTGTTCAGCAAGTGGAGACCAATCGCTGAATCGCATTTGGCTATCTTTGGTCTGTTAGCGTGCATTTCAGATTTGCAGGCACGGACGGGCTGCGTGCGCTGATTGGTTGTACGGTTCCGAATAGTCGAGGGGATGTGTTGTTTGATGCGATCAGCCAACCGCTGAGAAGTACGGCCCACGTACCTGGCATCGCACCGGCACTGAAATTGGTAAATAACATTACTCAAGTGGGGGGGGGGGGGTAGTACATGTTTGATCTGACTGGCGTATTTGCCCCACGCTCGCTAACATTTTTGTTGGCTTTCATGAAATGCGCCTGCTACAGAACGCCACCGATCTTAATATAGTCCCGCATGTGTATTGTCGGTATGTTGATGATACGTTTGCAATTTTTGACAACCGCGCAGCGTGTGAGGTTTTCCTTACACAACTGAACCGGCTCCATCCCGCGCTAAAATTCACATGTGAAATTGAACTGTCCAATGCGCTCCCATTTCTCGACGTTCTCGTGGAGAGAAGTGATGGGAAATTTATCACATCCGTCTACCGCAAGCCCACATTCACCGGGCAATACACGAGATGGGACTCGTACAGTGCAACTTCATACAAGATTGGGCTCATTAGAAACTTAGTGTGCCGCGCCCTTAGGATTTGCTCTGCGGGCAAACACGCAGTGTCACGTTGCTATTACGCGGTTTCGACACGCATTGTGTTTTCTACACACAGGATGCTACCGTCAACTAGCAAGGATGTACTACCCACCCCCCACTTGAGTAATGTTATTTACCAATTTCAGTGCCGGTGCGATGCCAGGTACGTGGGCCGTACTTCTCAGCGGTTGGCTGATCGCATCAAACAACACATCCCCTCGACTATTCGGAACCGTACAACCAATCAGCGCACGCAGCCCGTCCGTGCCTGCAAATCTGAAATGCACGCTAACAGACCAAAGATAGCCAAATGCGATTCAGCGATTGGTCTCCACTTGCTGAACAATCCAGCTTGCGCACAAAGCTATGCCGACGACCAATTCTCAATTATGTCCCGGGCCAGAAGCTCAGCGCATTTACGCTTTCTGGAAGCCGCTTACATTCAATCGCATGAACCTCTTCTGTGCAGACAAAAGGAGTTCGTCCAAGCTCTGCGATTGTTCTGAAATTACGGCGTCTAGGTTGCGTCCGGGTTTACCGAGTATAATATAGTTGATTTCAAGTAATTTGTTATATACCTGCGTGATAACCTGATGAGTGCAGGTCGAAAAGCTTCGTTATCATGTCTCTTTTTCGTGCCATATTGAAATTTTGTAGTACCAAGAAATTATTTATGTACAATGTACACTTGTAGAATGTCAGGAAGAATGGCTTCTGGTGTCTTAGCACCTGTAAGAAATGCCAGATTGAGTCGAAAAGTGAAAACAAAGTTAAGAACCCGTGAGAAAAAGGCGAACTATTTTGTCCTGATACTGGCGTAAAGCCCTTAATAGGGTTACGTTAAATTACGTTATCTTTATCGTAATTGGACAAATGTGAGAAACGCTTTAGTATCTACCCAATTCAATTATTCATAAGATATTGCATTTATACAGAGCGTGATTCTTGGTTGGTAGTGAAAGCCAATATTGTATAAAATCCCTGCCATTTAGATTAGCAAGAAGGAAGATATTTCAATCAGAAAAAAAGGGTGATACGAAAAGTAGGGGAATAGATATATCTAGGTTTTTTAATTTACCATTTTCCCTTGTCCACCGTTACTTGATATACATATGGTAGGGCTGTTGTCTTGATTGATTCAATCAGGTTTTTAAAAAAATCTAGCATTGAATTTCAATTTTAAGGTTTGTTTATCATTTTAATTTCGATGGATTTAGCCCCTTTTGGAATGAAACCTTAGTTGATTGTCTTTTTCTGCACATTTTAACACCTTTAACAATCGTAATTCAACACGACACACATTTTAGGCCTTATCTTTTTAGATTTTCATTATTTTGTTGATGAATTGAAATTATAAAAATTAAATAATTTCTCATCTTTTCTAAGGACAGGGATTTTTCGACGTTTCATTGCAAAATGAGCTAAATCCGAAAATATTCGTAACAATATTAAAACTCAGTATAATCTTATCAAATTTTTGCACTGATGATCTAGACTGGTAACCGCACCATATTGCGCAAAAATCTTCAAAAATAGCTTTAGGGAATGTGGTTAAATGAGCAAGTCCCCTTAATGACAATAGTGGATCTAGCTCC
This sequence comes from Heliocidaris erythrogramma, assembly GCA_025617745.1. Classification (NCBI taxonomy): domain Eukaryota; kingdom Metazoa; phylum Echinodermata; class Echinoidea; order Camarodonta; family Echinometridae; genus Heliocidaris; species Heliocidaris erythrogramma. Next base: position 41,304,955 of record CM046873.1, on the reverse strand, counting down.
ATTTGGAATGAAACGGTTTTGGATTTAGCTCCTTATGGCATGAAACCTAAATCTGGAACCATCTATTTTCAACTTTCAAAAAAGTAGTTTTTTAATGCGATATAGTGCACGAAATGCACATATTTATCTTTAAAAATCAATTTCTGTCAAAAAGTGATTTAACTCCTTTTTGGAATTAATATTTCCAAATAGAGAAAGAGACAGGGAGCAAAAGAGGAGACACAGAGGGAAGGAGGGAGATAGAAAGAAAGAGAAGCATTGATTTCATTTTCACTCAATGTGTATAGACTGGCTGAAGGCAGGTAGTTGTTATGATGCAGACATAAAGACAAGCAAAATTAGCCGAACATTTTTGGTAAAGGTTGTACCTTTCAAAGATGATTGAGACAAATTGATTCACAATGTGGAGCATGTATTGCAGTCCGATGGTAGGTGAGATGGGAAAGGTTTCAATATTATATTAAGTAAGCAGACTGCATATCTCGCCACCATCTTTACTTTTTATCCATCAGATTTCTCTTTTAACTTATTCGCTTTTAATATTATCATTTAGTCGTGGGTGTATCAAGCATTGTCTAAAAGAGGGACAAACCTTAACCTTGGAAGTCTACTAAATCTGTGAAATGTGCAGCGCATGTGTACATATTTTTTTCAATAGGGGCCGGTCATAGTTCCCACATTGGTTCCGACTATGCTTACTTTAAGAAATTGTAAGAGACTGACATAGCTAATTGCTGTTAAGAATTAACATTTCCTTGGTCAATTTGAGGCAGATGTCCGGAGTATACCCTCAAGAGATTTCTTTATTTACACGCAATTAGAAAAGAACAACAGAAAATTCTCAGGAAATCAACATAATATGAGACCAAAAATAGCAAACTGTACGATTTTGATTAATCATAAGGTAATTATATAAAAATGAAAGAGTTTTATTGTAGGCCTATATTTCAGAGGAAAGCTCAACCTTGCAATAGTCCTAATATCCATATCTTCTGCTTCATGCAGTCCAAATGTTTCCCTCTCTCCTGTTTCATTGTCCCTCTCTTCCAGGTTTCTGTTTTGCCATCACCTTCTTAGCAGATAATTGAAACAGGTCGTATATACATGGTATATATATATATATATTTTTTTTTTTAATTTCATATATTTTATTTCATATTATATATATGTATATTATTTCATATTTAGTTAACACTTTGCCTGCAGGTTGGAGGGTTTTTCCATGCCGACTTTAGTTTTCTTCATCATAAACAAAAGGTTCAGCTCGGAGATAAGTAAGAATATCTAAAAGAGAAGTAAGTAAAACTCTGTGGCCAACGATATCTGAATTTCAAAGAGATAATTACATTTCCAGAAGGCTCATTTTCTGCCCTTTCATATATGATACCTCAATCGGGAAAAATGAGCCGGGGATGACAAAGCTCTGTTGGTGTAAATCGATGAATGCATTTCCATAATTAATTAAAGGCTCCAAGATCGTCCCAATTCTGTTACCAGAAATACTAGTTGCTCTGTTGTTAACTGCATGGTCAAGTAGGTTACTGAAAACGTACCTCATTATCAATCAGCTTTTACGATTTTGTACTCACCACTTTATTTTGTTGACGATCAAACTTGCATGAAGTATTTCGTTTGATAAATCATGGAAATGCAAGCATCACTTTACACCAACAGAGCTTTATCATCCCTAGCTCAATTTTCCCGACTGAGGTGTTGTAGAAATGTGATTATCTCTTTGAAATTGTCTTTATTCACTCATGCGTGAAGTATGTATCATATAAGTGGCATCAAATGAAAGAAAAGGATCCAAGCTTTACAAATATGTGTCATTTATTAATCATAATTGTGATTAAGATATGATTAAACATCGATAAATCTCGGTTTTTCTGGGACGCACTGTATATACATGTGTATAATATATATACATGTATATATATATATGGGTGTGTATATATTATAGTAAATTTAATGTTCTGCTTCGGAATATTAGAAAATAGAAGATAAACTCGAAATCAATAAAGAATTTTCGCCCATAGGGCTTCATCAGGAAATATATATCTATATGTAGCTTCATCTCGCTCGCTGCAGGGGAAAAAACTCTTTACAAACTAAGCAAGCGCTGTGTAGTTCACATTGAAAGTCTTATTTATACTTTCTTTGGTATGAAAAATAAACAGTATACTAAAGGACAATAGACCCTTTGTATTCACCACTTGGGCATCGATCAAAAGAGAATTCAATAAACATAATACCATTTGGGAGTAAAAACCAATGAATTTGTCACACAATACGAATATAATAAGGCATACTACAAGGACAGATTGATATTCGAATGGGCACAGTTTACTTGCTAAATAACGGTGTACATTTTGCTTCCTCTCACACTTGCTAAATATTTGTAAAATCTGCGAGAAAATATCATCCCCATTATTTTCCTACATTATATAAATTTGCAAAGTATGATCAACCTTCCCGGATTTTTTTTTCGGGGTCGGGCAAATATCCCATACTCCTCCCTTGGCTATGCCAATGATCGCCAAAGATGTCATGTAAACTACCAACGACATCAAAGCGTAGGAGACAACCAAAAAAATGTTTTTAAATTTAGTAGTTAAAAAACCTGTTTAGCCATTAATTCATTTGCAATTAATGCTGTCACGTGAACACTGAAATGAAAAAAGAGAAAACCATAAATAAATCAGACTATAATTTCAATATGAACAAAAAGAGTGCACTTTACGTATTTCATTTTCCTCAGCATAACCAAGCAGCCCCTTTATTTTTCCGGGTCGGTTCACGTTGCGGACAAAACTCTGTCGTCACCACATCATAATCTCAGCTCTATAATACAAAACAAGACGAATAATAAAGAACGAGGAAGGCTCTCGCATTGAGGCCGTCTTTATTTCACGTTTTAATTGAAGGGAGTTTTGACAGCTATTCATCGTATACCGTTGGATGACAAGCCAGGATAAGGGGGGGGGGGCTGCATGTCATATTTAGAAATTAAGTAACTTTCCATAGCGGGTCTTAAGCTGTTTCTCATAATGGATGAATTTGAGATATGAGATGGATTACTTGGCAATATGCAAGGAGCAATAGTGGACTTCTTGAGGCAGTTGGATCTGATATGAGGTTGAAATGTAGGTCATTTCAAGTGGCTGCAAAGTGTGGGTGAGCGTGTATTATGCGCGCGTGTGTGCGTGTGTGTGAGCAGGCGAGTGTGCGTGGATGTGTATGTTGCGAGTGTAAAACATAGAGAAGGGGAGACGAGGTAGGAAAGAGGCAAGGGCACAAAGGGAGAAAGAAAGATAGGGAAACTTTTAATTTAACCTTTTAATTTAAAAAGGTATATATGTCTCTGCTCTTTTGTTGGTACCAATATCCTCGTTATAAATATATTCCAGACAACCTTTATATACACAAAAAATATATTATAGTGTATGGTTCTAGAAATGGGATTTGAAAATTCATGTAAAATTTGTAGATTACAGAAAAGGGGAGTGATTTAGTAGTGGTACAGGTAAGAGGAAATAAATTCAGATTACTCGCCTAAAACATAGCTAAATACATGACTATGATGGAAAAATAGCAGCCTGATGAAGGTTTGTTGATAGCAATAGGATCGATGGCATGGGGAAAAAAGTTGCACAATTCATCGCACATGCTGACTCTCACCCAAACAATTTAAACGATCTTATAAGCGACATCTCCTTGATTCACAATGTTAAATGTACTAGATTATTGTATATGTTTCCCTTTCTTTTCTTCTTTCCTTTCTTTAGTGTTATGAACTTCTGTACACTTGATATTCTATCATTTCTTATAATTCTGTTTTTATGAACTCTGTATGAAAGGGTCATTTTTAACAAGCCTATATTTGTTCTTTCTATGATCCCGCCACTATTATTTATTATACTGATTTATATTGATTTTCTGTAATATGTTTTTATGGTGGAAATAAATGATTGATTGATTTTCTTCCGATAAAAATCTATTGCGAGAGAAAAAATAAGCCATGTAATGATCATACAAATGATCGGTAAGCTAGCATTAATCCCAGGTAGTCCCTGTCAAATAACAAATTTCTTCATAAATTCGACCAGTTCTGTCATAGTTCTGTCAACATCCAAATAGGGGTTCTATCAGAATGGGCAAATATCTTGAAAACGATGTTCAGGGGATAATGATAATTATTTTCGCTGAAATTTGGTTTTGCATCAGGGTCGATGGTAATTAACCACTTGCAAATATTGCACCAATTATCATAATTATGGACCTTTTTACGAAAATCACCATTTTGGAAGATAATTAACATTCTAACACAACTTTTGGAAATATTGGATGAATGAATAACTCGAATCTATTAAACAAAGCACGTCCAACTTGAAAGGAAAATAAAACAGGCATACGACTTGACCCCGTCATTGAGCAATGAAAGTGCTCAGTGCATATTTACTAGGCATTAGTATTCAAACGTTTCAAGGGTATTCAAATGATCTACTTAATGGGTATTTAGATCCTTAAGTGCCATTGAGAAATCGTATTTTAAGTCTTGATAATCCGTCGTCGATTTATATTTTGTTCGTGCAAAAAGCGTAGGCGCCAATGAGAGTATGAACGAGTCTTCACTGCACCAGCCTGGGGCTATCGTCCTGGTAGTTTTCAAGACGTTTAACGTATATAACAGGAAAGACAGTTTGGTGCTAGAAATCATACGCTGGGTACAGAAAGCAATCACTTAAGTAATTAAAAGGAAACGTAAACAGTTTTAATCGTCACGTTTGGAATACGTAGTGACAATATAAATGATTAATTTATACGGTGACATTTCTTCATGTCTGCATCTTTTTATTTTTATCTAATCTTACAGACTCATTTTAGATATAAGATACAAGTTAACTATATCCACACTGCGGTGTAAAGTTCGCCCTATAGCGCCGAATTATATCCCGACGCCGAGAAAAAGCTTTTTTGTATTCATAAATTCTCACAAATACATTCGGAGCGTGTGTTTTGTTCTCTATATTCAATCTTCGATTTGTTGATCAACTTTAATGAAATCAACGTCAACACAACAAAACAATGAGAAAGATATAATTACAAATTTCAGGGGAACGTGATTCCTTTTTCATTAAACACTGGGTGTTAATTTGTTGGGCATACTGGGTGTCACTTGAAGCCAAAGCACCTTGCAATTTTCACTGTCACGCTAAGTGAGGCTAAAATAGCTTGAAGCCAAAATCACACAGTATCAGGTGATACCAAGCGCTATTAAGAGAATACGTCAAGGTAGTGTTAATTTACAAGAAAACAATTGTTTGGGTTTCACCTAGCAAACCTAATCAAGAACTGCTAACGTGAAAATGCATATCTTAGTTATAATCATTATAGAAATGCTTATTATATATAAGTATTTTTAGATACGATATTTAGTTGTACATTTTTGAAATATAGCTGGTATAGGTTTTATGCAAGCCGAGTTCCTTGTTTTCCTCGTTTCGGTTACACTCTAGGGCTATACCTACAGAATGAAATGATCATATTTCACTTTTCCCTGATAAGAGCTGCCCTGATATTGCTTCGCAAAATGTTCGTAACACACCCCCAAGTTAATATTAGAAAGATATTTGGAATGCACAGTACGTTTTTATGGTCCTCCACAAAGTCTGGTAGATGGAGTGGAGCCTCTTTGTCTAAACTACGATGTGAATTCTGATTCTTCTTCTACCTTTTTTTTTCCTCCCCCTTTTTGCTTTTACAAATTGTATATGAATTCTCAAATCCAATTTCTAGAATCACACAGTAAAATATCATTTTTTTTCTATGTGTATGTAAATGCTATCTGGAATATCTTTATAACAGGGTTCTATGTACCAAAAATAGAATATAAAGACAAAAGGTACCCTTTTTATATTAAAAGAGGACTCGATACATCACAGTTCTTTAAGAAAGGAATGACTGTGACAACAAGTTGTCAATAATACTTGGAATATGTCAACTTGCTGTTGTCGCATATTGGTTTTTTTTTATTACTCTCTTATTCAATGTGTAAATGGCAATTTTCCAAGCAGAATGAATATTATGTGCATTATAATACTTACATAAAACTTAGATGGTGCTATACAAATGAACAGCTGGCCTGAAGCCTGAAGTTTATCAATAAGCAAGAGAATTATTGGCGTATCTCAAGAATCAACCGCGCAAATGAAACACAGGTTACCAGGCTTACGTCAAAAACACCTGCATACTATTGAAACAACTTTAATTCAGTTAATTTCAATTTGATTCAATTCTGCAGTTCATGCAAAAGGTACAATACATGTCATTCATGCTACATATGCAGAGGAAAAATAAAGAAGCAATGTTATACAAAATTTAGAATGCACACATGAAGAAAGTTTACTGGGATACAATAACGCCATATGGATAAGTGGACAGATTTCATTAAGACAAGATATATTGGAATGTTTAGTTCAAGGCATAATTCTTATTGACTTATAAGACTAACGGACCACGTGGATCGACACACATTGCTATTAGCAAAACGATTAATCATTCCAGAAATATACCGGGAAAGGTAAATATTTGCACTGTCAAGCAGCATGACTAGTCCAATTCAATTCCTTGATAATGTAAACATGTCATAAACTCACTTGAGACAGTCGAGTGGAGTTTTCTTGTATTGATCACTACATCAAACAATACAAATTGTATATATATATCTTGAAATATTTCATTTCATTTTCATGTAAATCTGTTCATTTTGTAGCATGTGCAGTATATCCTTTTTTTTTAGAATGTTTAAATTATTCACTAAAAAGTAGTTTTAAAAGCTTGATAACTGCCCCTTTTCGGATAGTAATGTCAGTATTTATTCTTATTTGTACGTTTAGCTTAACGAAAGAGAAGAAAGACAAAAGTGAATAATTGACATGGTTGAAGAGAAGATAGACTAAGGGCAGAGCAGATGGACGGACACTTATATCAATATATTGAGAAGGTGCCAAAATGAAAACAATCAGTCAAAAGTGTTATTATTAGATGATAAATTGTTCAGTTAATCAACGTGCTCTGTCCGCTCCTTTTGTTTTTCTCGTTGATATAGTATGGGGAGAGATGATAAGCACTTTCACTGTCGGAAAGAACACAGTGTCCCACAGTGTATTCACGGTGTGTTCACATAGTTGATTCTGTGAAGATGTGATTCACAGTGTTAAAACGCCCGAATTTAACAGTGTGGAGATGATTTCATACTGTGGACACCTCCACAGTGTCGTTTACCACAGAGTGTTCACATGTTCACATAGTGATGTTCGATTACACAGTGTGAATTAACTCGCTCACAATGTGCAGATGTGATTCACAATGTTAAAACGCTCGAATTTAACAGTGTGAAGATGATGTGTTTCACACTGTGAACACTGTGGGACACTGTGTTCTTTCCGGCAGGGTTGTTTCATTAATTACATTTAGATTGCTAAATGTAATACCCTTTTTTTCTGAGAGAAGAAACCCAATAATGGTTGGAATACAATAATATTGACAATATCAAAATATTTGGAGTTCTTTTTTTAACAAACAGACTGTTTGAAACTTTCCATAGCTGAATTTACTACACTATGAGTAAATTAGGGGGAAAATGTGATGAAAAAAGGTCAGCTGCTTCGTACGGATTTCGTAATAAATGCCATCGTTTTTATTTCTCTATAAAGAAAATATAGCAAAAACTGCAGCACATGAAACTTTTCATGTAAAATCAATGTAAACAAGGTTTCATTTATTTTGTGTGTGCGCTGGATTGCAGATTGATAGAATGAAAGTGAACCTGCTCTTTAAATGAAATCTAAATGGATTATTTTCTCTCATTGATGCGTTTGAAGGTTATAACATTGTTATTCTATATAGGATTTGACTGAAGAGATCCAATGTACCCTTCTCCATTACACGTTCGGTAACAACAATACAAAATCTCGATTTCATTACTTATAAACAAAGAAAACTAAACTGAACTGAAATTGTATTTATTGCACTAAAACACTTTCGCACCCCAGGGCTGAATTAAAGTAGAATTAACGATTTGGAATACATATATAAACATATTATAGCAAGTAACGACTAATGTAAATAATTCATTAGAATCCTAAATCTATTGGGGTTTCAATGATGGAAGAAAAATGATTAATGAGTAAGAGGAAACAAGAATGCAGAGTGGATAATATGATAGTTGAGCTAGATATGAATTAGAAGTAATGAAACATCGATAGTAGCAATGAACATAATCGCAATGATGAATATTAAAAAAAATAACAGAAATAGAATTTGTTGAGGTATGGTCTGCAATGATTGCAAAAGCTAAAGTGTATTGATTGATAATGTTTAACCATTCCCTACAGCTTTTATGCAAATATTAGTCAAATAATTACAAGCATGTATAAACTCTACCAAGTGTTTATTACTAATGGTGGGAATGTTCCACATGGTGCTGATCGAGTATCGGGTTCAAAGTATACAACACAATGAAAGGCATGACATTGCCTCGTGACGACACACCTATATTTAATGGTGCTGATGATGGTGGTTTATTCTCCTTCTCAGTACTATGGCTTAAATATACATTGCACATGTTTCACAGAGTCAATCGATTTTCAGAATTCGGGGAGGGAGTTCCAGCACCCCCCCCCCCCCCCACACACACACACACACGCACATGACGGACACCTGTGCTCCATCCATTTCTCCTATGCCAGTCACACCAAAGTGACAAACACGAGACCGATAACAGACAGAACAAAATATTCTATTACCCCAGACTGCCCGGAAGCGGTTGGTTTGGTATCGGTGAGGAATCAGTTTGGCAGTGTGAAGCGACCCATTATTTCCATTGGGCCGCAAGAGCAGGGGTATAGTCTGTGTACTGCGGAATGAGTTATTATCCAATCATTTTGAAAAAGGCAAATCGCTAATTAAGGTTGTAACGACGAGAGCGAAATGTATACGTCATTTGATTTAGTGGGCCAGACTTGAAGATGGTAGGTCTAGACTATCTCGCAGCTGATTAGGTTACGCATTTGCTGGGGATTGGCGGTATAGTTCCACCCTGTAGCCATATGCACTTTACATCAGAGAGTGATTTGGTTGAATTATTCATCATTGACGACCCCTCGGTGTATATCATCCGTTATTAGCATTTAGATTAGATTATTCAAACACTTTTAAATATCCAATAGACAACAATGTGTAACCATAGAAGACAAAGCTTTCTTTTTAGATTCTTTTTCTTACCCCATCATGAAATTTTCCAATTTTTTCCCCCAGCAGTTTAGAATATCCAGATATGCCAAATGATAATCATTGAAAATGTAAACTATGTCGATATTTTATTTTATCCTCCTCTCTTCATCCCTATTTCTCTCTGTATCCTCTTCCCATTCTCTCTCTCATTATTTTTTTAATTATATTTTATCTCAAAGGGCTTTCATGCTGTCAAGCCTCGGCTTATTATGAAAACCCTCTTGTTTGATTTCTCTTTCTATAATCCTACTGTTAGCCTTGTAGTTTAAGATATATTAATGTCATAATGTTCCATTGTATTGTATATCGCATAATTTGTATAACGTATGAATTGAGAAATCCACCAGAAATAAATAAATCAAATAAATCAAATATCTATAAATGTCAATTAATTGGTGCGCACAGTTTTTGCGGAATCGAACCGGCTTTGAAGAATGAAGGCGTACTTTTGATTGAATGAAACTCAGCTGTACATCTACACTGAGCTTACCACTTTATCAAACTGATTTGTCTCTTCTGATATGAAAAAGCAGTTGATTTCCATTGTAACTACTTTGAATTCACAAATGACACAAACTAACATTGCTTAAATGTTTAATTAGTTTAAAACGAGGCCACATAGTCACATGATAGGTAACGATCACTGAAAAGTGATCGGAGATGATCAATGTTACCTATAGGAGAAAAGGGAGTTTACACAGCTCGTTAATCATATCCTAACTTAGGTTAAGCAACTCATTTAACTCAAATAACTGTATATTTTCCAAACTGAAGTTGTTGATTTTATTGCATAGTTCTTCACCACCGAGTCGGTTTAGAACATAGATCCATATAGACCTCCTGAGATCCAGGTATTCCAATATTTACATACTTCCATCTAAACTACTCAGAAAGGGAGCTCCGATGCCTTTCTTGCATATTGACTTATCAATCGTCGTCTACCTTTTGGGATCTTGCATTCATCAACTCGGCAACGTTTGTAAGCAATGATGTGCGGTATGTTTAGCAGCTCCAGGCACGTCTCTATAGCAGTGGGAGTGAGCTGAACTTATCGATTGTGAGGTAATATCAACCAGGTGTATACTATGGTGGTTTTGAATTCGGAAAATGTCACGAAGGGCAAAGATATCTAGCAAACAGGAAAGATACTTTGTAGACCAACCTATGTCACGTGACCGACCTCATCGGGACAATCACAAATCCAATTCAAGAAAATTCAAGGGAATCTTGATTCCCCCATGAAAATTTATGTCCGAAAATTTGTCAATAACAATGGTAATCATAATCATAACTTATTTTATATTGCCTTTCCAATTTAAAGTAAGTGATCAAAGTGCTCTGTTGTCATTACCAGGCCATTAAAATGTATGTTTTGCCCTCCACTGGGGAGCGTTCCAGCCAGTCACTACTCTACAGGCGTGTACTTGCTATTCAGTCCGATTGATGTTCACATCCTACCGGCTACCCATTCAACACCTGTGTTGAGAGAAGCAATGTAGATGAAATGCCAGGCTTAAGAACTCATGTTTTAATGTCATCCTGAACTGTAGTATGATATCGAATCCTAACCAAATACTTCATAGCGCTGATCTTCTTGAAAATCTCCTTGAAAGCCACGGATATACTAAAAATTACTAACGCGACAGATATACATTATAGGACAAAACTGTATTCACAGACAGGATGTCCCTTTCTACAGGATAACGATCCGGCTTTCCTGAAATGTACTTGCAAAATAGTTTGGCATAATAAGTTATTCATATAAACAACCAGACTGAATTCGATAAAATCCTATGAGAATTTCATTATACTTCATAACACCTTAGACATGTTAGATACATCTCTCGTAGTAAAATGCGACTCCCTTTGCTATGGCATTTGCTTCGTGAATGAAATACACCACGGTGGGCGTTCATTCAAGATTTTCGCTCTTTCGATAGCGCAATGATTAACATAATTGTCTCTCAAGATACTTCACCATGTCATAAATATTTATTGAAATAGCTGATTAGAAATAAAGTCGTTCTTCTGTACATTGAACAGATGCGTGGCTATATCACGAGTTTCCCCCTTCAACTTACAAAATGAAAAGAGGAAAAAGGTTTATGTTTATGAGTAAGGAAAATTATACACAAGTCTTGAAAATCTATCACAATATCCTAAGCCTCTCTACTGCCTTGAGTGTGCGCATCGAAACTGAAGAGCATGTTGGATTTTTTTTATTTTTTTTTTTGGGGGGGGGAGAGGGGTTTCATTTTTTTTAATTTTTGTTCATCTTAGTATACATGAGAAAACTTATCATTATATGGAAAATACAATGCATGTTAAAATAAATTAAAAGTGTCTCTTATATTTTAAAGGTGCATGCACCAGTAAAGAAAATACTGTTTTTCGGTAATGGAACTGAAAGGCTAAAAATATTAATATTCTAACGAATCTAAAGGGGTGACAGAAAAAAATGTTCTTTTTAATAGTCCTTTAAGTTTAAACAGACACAAACGAAACATTAACATCTTCGGTTTGCAGGTTGAAACGATGACATAGCTTCTTGTAGCTTCATGAATTTCTACACTTCATTCTTCGCAGTGTTGCACAAGGCCTTCTACGTCATCACGCTTCATCACCAACGGAATTGAACTTTCTTATTCAATAAGCATCGATGAATACCTAGCGAAATAAAACATGAAATCTCTAGCATATAAAACAGGCCACTCATACCGAGTGGTAATTGCGAAGGCTTTCCAATCGAACTTCGGAGTCGAGATTTAGCCGGAGGCAACCTTTCATGAGTAAAGTAACGTTACAACCATGGCATGGAAGTTCATACCTTACTAGCCCTTACAAATCTTAACCTTTCGCATGGACAGAAGCGCAATTTTCATGGGTCGTATAAATGGTTTTTCAATCCTAGTTTTTGGAAGGTGCATCGTTTTATTTTGAGGGAGTCTTTGTAATGTCCAATGGTGCATGGATACTGTAGCTATAGTCATGCCATTATAAAATACGTTTATTGCCAATAATATATCCTGGCTACGTCATCAAAAAATAAAAACAAGGGTTATCGGATTTCGATCTATGTTGTATATATTGCGCTTTTCATCTCGCCGATTTCACAGTTGAAATCAAAGTTGTTGATCTACATTATGTATTCGACTGAAGAGGCCTCGAGATTTATTCTAAATATAACCGGTCAGGCGATGTGGTATGCTCTAAATAAAACTGAATGTGCGACGAGGTATATATTATAAATAAAAATGAAAATTGTCATTTTATATATTCTGCAATATCTAGTTGTGTCAGACGAGAAAGCATTTTCAAAACACGGCAAACGATTCCCAAGAATTTCATGTATTCTGTTTTTCATTAAATTATTTGAATAATGAACTACGACATGAACTCACATCCAAGGAAATCTAATAAAGCAATGAAATGCGAGGAGGTAATGTTTGAACAACTACTACTGAAAAAAGGCTTTGGCGCCGCAACAATTCATGGCCGTTTGGGTATGGTTTTACATTTCAATCTAATACAATGTGTTGACGACAAGCGAGAAAGAACATTTGTCAATCACTGACGAGACGGTCTATCGATTAGCTCAGTCTGTCAAATCACTCTTTTGTCACTTTTCAATCAAATTTTTCGTCCCTTCGCAAAAGTACAACACCCCGAGATCTCTCTCCCGACTAAGTGATCTGTTCACACTGTCAACGCTGTATAGATTAATAGATTGATTTTTCACTTTAGGGCGACAACAGCAGAACACCTTTAAAGGGTGCAAAATTAAACCATTCTGGGTTCAATTTTGAAAAATTGCACCTATAAGGTGTCCACATGCATCCAACCAGGCTCATTTCGGCACATTCATCTAATATACAAATCCAAAGCGAAGAATTGCGGTAAGATTGATTTGTTTTAATGTTCAAAACTGGCACCCATATTAGAGGCGCTTCGATTGTACCCCGTCAGGTGAAAATTCGATCTTTCTCTCTTACGTGATAAAGCACCGCTGTCAAGCCCAATTTTTTTGACGTGCATAAAACTTGTCATAAAAGATGCAGCAACTTTTGCAAGAAGCTTGTGAAAAAGCAGGTAGTGGGAGGTATGTTGGTATATTATCATCCCATGTGCCCTATGAGGAGGAAATGTTAAAGCCTCATTCACACGTGAGGTAATGTAAATACGTGGAAGTTGGCGTGAAAAAGAAGTAGCCATGTCAGTGGCGTAACTGGACCTTGGCGTCAAGAGGGGCAAAAAAAAAAGGTTAACAGTGACGACAAACTGTTTTTCGCCAGGTTTTCAGTGCAACCCGATAACCTTTTTGGGGGTCAAAAGTTGTCAGGGGGCAGTCTGCCCCCCCCCCCCCCGCCCCCATTGGATACTAGTGAGCCGGGCCTAACAAAAGAAATAGGAATGATAAGAGCATGAAAACTGATGAATATAATGCTTTATACCTGCAGCTTTCAGGTTTACACTGTGACAATTACTGTCATTCTTCAAAATGTTAAAGTAGAAAGGGTAAGAGAGCACATGAAGATCCTGACCTCAACATTTTATTCATCCCTGATACATGTATACATTTTTAGATTGAGTGATTGATGTAAATGTACTTCGATCGTCATCGTTGCCCATTATGATCGATGATATTACATCTGGGCCCCGTTTCATAAAACTTGTTATCAGTAACAAGATACGCTAGTTATTATAAGCCACCGAAATCCTTCCATCTGATTGGCTGAGAGCAAATTTGTCATAGAAATGTGGCATTTGTTACTGATAACAAGTTTTACATTGTTTTATGAAACGAGACCCTGATCAATCCAATCTGGTCACCGTCAAGTGCGAAGTAGGTTTGAGAGGGGATCTATTCCATTCCAATTTACCCCTTGCAAATGATTTTCGGGTGTGAGGACCATCCTTTGAGACCGATGTCGTAGTTTGGGAATATAAGACGGAACTTTTATCCCTAAATTGGTCAGCTTTATTTCATCACTCTCCTTCCAGGCTCTTGGGATTCTTATTGTGACGTCATTAGAAAGTACAGTGTCAGGTGTTTCTAATATGATGTGTTCACTTTTGCACACCTGTGGCCATGGTGGCATACTGTAAGTGCTGTCATTCAGGGGGCTCTGTTTTATACGGGAGGGGCATTTGTTTTACAAGGTGGATAAAATACGAGAGAAAAGGGCTACTTTTTGGGGGGGAGGGGGTGGTATGAACCTTATAGTATAAACCTTTTTTCCCCGAATAATGACAGCTACTAAACCTCCTTTTTTGTAATCTCGTTGTGATTTGATTTTTAGTTCATGGTGCAAAAACGTGTAAGAGGTTTACACAATAAAGTTTTATATGTCTTGTCTTTTTTGTATACATGTCCATAAATTATGTACATGGAAAGAATATTAATTAAACTCTAGTAGCTGTTTTACTATTAAAGCTTTTTCTTTTTTCTTTTCTTTTTTCTTTTTTACTTTTGTCTTACAGAACATTCTCCTATTCCAAAATCCTTTCATTTTGTATTTGTTGATTATAGCCTCCTTCCAGATAGGTCATTTTTAATCCCCGTTAAGTTCTTATACAGTATATATCCAAATAAAGGCTTTATGTTTTTGAAAGTTACCATAAAGAAGAACATGTTCATATCCCATTCCTTTACCCCCCCCCCCCCCTTCGACTATTCCTTTGAGCATGTGTACTTTTGATTGAACATGTAAATACTGTTGTAAGAGCAGACAGCATCTGCATTTTCTATGAGAATGCATCGCACTCTATAACATGTCCATGGTTGAAGAGACCTTGAATTTCAAATTCAATCTTAAAGGCTACTTGCAAAGGATTTTTCCTGAAAGCTACAAAAATCTTTTACCCATCTTAGGATTTCACCAACGGCTGAACCTTTTAAAAAGGAACCTCTCTGTTCCTTTTTCTAAGTAAAGTCAGATATTCAGAATGTTAAGAACATGAGGGGGAATGAACAAACGGGGAAGAGATAAAAAGAAGTAAGTGGGATGGGCTGGAATAGCGTGAGGGGTGAGAGAGGGATACCAAGGAGGGTAAAGGAGAAAGGAGGGGGTAAAAGCAATAGACAAAGAGATGGGGCTTTAATTAGAAAGAGAAGGCAACAGAGGGATAGAACGGGGAAAGGGAGCTTTATAGAGAGAGAGAGAAAATTAGAAAGGGAGAGAGGAGGGGGAAACGATGGAGAGGGGGTGGGTAAAAAAATAAAATATTTCTCTTTGGATTGTGCTAGTGAATCGTTTCATGCATTGTTATCTCGATCAGGTTGGTATCCAAACAGCAAGATTTACACTGCATGTGTAAGAAAATAAAAGATTTCTATATGGATTATGCTGGTCAAGCGTTTCACGCTTAGCTATCTCGATCAGGTTCGTATCCCTAACAGCAAGATCATCTTGCACTGGATGTAAAAAATCTCATATAGTGGTTCTTAACCTGGGGTCCTGACCCCGACCCCCCCCCCCCCCCATGTGAATAATTTGAAGAGTTCAGTGGGTATAATTCCATGTAGCCTAAAGTTGAATCATAGTTTGTCGTCCGGATTTTTTTTTTAACAAGGGGGGTTTCATGTTGTTTTGATATTAGATATTTTTCCTAAAAAATGCTATTGGGTCAATTTCAACAAAAAATCTTTTTTTTTTTTTACATACCTATACACTACAAACATGACATAGGCTCTAAAAATTATTTGAAAATGTATTGCATAACTGATTTTATTTATTTTAATTGTCTATGTTTTACCAGATTATTTTTTTACCTGAAATCTCATTAAAAAATTCAAATAACAAAAAAAAAAAGAGAGAGGGGCGAGAAACGAGAAATCAATTTTATTCGGCCTCATGAATGGGCCATAAATGAAACAAATCTCATTTGATTATGTACTATACAAGTACAGTTGCATGTGGTAATTGACCGCAAGAAGTGTCACCTGAGGTCATGGGGCCAAAATTAAAAGAATCTGTGGAAGTTATCATTTTCTATAACCCGGTACATGAAATAAAAAGGAATGAAATAGGTATAATAGCAATTAAAATCTTCTTATTTACTCACACCCCCCCCCCCCCCCCCCCAGGAAAAAAAAAGAACAAGAAAATTGTAATCTAAAACTTAGTCGAGGGGAGTAATAAGAGGCCGAAAGTTGACTCTCAGCAATCTACGCCTAATTTCCGACTCATAGCTAATTATTTTGAGTTCTCTGAAATGGATCATCTCATGTTAACCTGTCGATTTACAAGCCGTATACTAACGAGATTGTTGTAGTTTAGTCACGTGGATTATCCATCTAGAAACGCTCTTTAGAACATCAGCAGGAAGACAAATTACAAACACGAATCTCTGAGAGTATTTATCTCTATGAATAACATCGCTAATGAAGAATGGCCTACATGTGCTGATGAAAATCGTGGGTGATAGCGGCGTTGATACAAGGGCCATATGGGCACATCCTCATCCCCATTAATGGTAAGGGGGGAAAAGACGTTACGACACTCTCCCCCACCCTCCTCATAACCATTGCATTTTATTTTTTACATTTCATCAATTGAAAACAGTGTCCCCCCCCCCCCCCCCCCCCCCCCATGATGGCGATGCCCCATCAATGTCTTCATACACGCTGTGTCATTGGTTGGTCATAGACAAAACAAGATCTCTCTCTCTGTTTACACAGAGAAAGCTGAAGATGTGCACGATGTAGAATAGTGTTGTGAATACGGGTTGTATTTCAAAGTACGATGGCTTTAAAGGGGAATTAACCCCAAAAAATAAAGACGATAGTGTTCAAAGGTGTTATTTATTCCTACTTGTTAGACTATATGGCTTCGCGTCAAAATATACGAGATCGATACAAATCAAGTTTTTCTGAGCAAAATCATCTGTTACCAATATGTATCGTCTGCTAGCAGTACATGGGTGCTGCCATTTTTTATGTGTACATGAAGATTTTCTTAATCCAAATGCCCAATAGCCTTTTTCAAAATTAAAAACCCATTTGAGATTTAAAATATAGAATAGATATGTCAATTTATTTTTAAACTGAAGATTTCCTTTATATATTTCTGTTGAAAATCGATATTCGATCTATTTTCTCGATACTGTGACATATGGGACGGAGCAAATTAATTCAAATTAATTCATCTATAGCGCAAACTATGCATTCACCTGCTTTCGGATAATGGACTTGAAAAGTCAGAATGCAAGCTGCATATATTATGTTCTGCTCTGTTTGGCACACCCAAGAAAACAGATTTTTGTTAAGTAAAACCAGACAATTTAAAAATATCATTATAAAGATTTAATTTTTATAATACAAGTAAACACCCACTTTATATTTTCCGTCACATATGGGATTTTAAGTAATGAAGAAAATCAAATTAGGTCTTGGATTCAAAATATCTTCCTGACTGGAACATTTCTCAGTGGTTCATGTACAACTCCAAATCAGCAAGAAAATGGCAGCACCCATGTAAATGAGTAGGAGACGATACCGGGTGTTGGAATATCTTTATTTATACCCTTTTCTGATATCTTATTAGAAAATGATTTAGGCCGATAAGTAGGAATATATTACACCTTCCAATATAAGTAAATTTGTAATTAGGGGTTAATTCTCCTTTAAATATGTTTGTCTTTCGTTTGAAATTTGATACTTTCGTAGTTTTTTTTTTATTCCCTTTTTACAGTGCCGTATATAGATACGGCACTGCCTTTTTAATGGTAATGGCGCCATCTTTTAACAGGATTTAAAAAGTGCCTGTGTCTCTCAATTTCCCATCATGCCCCATTCTAGTTAGAATGTACCTGTAGGCAATTTCCACATTTGCAAAGTCAAAAATAATAGTTTGAAATATAAAATGTGCCTATTATCCAAACAAGCTATTTGTCAAATTTCAAATAAAATGCACTTAATTTTCAAATTATAATCTTAATTTAGCAGTAACTGTAAGATGGCGCTGTTCAAGTTCTACCAGTTTAATGCCACTTTAATACATAGTTTCAAATAATTATCTGCATCAGTTGAATAGTCATCGTGAAAAATAAGTATACATATAAATACATGTATACACTTTGTTGAACAGGAACTTCAAGACATTCGTATAATTATTTATTTCCCAAGAATACTTTACAATTGCATATTATCACCAAAAGAACAAAGTGAATTTTGAATTTACCAATTTTCGGGCACCGCCATCTCAGGTTCGGGCAGTGAGATGCCCTATTTGAAGGTTTTATATCTTATCTCGTATATTCTGATGACAAAATTACATTTTCAATATAATAAAGCGTCATAATTCTTTGCTCGTACACAACAAGGGAGATAAGGGCAAGTTAATATTCTCGAAAGCGATATCAGTCCCCTGATATACCTGTATACGTAATGCAATATCGTTTCGGTGCTGAATTAACATGAGAAGGTAACTCTTCTCTTTTAATCGAAACACAAGTAGCATGACGAAGGTTGTCTACCTTGAGTGATTATCTGTTAATGATACATTAGGGATGCAATTAAACCCGCTTTCCTGCAGTTATTACTATCTTTGGAATATCTCGATATTACGTGATTAGAATAGGTACACAGCATGATAACATCCAGTTTATTCGACAGTACCCCCCCCCCCCCCCCACACACACACACACACACACACACAGTCACACACAATTAAATTACGATAAACAAAGTGGAAGAAAGAAAAAGGGAGAAAGGAAGAGGAGGAGGTCACGTGAAAAGCAGACGTACGGCTCCTTCTCACATTTTGAGAAGCTATGCTGATCACGTTAAGGTTACGAAAAATAGCATGGTTTATTGCAGCTTTTTATAAAGCTCCTTGCTTTTCTTGCTGTCTCCTCTATCTTGTAATTTTATATTTTGTTCTGATTTGGATTTGTATGTATTTTTTAAACTACATGTATTGATGGAAATAAATAAATGAAATGAAATGAAATGAAATGAAATGAAATGGTTAAACTGTCGATGAAATGTCTTTGTCGATTCTTGACACATGATTGAATACAAGCAAGAACACATTATATTTTCCATAAGTGTAAAGTTTAAAGATAAGTTAGATGTAATACAAAGGTGTTGTATCTAATAGATGTAAAGTATTGCTAAATTTCAGTGATGCAACATAAAATTCTTTCAACTGTGATCATGGCGGGAGAAAGAGTTAGTTTCTCCTTTAACTTTGCAGGGGGTGTCCAAATGGGAATGATCAGAACTGATGTAATATCATCGGTCATGATGGGCAACGATGACTAAGAACATGGCGATCGAACTATTGAACATTTACATCCATCACTCAATCTAAAAATGTATACATTTATCAGGGATGTATAAGGTGTTAAGGTGATGTTCACCCCCCCCCCCCCAAAAAAAAAAAAATGACAGTAATTTTCACAGTGTAAAACTGAAAGCTGCAGATAAAATTATAAGGCATTATATTCATCAGTTTTCATGCTCTAATCATTCCTATTCCCTTACAGCATACTTTTATGAACCAGCGAAGAAGTGATTTGCCTTGAAAAGCTAAGTAGCTGACTATACTCTGCCTAGGTAAAGACCTTCCCATGATACATCGTAAGCATGATGAATCTGCTATATGCTGATGGCACAATGTCGATTCTGGGTCGATTTCATGGGTGGTTGAGCGACACTACTGGCGAACCCACAGAGCTCCAGGGTATTTATGAGACGCCGCAGTCACGCCATTATGATAAGGACCACTACGTACTTAGTAACATGTTCATAGTTCCTCCACCATCTAACTTCTGTGCCCCCTTACATTCTTGAAATTCACATCATTTGTCATTTTATTAATATTATTACAGTGCATTTTCATGTGATACATGTCTTAATTGTCTCGTTATGGTAACCCATCACAATAAGTCTCAAAACCAATACAAAACAAAACAAAACAAAACACGCCTTCCTGTATAAATAGTGAAATATAACACTGAACATAAAAATAATTGTTCTACTTTAACATTTTAAAGAATGACAGTATTTGTCACAGTGTAAAACTGAAAGCTGCAGATAACATTATAAGGCATTATATCATTTCTTTTCCCTTACATACTTATATAAACCAGCGAAAAAGTGACTTGCCTTGAAAAGCTAAGAAAAACAAAACAACAACAAAAACAAACAAAAAACCAAAACAAAACAAAAGCGTTAGAGAATCCTTCCTTCCTCTATATACAGTATTTTATATTTTTATGTTTATTTTAAGCAATATCAAAGTAGATATGTTAATCTTTATCTTAATATATTCACCTTTTGTTCTACAGCAACACACCTCACTGATTTCCCTTTTTACCCATGACATTTATTCGCGAGAAGAATGATTTAATTTGCGGTGCTTTCTTTCCTGCCTGGATGTGAAAATTACATTCCTGTAAGAGAAAAGGATATCATTTTCCAACAGTTGAAAACTGCAAGCGTGGCAACTCATGCAGAAAATACGCGTATTGATTCAGTTATCTTGAAAGGTAATAAATCGAATTTGATTTCGTGCAGGTTGACATTGTCTGATCTGCATTCCTTTCGTGTACTCATATAATTTACTCATATGATTTGGTATTAACGAATTTGACTCAGTTCTTAATGAAAATACAGAAGACAGATTTGAAAAGAGTAGTACTTAAAACAAAACCATAAAAATGCTTAATCTTGATTTCAATTTAAAAAATAATGAACACCTACATATTCACCGAAATGTGTATGTGGCACATGATTCATTTTTACTTTAAAAAGATGGTTTTACCGAGACCGAGACACAACTTCATTATCAATCCGGATAATAATCAGATATAAGATTAGTATACTCCGTAATTTAATTAAGTCGAGAAGACTGAAAAAATAAATGAGTAAAGTTATGGAAACTCAAACTTCAAAAGTAGTTTGAACAGAGATGGTAACCGAAGTACATCTTTCAGATGAGACGCAGTATGCACCTCTATAACTTAATGGTTAATGAAATAAATCTGACCACAGATGTTTAGATAACGCACCCCATTCCCAGATAGAGAATGATCTAAAGATATATACATATATAGCTTGATAGAACAGCATCCCCTCCCCCCCCCCCCCCCCCCCCTCCTATAGAGGTTGATCAGAGCTTGTCCTTGTGGGAAGATGGGGTAAGCTTATCTGCTTACCGGTCAGAGAACGTGTCTAGCTGTAGGCAACAAGGATATTAATCCCTTTCCATCCGCAATGGTTACCTTCGTACAGTGTCCAACCAAACTGACAATAATGGCTTATGAGAGATAAACAAGCCTGACATACACCACAGAGATGGAATATTGTATCAAATGACCTCATGCATGATGGGTGAATCTTGTTGCTTTCTTGACTTTCTTTAAGGTAACCAAACAATGGTTACCATGGTTATTTTATCAGCCTGAAGCAGGTTTATTATCTAATGTCCGACTCTGTCAGATCCATTACAACAATTGAATGAGAAGATAAAGAAATCTGATATGATGTAGTTGTTATGATGACTGTTGAGAATGATAAATTATCGGAAGGACATAATTCTAGTACATGGGCTTCATCTTCACGTGTACTTCCACGTGAGCAAATAACATTTTTCAAGAAATTTAAATCTTTTTAAGATGCTAATGGTTTGGTTTCGCTTGTTTTTTGGATTAAAAAAAAAAAGTTAAAATGACATTAAACTGATAAATACTTTGCTAAATTAAGATTTGTAAACAATTTTTTTAGGCATTTTACTCCCAGTGTTATTCCACCCATCAAGCTTCTTCATTTACTAAATTAAGATTATAATTTGAAAGTTAATTGCATTTTATTTTGTATATTACAAACAGCTTGTTTGAATAATAGGCAAATATTATATTTCAAACTATTATTTTTGACTTGGCATTGTGGGAAATTGTCTGCAGGTACACTCTAAGCTTTTACAAACTAGAATGGGGCATGATGGGAGAATTAGAGTCACACTTGATGGCGCTATTTAGGAGCTTCAGTTTACTGTCACTTTAAGGGTGCTTACTTTTCAACCCATTTCTAATAATACCAGACGTTGTTGTTTTAGACAGTTTGATTATTTTTCATATGCAGGTGAGTTTAATATTAATTCTTTACATTCTGCCTCTCAAACATTTACTGCTACTTTACGTTAAATTGAGAAATAACTCTTGTCAAATCTGTTATTTTATCATAAAATGATAAATCTAATACAATTCCTTAGACAGATTGCTTGATTTGATATAGAAGTAACACATACATGTTATGAAACAAGGCATGGGGGGTCGAGGGGGTCACTAGGAATTAATTGAGGTATAAAACTAATATAAAATCCGTTATTTTGATACCTTTTTTGCTTTTTACTTACATTTAGACACTAAAGTCTCAGAAATGTACCAACCCCTCTCCGCCTTCCCCTTAAATCGGCCAATGATGTGATTTTTTAAAGTCAGATTTTGTAATCCCGATATAAGTTTATCGGTTTAAAAAATACCCATTATAAATATTCAAACAATAATATTGTTGATGTTATGATAATTGCACTGATAAAGATTTCTCTGTAAGCGCTAATATTTTTCAGTCGCGATCAAAATCTTTTTACCCAGTGTTCCAACAAATCCTACTTCAGAACTATTCATTATCTTAATATCTTGATAGTCTGAACTACATGAAGATACTAATCGCAATGAAAAGCGACCACAAAATACTTTATACCAACGCTATGGTATAAAGTGTTGATATTTTTTTGTTTTTTGTTTATTTATTTTTTTTTTGGGGGGGGGTCGCTTTTCGCTTTGCAACGTAACTCTGGCAGGTGAATTACAGATAAAGAAAGAGAGAGGGGCACGAGAGAGAATGACAATTCATAGATGGGGAGGGGAAGAGAGAGAGAGAAGGAAATATTTCAAAAATGTATAATTATGTTTATTTAAACTACCTATTATGCACCTTGATTCATCTGTACCATACTGGTTCAATATCAAAGCCGATGTACCGTTACTCCTTCTTCTCTTGGTACATTTTTTTTCCAAATTTAATTAGTGGTAAAATTTTCATTTGTTCAATTCCATCTCCAAAGTTATTGGTATGTATTTATATTTTCCTGTACTCAATGGCGAAGTAATTGTTATATTTTTTGTTAATCTAAATTAGTTATATATTCCTTAATAATAATAATCCTTTTCTATGAATATGGTAATGTATTCTCAGCAATTTAGTCCTCTGACTGCAAATGTGAATGTTTGGAGCTGTTGGGGGGGGGGGATTCAAATTTAAAAAAATCAAATCAAGGGGAGAGGGAAAACAGTGAAGAGGGAAAGGAAACGGAATGGAAAGGATACCATAAGAGAGAGAGAGAAAGAGAGAGAGAAAGAGAGAGAGAAAGAGAGAGAGAAAGAAAGAGAGAAAGAGAAGGGGAATGATGAGGGAAGAGGAAGAAAGGATTGGAATAGAGAGGTTGAATGAGGATAAAGAAGAGAGGTGGAAGAGAGAGGGAAGTTGTAATGCTAGGGGAGGGGAGGAGGGGTATAGGAGGGAGAGAAATAGTTAAAGAATTTGTTTTAATATAGGGATAGTGGAAGCCATGAATGATACAGAAAAGTAAAGAGGAAAGGGGGTCAGAGAGAGTGAAAACGGGGACAGGCAGGGAGAAAACTTTGCAATTTCATCGGACCGTACTCCGTAATGATGGTGAATAGGATCTCTAAGTACCCATCAAAGTAAATGTCATCAGTATTGAATTTACAATGTAAATTTGATTACGAGCACAGTGTGTTCGTGCTGCTCCCATTATTACTCTTCCTGGACTACACACTGCTTGTGGACATCACAATGATTAGGTTTACTGAAAGGTGATAGAAAGCCGGGTGAAACTTAAGCCTGTTTTACCGCTATAATTTTATATAGCATTGTGATTTAATTATCTTTTGCAAGCAAATTAAATGCCTTTTTCATATTTTACTTTTCTCTACAGTTTTACCTTTTTACTCCCTTTCTCTCTCTCTCTCTATCTCCCTCTCCCTTTCTCTCTCCTTCACAGTAAAGCTCACCATAGAATAGATTTTTTTCTCTTGTTTGTGCAAAGTGGTTACATGTATTTCTAAGAAATCTCCACCGGAATAGTATTGTTTTCATAGCCAGTGTGCATTGCCAGAGTTTCAATACATGTTGATTATTACACTCTGTTTTTAAAAAACTCCCTTGTTTGTTCGCAAAAGTTTTCACTATGTAACGTTGAAGGTGTTTGGAATATACTTGGAGTACGTTATGTAATATTGCTTCCGATTCTATTTCAAATTCAAAATAGGTTTGCTTTTATTTAAGAAAAATCAAAGCCACAATTCCGTGTGAATCAGAAGAACGCGATATGTTCTTACTGTGCATATTAGTACCTGCCATTCCAGAACACATTTTGTTACCCGGTATAAATTGATCTTTTGAGATAATTGTAGAATATGGCAGATAAGATACACAATGGCATGATAGGCCTCTGAATTAACCACCGATACATAAAACTGCTGCGGACCTCAGTTGTTTAAACGCGAAAACTATTCTACGTTTCTAAATATCATTTTAAGAATATTGATGGAAGGGAATATTCAAAATAATTTATTAAACCCTTCACCTTTACAATGTATAAAATTCAGTGTATTATGAGTTGTAACTTTTAAAGTATCAATCCAAAATCTACATTTTCAACACCTAGTTTGAAAATAAAGATATGATTATAAAATATAGCTGGTGGATGGACGGAATCTACACATCTTATAATCAATTACAATCTAAAATCTCTCCAGCTATACCCAGTACAGTAATAATGCAAATAATAATTGAAACAGATGACTTTAATATTGGACAATAAGGAGGTAGAAGAATGGGAAAGATATTTGTTCGAGGAACAAAGTGAAATGAGCGCTTAGATGATGATTGTATGCTGCAGTAGAAATTGTATGCCAGTATACATAAATACTACTATAAATATTAGAAGTGAAATATAAAATACGATTAAAATATCCTGCCTATCTCTTCTAGCCTATATGTTAGGAGGGTGAAATAGATGTCCCTTATACATAATTATTAAGGATAAGATATGATTTCATTTCATTACCTAACAAAACTGAAATTGGAATACCTCTTTCTATTCTCTATAGGCTACAGGATAAATTCGAAGCCTGACAAAGCTCACAGCTATATCATTTTTTTCCCACAACATATGACACAAGAATATTTTAATAATTCATTTGCAACGTCGCGACCTTGTTCTTATACGTTGAATTGAGCAGCATGTCTATTTGTTTACAGTAAGCATAAAGCACGTTTCATCTCACCCACGGTATAAACAACGATCAATTTCCACCCACCTGTTCTCTGTGAACCGTGTAGTCAAGTTATCCAACTTCCTTCACCATACTGCCATTCATCCAACACGCCTTCTCATAAACCTTGAGAGAAAAACAACTTTTCCTGGACTATAACATCGATGTCCACACAATATTTCCGATTTGCTTCGCATAAGACGCCACCAAATACTGCTTGTTTTGCTGGTTTGAGAAGGCTTGCTACGGTAGATAGAAAAGTAGAATTGTATAGCTGCGTATGCCTCTCTCTACGTCTAACTGAATTTACGTCGCACTCAAATACAAATCAGTGAAAATCAACGACCGACTCACTCGCACGCACACACGCTGACGACATACACACATCTCGCACACACACCGTGTATAACGCACACACTCCCTTACTGATCTATTTTGCGCACAAGCTGAACGCAGCACCTGGAGAAGACGATGCCTTGTCAAATTTTATGCCATGATTTTTTTCCCGCGCAACTGACGATGCATGAATCGTGTGGTGTGTAAAAGCGGGTCTGAATTTTGAGTCGTGAAAGGTTTTTTTTCTGCGACTGCGTCACTTTGCATACCATATGTTAATACACTTGGTGTAGATATATGTCACAATGCCACCTTCTCTGTGTATCTGGGTTAAGATGGTCCAAAGAGCCGACATGAGTAGTGGATCATTTAAGATGAAGTCTAACCTCGTTGCTTATACCAAAGATAGTATTTTTTTAAAAGAGAAGGAGAATTAGGGATTATATTTTGAAAACACATGATTTTAAAAATGGTCATAATAATGATGGTATTAATGATGTAGGCCTACATTATAGTTTCAATTCAGTTTATTTTTTCATATTTCACATTTACAGTGCTTTTACAGTGTAAATGGTACAAACAAGATAAATTGTACATACGAACATGAAATCTATGGTCCCCGAAAATAAAAGAAGGTGAGTACGTCATATCTATACGTTAGCATGCAGTATTGATTAAAAATACTGGGCTAGAATCAAAGTGAAATATTGAAGAGCCTAAGGAGAAAGCTACGCTTCTGAGTTACAGGCTCCAAGGAGTGAAAATAATTGCCTTTATAAAAAAAAATAGTGGGAACGAGCAATGCATGATACAGCACTATAAGTATATAAAGTATATAATTAAAATCATTGTATCGCAGTAAAGAAATGGTACTGGATGGTAGCGTCACTTTCATTAGAACAATATCATAACAATTTACATTATTTGGATTAATAAGCATTTCGTGTACGCCGTGGTAATTTCGGATGCATACCGAAGTACTGACATGATTTAGCATTTTTGTCAATATCTACCGATGGCTCAACGCAACGAGCTACATAAAAAGTCATATAAAGCAGTAACCACGCATCCATCATTGTAATGGGGTTACGAAGTCAGCATTTCGGTATAAATAAATAGAACATTATCAATATGCAGAAAAAAGCCATTTCCGAGCACCCAGCGACGGGCCACTACACCCGCCCGCAACGAGCTACTGCACCCCAGAAGTCAAAACACACGTCTCACACACACCCATACACACATACTGTACACACAAAATTGGTGCAACGTCAGGCAAGCTATTATTTCTATCCGATCCAGCAAACAACAATGGCTACTGAGGCCTAGCCACTCGCTGTAGGCAAGTAAAATGGCCCGTCCCATGCCATTCAGAGAAACATACAATCATAATAAACTGCAGGCGTGATACGACAATGGAAAATGGCCTATTCAAAATATTCTTTTGACAGCAATACATGTCATCTTCTGCCTGTGAAGACTTTGAGCAAATGTTTCGAAGCACTGTACAGTACAGTAATAATATAAACTTCCCTAGAAATACAATTTTAGTTGCAATTACAAAATATGTCTTAATTTAAATCTGTTTGAAATAACAAATAGTAACAAAATCATCTGCAGCTTGTGTTTATTAAATTAAAAGAAACATTGAGTTATTGACTTTGACATTATGCAAAAATCACCATTTTCTAGCAAAAAGGTCACACAATATACGGAGGGTGTTTTTCCCATGTATCTATGTAGGATGTATAAGCAGCGTCATTATCTCGTATATATCACCTGGTATCACACTCATTATTGTGAGAACATTGTTGAGTTTGATCAGCTGGGCCGTACGTGTGCTAGGCTTGAGGGTCGTTCTTTCTATACACGTGCAGGGGCGGATACAGGATTTTCAGAAAGGGGGGGGGGCGCACACTGAGGAACCCTCCGTTTGACGAAGCCAAACCGCCATCTAGGGGTCCGGGGGCATGCTTTGTCAGACAAAACGGGGGGCGCAAAAGGGGGGGGGGCGCACACTGAGGAACCCTCCGTTTGACGAAGACAAACCGCCATCTAGGGGTCCGGGGCATGCTTTGTCAGACAAAACGGGGGGCGCCCCCCCCCCCCCCCTCTGGGTCCGCGCCTGACGTGCCCTTTGTGACTTCAGTCTTGTTTACATTCAAAAGGTTTTCTGAGACACGCTTTGCAGGAAATCGAAAACAATTTTATATGTAATGGTAATGTGGTTAATGTCTAAATTGCATTGCAATGACTTACAAACTTTTATGGTAGTAATTAATAAAATATATATTAGCTAAATCATTGCACAATTATTTATTGATTTATTAAAATATATTTAGGCCTATTGAAATATATTCATTCAGGATAACGGATGATCAGCAAAATCTGTTTTACATCACGGTTCTGATTATAGGACATACAACAATAAAAACATACAACAAATTATAAGATATGAAATATAAAAGCAAGTTACAAATTAAAGAGCACCAAACTTACAGTAGCATATTGAATAGGGGTTAATACGTTACAATAATTCAGCTAAATTCCGTGTATACATTCCCCAGTTCAGCATGGTATAGGTTGTGACTACTCTTGAAAAAGAAAAATCAATGCAACATGCAATAGGTCTTCAAAACGGGCATATGAGATGAATAACTTTTATTTTCTTGGGGCGGAAATAACTTGAAGGGTGATATTCGGGCAAGAGGTGTCCGCCCTCCCCCCCCTCCCCCCTGTCAAAAATGTACCCTTACAATTATACCTTCACATGTTTATCAATATCTGGTTAATTCTATTGCATTCCCTACTTTAATAATTTGTATTTATGATTTTCTAAAAGTAGATACCTTTCAGCTTTGATCATTCTTGACGAAATGGAGTTATTTGCTTTACAGACGTCTTCATAAAAAAGTATTGTTGTTCACCGTATACCTGGTGAAAAGAAGTGCACAATCAGGAGAGTGTCCTGTCCACAGATCGAGGTGTGACTATTTTGATTGATGGGTTCGTATTACCTTAAGGAACTCGAATCACTTTTACGCCATCGAAAATATCGACAGCCGCACAGCGCATCCCTCTGAATCAATTTAATAATGGATAGACCCATTTACCGCAATGACCGCGAAATAAATTATGAATCACTTTGATTTCCGCGCGATAGTGTGTGTTATACATGTCTACTCAACACGGCACTTCGCTCAAGCGGTCAAAATAAAGTACTTTATCATTCTCTACCATCGAGTTTCAATAATATCCCACCGCGCACCAATCTCCTTTTTCAATTTTGCGTTACTGTAATCATCCATAATTTAGGTGATAATCGGGAGTTAATGCGTTGAGATTGCAACCTATTAACCTAGTTTATAGGTCACCAGATCACTCAGTTAGAACGTCTCACTAATTCTAAAAAGGATCAGTTCTAGATCCAGGGGTGAACACAGGCAATGCCACGTTAATTGTTGTTTGTTTGTTTGTTTGTTTTGCAGTGTTAAGCTATGACATACAGGTGATAAAAGGTTTGTTATGGAGCCAATTAGGACCGGACGTGGGTTAGTATTATGTAAAGTCCTTGTATGTAATGTACAGCGCAATCATTATTTTAATTGGTTCCCTTTGATTGTGCCGATCAGTGTCAATAATAATATAATAATGATAATAATAATAATAATAATTATTATTATTATTATAATTATTATTATTATTATTATTATTATTATTTTAATCATCATCATCATCATCATTATTATGGTTATCATTAATCAAAATATTTCTATTATTATCATTATCAATATTATTATCATTATTATCATTATTTTCATCATTATTACCATTATTATTATTATTATTATTATTATCATTATTATTATTATTGAGAAATAGGACTTGCAAATTAATTTTAAGCTGCGATAGATTCGAATCAATCGCAACATTTTGTAAGACGGGGCCATGATGTATTTATACACGCGCGTGCGCACCCTCTCCTGATAATTTTGGAGGGGTAGGTTACAAAATATTTTTAAATATTTGTATGCCTCTAAAAAAAATTGCAATGAGGAAAGCAGATAGATAAACGAATGAAAATGTAATAAAAATGGAGATTTGAAGGTCAAAATATATTCATACCACATTGTAGACTCTTCTTTAAGATTTGTAGAGACACAGGTATCCCCTTCTCAATACCTCTTTTTCAAGTTTGTCTCTCCCTTCCTTCGTATCTACATCTATCATCTCCCTTACCGGACTGTTATTTCGCATTTATTAAAGTTTAATTATGCAAAATCATTATTATGTAAAATTGGTATGCGTATATCAATCATACTTATGAAATACCAGGTTGTGATATGTAATATGAGTATGTTTATCTTGTTTTCCATTTGTATTACATCTCTCATAATTGTTTGTAATGGTAATGTAAAAGGTGCATTTGTAAATATTTTGTTTTTAATTTATGTTTGATAAGTTATCCTTGCAGCCGGTGTGTGTGTGTACATGTGTACGCATTCAAACCGATGACATCGAACAAAGAAAACAATGGGTCATCGGTAGTAATTCAATAAGTCATCGGTTGTCAACAATTGGTGAGGTTTGTGTGTGTGTGTGTGTGTGTGTGTGTGCGTTTGTTTAGCATTATGTCCGAGGACATTTTCGGACAGAGAACAAAAAAAAATCATGACAACAATGGTCCTCGGAAGCCGGACAATAGTCCTCGAACGTCGAACAATGAATTTGTGCTTTATTCCGTCGACTGTCCGAGGACGAGTAACAATAGAGGAACAATAGTTGTCCTCGGAAGTAAAGCCATGTAAACGTGTATGGATGTGTGTGAGGGTGTGTGTGTGTGTGTGTGTGTAATTGTGGGTTTACATAGATTCAGTTGTGGGGTACAGAGAACAATAGAGCACAATGATGGCCTTTATTCCGTCATGCTTGTGGGGTACAAAATACAATAGGAGAAGTGCTTGTGGGGTACAAAATACAATACAATAGGAGAAAACAATAAAGTTCCCCACAAATCAATGTGTGTGGTGGTGGGTGTTTTGACAGATGTGTATCAATCAGTTATGATTATTAATACGTCTGGGACCGACCTTTCACGTCATCATCAGAAAGAGGTGACCGAGATTCGAACCTGGGTCCAATCAGAGTCAGCTTGTAGGCGAATACAAAGAGCTGCCCGCTCTGATTCCTGTGCTGGTGTTTTTTTTTTTTTTTTTTTTTTTAATATAATGGTAGTATGGCCTATAGAGGTGTTGTGGATCAGTGGATAAGTCCCCGGACTGTGAACCACGAGGTCCGGGGTTCGAATCCCACCGCAGCACTAGCGTCCTTTGGCAAGACGTTAATCTACATTTGCCACTCTCCACCCAGGTGTTAAATGGGTACCCGGTAGGATGGCGAAATGCTGGAATGCTCCCCAGGGAGTATGTGCATACAATGTGTGCGGGCGTGCCAGAATCCAACGACCGGGGTAATAATATATATCGAGCGCTTTGGGCCAGTTTGGGAAAGGCGCATTATAAATGCCAGGTATTATTATTATTATTATTATTATTATTATAGTGTGATCATTTTTGGCGCGTGACCAAAGTTCGCGCACAGGGAAATATTTCAACAAAACTTGAAAGAATTTCGAAGTTCTGATAGCACCAATGGATGGAGGAACGAACCTACGATTACCTACGGATGATATTTTATTTGAAATTAGGTGAGAAATTATGAAGATATTGAAAAAAAGATCGGCTCATTTTGATACTTTTTGCGTTCTGAAGAAATATAAAGTTACCGACAAGGGTCTAGAAATCCTCATTTTGAGAGAAGATGTCATCAAACTTGGAAGTAAAACGTGATACCAAAATAATGATTGTATGATATTTTGCCTTGCAAATTGATGAAATTGTGATACCTTTGGTGGATTGCTACATTGGGTAAATTAGATATAAATTCACTGGTCTCATTGTTTTTTATGACCGTTTTTCAGTTCCATGCCCGTTGCGATTCGACATAGAATTTTGAGACCGCGATATTTCGAAAATTTTTGGTCCGTTTGTTATAAATCAATCTAAGTAAATTAATTTAGAATATGAGAAATCATGGATATAATGTCAGGTTCCTAACAATTTTTAAAATGTGTGCGAAATATGGTCATCCCATCATACCAGTAAATTGAAAATGGTAAATGGATAAACGAATTGCTGGAATTGCTTGAAGCATTATTAACAGTGGTACTGATCATGATATCGCCGCAACCTTGAGACTACCTCAAAGAGAAAGAAAAGGAATAAAGGAAACCTGGATGTCACCTTGCAAATGGCATGGTACCATGGCAACACATCTACGTCTGTTGTCGTTTCCCCCTAACTGACTAGATGTGGTGAAAAGTATCTTATCCATTAGTATAAGTGAACACATTTTCACAATCAGATCGAATATCCTGGGAAGCCTACGGGAGATGTTATTGCATTATCAGGCTCATCTAAATGTGGGCCATAGTACTTGTATCTTTGTATTGCTAAAAGAGGTAACTGTACATCATTACGTTCGCGGTTTCGTCATGTATTTGATTATTATGGGTCTTTTCAACAATGTAAAAGGAATATTATGATATTAAGTTTTATGATTGCTTCTCAGTCATGTTGACTAAGAACCTCTCTTATTTCTTGTTTATATAAACCGACTTTTTGATTAGCCTCTGTTGGGCAACGGACGGCTCATCCTTTAATATGTTGTTTACTTTTTTTTTCTTCATGTATTACAGTGTATAAATCTGGTAAAGCCTGAGAAAAGGCATATTTCAATATTTCGAGTATTATTGCTAAAAAATTTGGTAAAAGAAACTTCCTTTTATAAAATTGCAGTATTTTATCATCTGCTTGGCAAACGCACCAGCTAAGCCCCCCCCCCCCCTCATTTTTTTTAGACGGGGGGTGTGCAGCAAACGCCCTCGAAACGGGTGTCTAAGGAACGGACTTGAAGGGCAAAATACAGGGTCTTTGGAACTACGGAACTCACCAGCCGAGTGAAAAATGGGGTATTGGGAACTGCATATCTAACAGCAGCAACAAGGTCTCGGGAACTGATAACCTTTAATTTAGGTCCGTATGCGTATAGTTCAAAGCACTCAGGATCCCGAGCGAGCGACATTCAGAGTGTGTATTAAACCTGGCGTCCACTAGGGCGTGGACAAGATGCGGAATGCAAAATTAATAAATCCGCATTCATTCAGCAACCTATCCGTACATTCTTGGAAGATTCCGTTCACTGTCTTTATCATTCCTAAACACTTTCCGCCGTTTCTGCACTTTCGCGAGAGGGCAAAATTTCCGTGTCCAAATTTTGGTCAAGACCAAAATTTGGACGCGGAAATAAACTGCCTGATACCTTCGGCAATTTGCCTGCATTGTCGTGCGGACATCATCAGGACATCCCGCCTTTCTTTTACACTATTTACACCCTATTGTTCATGAAAGCCTCCGCGGTGCGGGCATCTTTGCGAATGACGGCAAGTAGGCATATGAGAAGGAAAGAAAAAAAAAAACTCGGCGCCGAATTTACAACCTTGCATTATTTCCTGATATTGTCAGCATATCTAAATGGTTGTCGGAAAATCATCCTGGTTGTCCTAGTCCGTGATTTCACCACTCCTGGTGTGATCCTAGATGTGTTCGCGCTATCCTGCTACGATCAGCATTTTCCGCGGCATTTCGCGACCTTCCCGATTGATTCCTATGCCACTCCCAGGTATGACTGCAGTCAATACGCAGAGATTCGTAGTAATGTCCCAAGAAATTTTTCCGCGTCTGACGGGGAAATAATGCCGAAATGACATAATTTGCTTCCGCAACCCTTACTATAATCTTGTCGGCGCTCTAGTGGACGCCAGGTATTACGGGGCATTGCGTTTCCGAGTTAAAAGAAATCGGATATCTTGAGAACGGCGATCGGCCGTTGAAAAGGGGGGACATCAAATATAAATATATTAACTTCACGAGTACAAGTATTGTTATTGAATAATCATGACACTAGTATTATGGTAATAATAATGTGGTCTAATGGATAAGTCACCGGACTGCAGATCACAAGGTACGGGGTTCGAATCCCAACACGGCACGAACGTCCTTTGGCAAGACATTAATCTACATTTGCCACACTCGACCCAGGTGTAGTAAGTGGGTACCTGGTAGGATTTATTCCTTGAATGCACTGAGCGCTACGGTTGCCATGCTAAAGCCAGGGTAATAATATCCAGGGCCCTCAGGGAGAACAGTATTTAGTACTGATGAGGCTACCCTGGGTAAACAAGACATATTATTATTATCAGTATTCACTGCCGTATAGGGTTTTAATGCGCTTAGCGTAGGAAAAGAACGATAAGGTGATTAATTTGCCAAACCATGGCCAATTCACTTGCTCTTTAAACAGATATATTTCGAGGAAGATTTTAAACTTCGATATAGGGTTGGGTCTAAAAATGTCAACGGCAAAGTGCCGAAGTTGAATAATCAATCTAAATGTTTTGTCGTGAATTCAGCTCGCTATAATTCCATCTTTCCTATAAATGACAAACTTTATACATGCACCTTATTTTTCTGGATTTCATTCATTACCATCCTTACTACATTTACATAAAAATGATTAACACCCGACATACAAATTCCGTCTTTTTCTTTTACAAAATAAGAAAACAATTTCAGCTCAACATGCCTAATGTATCTCCATTTAAAATTTTGTTAAAAGAAAATTAACCTCAAAATATAAATGTGCTCATATCCAAAGATGTAATATATTCCTTCTTGTTGCCCTACGTAGGTTTGCATTAAAATATACGAGATGGGTATAAATCAGGATTTTCTCAGCAAGATTTATCGTCTGCTAGCGATACCAGGGCGCTGCCATTTTCTTGATGTGTACATAAAGATATTTTTAATCCGAATGCAAAATTGTCTTTCTTCCTGATACAAAATTCCATTTGAGATTTAAAATATTTAACAGATATATACATATATTCTAAAAACGAAAATGTATATATTTCTTTGAAAATGACGATTTTACTAAATATCAATCTATTTTCTTGATACTATGACGTACGCGACGGAGCGAATTAATTCAAATTAGAGGTGTCGTAGTCGAGTGGTTTAAACACTTGACTGGAGATGAGAAGGTCATGGATTCGAACCCCGGCGCGGCACTACTGTTCTTTGGCAAGACATTAATCTACATTTGCCACTCTCCACCCAGGTGTTAAATGGGTACCGGCAGGAATTAATTCCTTGAATGCTGTGAGCACCGAAATCGGTATAGCCTAGCTAGAGCCGGGGTAATATTGGAGCGCCTTGAGCACCATTCATGGTGGATATGAGCGCTATATAAATATCCAATATTATTATTATTATATTATGATGATGACTTTCCCTAGCGTCAATAGTGACAAACTATGCATTCACCTGCTTTGAGATAATGGACTTCAAAATTCAGAATGCGCGTTGTATAAATTATGTTTTGCTCTGCCAGGCAAGACCAAGAAATCGATTTCTAGTTAGCAGTTTTAAAAAGAAATCTATAAATTTCAAATTTTAAAATAAATGTATACACCTGTTATGTATTTTCCATCATATATGGGGCTTTTTTATAATGAATAGAAGCAATTTAGCTCGTGGATTAAAAATATCTTCCTGACCGGAACGGTCTCCAATGGTTCATGTTCAACTCCATGTCATCAAGAAAATGGCAGCCCCCATGAAGTGTTAGCAGATGATACCGTGTGCTAGAATGTCTTGATTTAAACCCTTTTCTGATATTTTATTTCTAAAGTGATACAGGTCAATGATTAAGAATATATTACACCTTTGAGCATAAGTACATTTATATTCTAGTATTAATTCTCCTTTAAGCTGCAATATACAGACTGCTGAATAGGATCCTTGATCACATTCTATAATTTTCAGTTGTCCCTGAATTGGATTTCTCGGGGTGTTTTTTGGCTGCGTATAATCTGATCTCTAATTTAAAGTGACAGTAAACTGAAGCTAATAAATAGCGCCATCTTTCAACAGGATTTGATAAGTGTCTGGGCCTCTTATTTTGCCATTATGCCTCATACTGGTTTGTAGAAGCTTAGAATGTCCCTGCAGGCAATTTAATAGTTTTAAATATAAAATTTGCCTATTATCCAAACAAGCGGTTTGTCAAAATTCAAAATAGAAGGCAATTAATTTTTTAAGTTATAATCTTAATTTGGCAATCACTCTAAGATGACGCTGTTCAAGTTTTACCAGTTTAATGCCACTTTAAAGGCCTTAAAATCAAAACCAAGTTTCGAAGCCATTTTTTGTGGGTTTTCCCCTCTTTTTCTTGTCTCTTTTTTAAAATTTTGTTCTAAGAAAAGTCGAGATTGATTATGAGTTTTGTCCCTCACAATAGAGGGCGCTCTTAATTGTGGGAAATGCCACAAACATTGATTGCGGAACACAATCGACAATGAAAAGATATCAACTCGACGAACTCACCCTGGACTGGATGGCGTATGCACGCTTTGCTGTTGTACGCCCTCTACAGAAAGCGAATGCTGGCCCATTGTGTCTTTTACTGTTTGAGAGCGTTAAAAAAAAATACTCATTTCATGCCAAGATCGCATTTAAAAAAAAGGAAAAAGCAAGCCTCCTGTGGTCATTCACAACATATCTGAATTAAAAATATATTGAATAGGAATCCAAAGAATCAAAATCATTTGCATCGATCGTAAACACCAGTCTACATGTCCATAAAATAAAATATATTTTAAACCCACCCCCCCCCCAAAAAAAAAATAAAAAATAAAAAAATAAATAAATAAATAAATAAAAATAGTAATAAATTTTAAAAATAAAGGAATAAATAAATAAATGAATAAAAAAATTGTGCAATTGTGTAACTGTGTAAGTGTGTAAAGTTAGTGCTGATAAATGTGTTTATATAATATACACTTGATTATGAAATAACACAAAAGAGTGTACGTAGAAGCACTTTGATATATTTGACTCACATAATGAGAGGGTTAGACCCTTGCTCGATGTACTTTTCATCCTTAGACAAGATGTTTTAACCCCTTTTTCGCCCCTTTCGACCCACATCAGAATATTTAATAGTAAATTGGTACTTAGCAATGCTGAGGAAAAAAATGATTACACATGACCCTCATTCCAGAGCAGCACTTATTGATGAGACTACCCTGGATAGATGAGACCGTTTTGTTATAACTATTAATATTTACCTGCTGACGATGAAATCAATGCGATATAACATCGGGACAATTCAAAGAGTGCATTAGCACCATATCAAATCTTCTCCAGTTTAAAGGTCTACTGCAACCCAAATGCAAGTTGATTTCTGTTGATGTGCAGGGATGCATACAACTCATATTTTGTTATTCAAACATCTAAATATGTTTTATAGATTTTTAAATATTTTTTGAAATCATTTTCTCAAACATGCTAAGCTCCACCCGAAAAAAAAATGCTCCAGATCTCATTCTTGCAGTGACATCATCTGTCAATCATTAGTGAGCTGAAGAGAGACAGTGGTATGTAGCTTTGCCAGAGATGACCATCTGTTCTATTAGACCATACAATGCCTACATAGTAGTTGCTATGTCAGACATGCTGCAGCAACACCAGGAAAAGAATGGTAATGAAGAGGTATTGCTCGAAAGCATGCAATTCCATTGTGAGCATGTGCTGAGCTGGGGGAAGTTATACATTCTACTGTCTATTGTAAAATGTTAGTTGTAGCTGACTTATGATTGACAGATGATGTCATTGCAAGAATATGAGAGCTGGAGCTCTTTTTTTAGGGTGGAGCTTAGGAAGTTTGAAAAAATATTTCAAAAAATATTTTAAAAAATTATCAAACGTATTTAGATGTTTGGATAACAAAATATTAGTTGTATGCATCCCTGAACATCAGCAGCAAGAAAATTGCATTTGGGTTGCATTTGGTTGCAGGGGCCCTTTAACGTATAGGCTACTATTACTGAATGAACTCCAATTTAGACGATAATGCTATTGTGCTTTCAGAAGTTAAAAGCGTTATTGTTGAATACGTTGTAGTCTAGTGATCATCAATACATTGATATCAATGCCAGGGGGTTTATTTGATTAACTGTAAATCTTGTTATTCAAATCTTCTCCGTGTTAAATGATTGTCAATCAGACCAAAGCCTTTAACTATCTCAAGCATGACTACATTATCATTACAACCGTGATAATTAGACATTCTACCATAGCAGTACTATAACGCATACATATTAGGGTTTACAAAAGTTTCGCGTTACATATTCCGTGTCAGGATATTTGGGTGAGAAGAGATTAGTAATGCCTTGTAGTCATTCTAATTCTCATTTACCGGTAGCGCGGATGGAAAATACCAAGTTTGATTAGTTAATATTTTGTAGAGGCAAGCGTTCATCATCGGGATTTATACGATAAAAAGGGAGTTGATATGAAAAAATCTTTACACACAACTCCGAAGGTTGAAAGTAAATCCTTTAAAAAGATTCGAAATAGTTGAAAACCAAATTGCATAATATTCTCTTTAATTTTTATGTTTTTATTTGCGTTGATCATGTTTACAAACTCTTTTTACAGTGTTAAGCACATGCATGCACATGCTCAATTACCGATACCCAATCGCAGAAAACAGTAAGCTCGTAGCAGTAGCAGACGACGAACGCGTCCGTCAGCACAACACCGATCACAATTTCTTTATGAGAATCGTTTCTCCGCGATACGAGGGAGATTGTTAGCTAATGCTGCCAGAATGTCACTTTGATCTCGTCTTCAAGAAACGGATATTATGCTCTACCATCATGAGGATCAGACTACGACGAATCTGTTCCGTTCTTATTTTTATATTCCTGCCTGCCCAGTTGATGGTGATGATAGGTGTTCATTATTTGCACCGTAAAGATGATAAAATACCGCGGGCTGCTGCTAACAAGGCAACCGCGCCCCGAGTCTCTGCCGAAGGAACCCCGGTGTCAGATCATGAAGCGATGGAGGTGTTCACTGAGCTGAAGAGAAAATGGGATACTAGAGAGGATATAGAACATGTTAAGGAATCGAAAGACGTGAAGAAGAATCATGAAGCTCTAGAAAATAAGAAGAGTGGTTCTATGAGGCAACATGAAAGAAAACTTACACATGTTCTGCGAGAAGGTCCAAGAAAGAAAGGTAAGTGTAGTCGTAAGACGAGATAAAGTTGTTGATCTCTATAGCATCTTTGTAGAGCTTTGTAAACATACTTATTTTCTTATAGAGAGGGAGATAGAGAAAGAAAGAGAGAGGGGGATGCGAGGGGTAGACACAGATATAAATAACTTGTAATTAGTTTTTCCTAGGTTTTTGCTACACATTTACATGTATATTCTGCCCGCTTTCTGTAGGCCTCTTCCACGTAAACCTTCAATGCTGATGTTAATGCGTATACTTTTGATACGGGGAACTATAGAACATAAGTTTATGGGTGTTCCGTATATTATTAGATAATCATGATAATGAATAAATGAAACAAAAACAATAAATATGTCTTCCTTATGAGATAATAATCCTATTGTCGCTCTAAACGTGTCCGATGTTTTGATTTCTACTTTCATTTTACGAAAACGCTCTGCGTGTCAAGAAGACTAGATTATTTCAGAGGACCGCTAAATAAGTTTTGTATTAGAAAACAAAAAGACATTTCAATTGAAAATTTGCACATAATATGAAGTCAAGCAAGCCCCAATTTTGATGTATGGATTTCCACATTTCCTTCTGGGTCGACAATTTAATGAGGGACACATTTTTCTTTAATGTACTTATAACTTTTGCCACATTGGTTTTAAAAGGACGTACGGGCCGGATATGCCTCCCCCCCCCCCCCCCCCCTCTCCAAATCTACCAGTGATGAGGCGATTTTGAATACGATAGAAAAACATAAGCACAGTATGACGTCACTCCTGCTAGGTAGATCCTTGAAATAGAATTATATCAATCAAAATGTCAGCGAGAGACGACCTTTGTCAGTTGACCTGAAAATGAGCTCGTCTACATTACAAAGAGTTAGAATGTATCAACCTCAATAAAGGATAAGTATAAGATTATAACATACTGTGCCTGATCAAGGTGATAAGGG
This sequence comes from Heliocidaris erythrogramma, assembly GCA_025617745.1. Classification (NCBI taxonomy): domain Eukaryota; kingdom Metazoa; phylum Echinodermata; class Echinoidea; order Camarodonta; family Echinometridae; genus Heliocidaris; species Heliocidaris erythrogramma. Next base: position 41,264,866 of record CM046873.1, on the reverse strand, counting down.
CACAAAACCCCAACAGTTTGATTTAAAGAGCCTGTCGAAGAGAAGTAAATAATATTCCTGAAGGGCTATTGTTACGTATTGTGCGTAATCAAGGCGATAAGGGCATGATTCCATAACAGTTTGATTTAAAAAGAAATTGGATTTTATTTAAACGTATACAAGAAAACCTGAAGGATGATAAATTTTGTCACACACTGTGCATGATCTAGGGGATAATAATGGCATAATATTTCCGTGCACGACAGTTTGACTTGAAGAGAATCTTGAAATCTGGCAAGGTGAAATAAAAATACGTGGCTCTTTCACTCTTTTTTTATTCCCCATCTGCGAGATTATCATAGTAGCGATCTGTGAGAAAACATTGTTCCTGAAACTAAGAACAAATTAGTAATGCCAATTTGCTGTTGTTATATTCTCTATAGTCATGTTTTTAATTTGCCTTTCGTCGTTCCTTATCTTAGCAGAATTTAGTACGTTATTTTAATATTTATGATTGTCATGATTCCAAAGCCTCCCAAAGGCTTGTTTTTCCTGGCGTGTTTTTTCGCTCTCAGTAGGATGGAAGTGGTGGCTGTTTCGCCCCCATCTGCCGACACTCAGCATCATCCTCAAAATGTCAAACAATTTCGTCCCGGGTGCCGCCGGGAAATTAATGATGGAAAATGGATTTCTTTTTTCCTTTTCTACATGTGTAGGTTGGTTTGTCTGTTTGCGGGGATTTGGTTGATTCATGTTTTCGTGTTGCCTAGTGTTCAATTACAGTGAAGTACTAGTATAGCGTGGGTCGAACCAGGCACAGGTATCGTGTGTGTTGGGGGTGGGGGGGGGGGGGGGGCACCGTCCCTACTCAGAGGATGCGTTGTAGAAAAAAAGAATGACGGGAGGGTTTGGAAAGGGGGTCGCATCATCTTCTTTTCACGTTCTTTCTTTATTTCCCTTTTCCCCTTTTCCCCTTTTCCCCTCATATTTTCTGTCATTCCATGGGGGCGCACGTCCCCGTACCCCATGTAGCTATACGCCAACATCCAATGACAATCATATGGGGTGTTGCAAGAAAGTTGCGATTGATTGCAAGTTGCAACTGATCGGTACTGACCAATCAAAATCATTGTTGCAAGCGCATCTTCTTGAATGGGCAGACCCTGAACCATTCAGAATGGTTCTTCTAATTTGCTTCACAATTTGCAATTGATTGCAACTTTCTTGCAACACCCCAATAGTCATATTAATGTCAATAAGGTGCCCTGCCGTCCTGTTAATTCCATTTTTTTTTAATTTACTCTCATACTATCTGTTTTCAATCATCGCTGACATCATCTGTACTACATTTCCATACTCCTCCTATTTTTCTCTAGTTGTCCAAGTCCAAGGCTTTTGTATCCACTTTGATACCAACTAGATCAAAGATAATGTATATGATGATTGTATCAAGTTAGCAGTCCTACCATTACTTGATTCAGGTAAAATATACTAGTGATACTTTTGATGTTAATTGTGTTCAATACTTCAGTGCTCTTGGTTACGTAAACTTGGTACGGGACATCAAATTATCACAGACCTTAGACTTGCAGACTTATTGGTTTTTGTTTTTTCTCTGTGCGTGTTTTTTCTTCTTTTCTGCACAAAATGAAATAAAGTTGCTGTATTGCTTTATCTAGGTTCATTTTGTCTCGTTGCCCATCCTCACTCATCGTGTAGTAAGGAAAGAATTATCAGATGTTAGTTCGTGAAGGCTACTTTCTACACATCTTGCGTTCAGCCAGTTGCCAAAAACAAACTTGTCAATTTGGAGTATTTGCTGGCCGATTGACAGTCACATTGAGACAATTAGGAAGGGTGTAATCGCCGGCAGCTGCCAGAAAGATAGACATAGATGTAGAAGGCGAAACTTAAACGGAGACATTTGCGAAGGAAGTGCGAATTTACGTCCAAGGATTATTGCTGTCATATTACATTCTACTGCGCGTGTCAAAAGGGACTGATTGAGTTTAAAAATCACTTGAATTTTAAAGAGTTTATTTTTCTATGATCAAGCTATTAAAAAGTGTGTTTCTCTCTTTTTGATGAATAAAGTGGTGAGAAGTTTTCTTCCAATATGTTTATTGTTCGAGATGGATGTACGGACAGTAGACCAAAACATGATACTCAATATTTCTTCCCTAGGATTATCTATATTATAGCATTTCATCTAAAAGTATCGTGAGCCCACTATCAGTATTCCTTGTTCTGTATTAAAATCAGTAAAATAAAACATTGATGGCATTACCTGTGCAACACGCAATAAAGTGGCATAATAATACATTACCGGTCTCTTCTTTTTCTGCTTTGACGCCAATAAGGGGACTTTCGGAATAACGTTACTCACGATTGTATATAACTCACGATAATTGCTACAATACATAACAAGCGATAAGGTATCGCGTAGGCTATATATATATTTCACTCATATATGTCAGTATATACAAAGTATGATCTAAAGTGGATCAGTCATTCTTCACGCTCTCTCGACGGTTTCTGATGTTTAGGTTACCCTGGGTAAGGTCATGACATTGACCTACATCTAATATCCTCTATCAAAACCTATTCCAATCCAATTTGTGATCGGGGTCAAAGGTCAGGTTAAATGCCTCCTCGCGGAATAGGAGAGTGTCAGTGATCATTTTTATAAATGTGATACCCTATATTCACGTTTGTTGTCCATTAAGATTTATGAAAGATAAGATGGTATTAGGGATACGGTGATAATAAAGAATAAGGAGAGGTTGTCTTAATTTGTAGAATAGCTACATAATTTAATTTGACATGGTTTAATCATTTTATTGACAAATAATTCAAATCATACTTATATATACAATCACAAAGAACACAAAATTGTATGCATATATTTATTAGTGAAGGAAATTTTATATAAGAATTAAACGTCGACAGTATGGTATACAGGTGGCTCATTGTGACGAATTTTAATTGGCATTGCAGTATTTTATTGGTGTTTCTGAACATTATAACTCATGTTTGGTAACATGTACGTGGGCCTATTACACGTCATGCCAGGTGAGTAATTCACTCACCATGCAGACTGTCAGTAAATTACTGTCAGTTCCACAAGAGATTATTCGTATTATATTGAGAGGTGTATGACCTATGGCATTGCACAGAGAACATTATTAGTGACTTTACATGAAGAAAAAAAAAGCCCAGTACCAGTGTCACCAAGCCCCTGCCTGCTTCCGCCACCTGTCCCACCCCCCCCCCCCCCAATAAAAAACAAAAAACAACAACAACAACAACAAAACAACAACAACAAACAAACAAACAAAACAAAACACAACAACAACAACAAAACAATGACTTAAATATGAATTTAATCTATGACGTGTAGCTAGGACCTGTTCTTATTTTTGTCATTATTCTTTACTTTAAACTATCAATGCAAGGCAAGCATTAACTGTGAGTACTTGCATAAAAAGTTGCGATTAAGCAACTCAAATAATTCAACGCGAGTCCAAAATACACGATGCTGATTATTTGAAAATCAGGTTGCGTTTATGTGTTTTGAGTTGCGTTTGATCAAGGACTACTCCTTGGTTTAATCGCAACTTTTTATGCGAGAAGACCCTGGTCATACATTTACACTGTGAGGAAACTATCTGGACGCAGATAGGGAAAGGTTGATTATGAAATAGGCCTACGTACACATAGGAATTATAGATGTATACGGAGAGGTTTTGGAATGACCAAAATGAAACTTTTCAGTTTAATATTTCCTGTTATATTTCGAATATGAGGCCATTTGAAGAGGAATTCTTTTCAGAGGATATCTCTTCGATGATATTCTTCCAAACTTTTAATGAGAAAGCTCACCAAATATATTCACCTTACTAGTTCTCGAACTTTTCCTTGAGGACATGTGTCAGCGCGACCCCCACCCCCCCCCCCCCCCTTGCTACACAGTGTATAATAGATTTACTGCTTCTGAAAGAACTATCCAGGAATAGATCCGCAATTTCAGAAATTGAGAGAGATGTCTAACCCGAGGACGAACGTGAAATGTGTCTATTCTATGGGGAACTACATGCCATGATCGGTCTATTCAGAAATGACGTCCCCAGTAGGTTTCCATGGTAACAATAGAATATAGAGAAATAAAGGAATGATAATGCACAATACAAGGTAAATGTATATAAAAAAATAAGGATGTGGGTGCTATGATATAAATTAACAAATCCAAGATATACAGAGTATCACTTTATCAACCCACATTGAAAAAAAGGGATTATGATATTGTATGAGAATATGGTAATCTTTAAATAAATAGGATCTAGTCTCCTTTTTCTTTTTACAGCAAATGTGCAAGTGTTTTACGTCAATAGGCCTTCTATCAATATTATGTATGCGTTGTGTGGGATAAATGCAAAAATAGCCACAAGGCAATTATCGGAACTGTGCCCCATAGCCATTGAAATCGTTTCTCTTTCATGATACCTTCAGCAGTATTGACCAGTGCAGAATATACATGTAGGCCTTTTCTTTTTGAATTAGAAGTTTCCATCCTATTTTGCCTAAGCTGCAGAAATCAAAGCGTTCCTGAAATATTAATGAGGCATAAGCTCCTTATACCATGTATCCCAGATATTGAGGTGAGTGTCGGCTTGTGGTTTAAAGGCCTAAATACCGGCTGTAATGAAATCTTCACCATGCTGAATTATATAAACGGTGAATGACCCATCGAAACATACACGGTCTCTTTGGAATTGCATTAGCAAAGACCCTACCCCCAAAAAATAAAAAATGAAAATTATAAATAAATGAATAAATATATCAAGAAATAAAAAACGCAAAACAAAAATCCGACATATGGATTGACCAAGGATTTATCACAGTTCTGTGACAACTCCTTGGATTGACTAGTTACGCCAATACTTTAGGAAAAGTAACATAGACATTATATTGAAGGGTGTAATAGCAAAATAATAATAAATGCTGAAAGAGCATGATGAGGATCAAAGGTATTTAAGATTAATTGATAGACCGAATGAAAGAAACTGAGTGAAATTTGAAAGACATGAGGGAAACTAGAAACAAGATGTGTTCATGTAACCTGGTGGATGCTGTAAGCCCTCACCATTGCATGATTGTCATCGGAAGCTGAGGGATTGAGACTACAGCATCCTATAGCTACGTGATTGAGATATAGAAGGAAACATGGTGAGATGTATGTAGGCGATGATGTTGACACGAGCGTACGGGAGAATTTAAAATGAAGGAAGTGAGAGGGAAAAGATGAGAGGGGAGAACGTAGAAAGGGGTATCGCTAAGATTGGGGTATGGGGTGTGACACCCCTCCCCTATCCAGACTTTCTGTTGGCAATTGTTTTTTTGTCATGGTCTGTCAGCAAATCGCAAACAAATATAATCTCTCTCTCTCTCTCTCTTTCTCTTGCGAGCTTGCTTGCTTGTTGGAAATGGTTCAGCCATATTACACCTTGTTGGCAATAAATAAGTCCGAAATCTTGCTTGAAAATAGTCTAGCGATATATATACCCTTTTGGACATGTTGAAATATTTTTATTCAAGAAAGAAAGATGTGCAACATGATTTGAACATCTTGGAGTGTTCGCAACTCGTGTTTTTGTCATAACACATCAGACATCACAGTCTCTTTATTGAATTATTTGTAATTGCCCTTCGTCCTTATTTGTCTGAGTCCCGATCCAAAGCGCTTCCCCTTATTACAGTCACAATAATAATTACGTTCACAATTTTGCTTTATTGTACCCGAAGAAATTCAGTTTTGTAATCAGAGAGGTATTTTATACCAAACACTCGATTTCAACGATATCATAACTTATCTTAGGTATTGTTTGATATAGTACTCTCGAATAACAAGTTTATAGTCCAGTCGGTTTCTAACTATACTACTCATTCACGTCATCCTATCCACCTCCATCAAAATATGTTATAACGTTTTTATTCCTAGGCCTACAATTTGGCAATTATTTTAAGTGAAACGTATACATTCCCACAAAAGAAGATAATGAATTTCTCCCGCTACGATAATGATAAGGCATTGTATTAAGGGGCTTATCCCGGATTTTGTAAAATAGGGGACACAATTTATAAAATTTCCGACAAGAAGAAAAAAATCGTCACATCTTTCGAACGGGAGCCTTTTCCCAAAAAATTCTTTTACAAGCAAAAAGAAAGGATGGAAAGGCATCATCTCAAAGGGGGAGGGGCACAAATTAAGATAGAGTTGTGAAATTAAGGTATGCCGCTTTAGCTTCGCAAGGGGGCAAGTTCTGGATGTGCCCCCCCCCCTCCTAAATCCCCCACTGATTGTATCATAAATCACCAAACGAACCCAATGTCTTGCCCTGAATACAGTGATATTTGGATCCGATGATATACTGACCGTGAACGCGATATAGCACTGTCCATATAAACAATGCTATTGCTGACAACCTTTCAAAACAAGTAGACAACTGAGTATTCGAGGGTGGTCTTGGAGCGATCAGACTTTTATTTCTTTGTATCATTATAGAGATAATGGGAAAACATAAATCCGTCCCATCTGTAAAACGTGGTATCTACAATCACGGTGTCTTACGAGAAAAAAAGTTGTCCCTTCCGAAACCCGAACAAATTACTGTAAACGCACATTTTTCTATAGGGGGGCTAAATTATTTAACAGCATTCCTCAACGTATCCGTAATTGTTCAACCTTACATTCATTTAAATTAGCACTGTCACAACTGAGACCTTAATTTCTTTTTCTTGCATTATGTATGACATGTTTGTTGTTTCCATCACTATTCTTTACCTTTCTTCTAGTCCTCCCTTCTTTATCATTTTCATTTGGTCCCGATGGAAGACCAGTTGCACTGATATGGGTGTAACTGATAATGGGCTTTCCAACCGTCTCTTATCTTCTTATCTCCTTTATTACATCAATTGTAAATTTACTTTAATGAATGTTATACAATTGTACATTTTTTTTTAATAGAATTTCATGTATCATAATATTTTTGTGTATTTTTATGTTGATTCATTATGTTCATATGATTATAATCTTTTATGACGGAAAATAAAACAAACACACTGCTATGCAATGCAGTATGCAAACGACAATGAATAAATAATAAACAATTTTGAACAATACAATGCTAGTCGTCTGTCATGCATGATGAAGTTATAGAGCGGAAATGATAGTCAGGTGCTTACCCTAGACGCCTCTTCATCAAATGATATAATTATGTGGGTGAAATATGTGGGTGAAAATGTGGGGGTGCCGAAAATATCCAAACAAATCAGCGTCCCCTTTGAATACAGAGTTCTTTTAGAAACCACATTTTACCCTTTTGAAATATCAATTCGTGAATGTGATAAGAACCTGAATTGTGAATTTGAAGCTCAGAAATGATATTATCAATGAGATCGGCTATTCCCAAAGCGATACGGCCATTGGACAGCATATGAATATTTATAAATTATGGCACCCGTTGGTACACGTCATTATTCTTATATACAGGCAATCCAAGCAAACTTTTATGACATCATATTCTAGCCATTTTATGCTATAGAATCTATGTATGGAAAAGTGAGAAATGATTATAGCTATTTGTCACTATTTCAACTTTTGCGGAGGATTAAAAGGCGAAGAGATGAATGTCTAGACGAGCCTTTTACGCTTTCTTTTCTATCGACTCATCACTGTTATTGTCTTACTACTTGGGAATGATTTCAAATCTAAATTTATCCTTCCTAGCACGCAAGTAATCCATCTGGAAATTAGTCTAGATTTAGATTCATTTTAGAATGAGAAACAAGGGGTATTAAGCAGGGGTAGAGCGTTCACTCATTACAATGATTATAGGAAGCATTAATGAGCTTGTCTGTCCTCGGGTATATAGGCTCTTGGTGAAGTTGTTTAAGGTAATATGGATTTATGTGCAGGTGCGCTTTACAAAATCGTACATCTTATAAATTCCAGCTGTCTGATAAATCAGTGAAAGTATTTTTCATGCCTCGCTCAATAGTCTAAATAATAAAGTTGTAGTATATTAGAGGATTTTTCAATAAAACAATTCAACAAGTTGAATGATTTGAGCTCTTTAACATAAAATCAACCAATCAACAATGACACTCATTGAGGCAACCAGATCGATACAGAAGAACAAAATAACTAAAATCGGATGAAAAGATTTCCAATAATAATCGATGCATCATTTTTGTCTAACTTCATCTTACGGCGTAGGCAGAGTGCGAGAAGAGGGTGGCTGAGAAAAGACTTGACAAGGAAAGGGTATAGATGAGAGACTACAGAGAAAGGACGTATTTCGTCTGGGTTTGGGCGAGAGACTAGAGAAAGTCACAAATCATCCACGTATTTTCTTCGACGCGGAAATGAGCGAACGTTCCGTTGATGGACATGTTTATAATCATAAACAGACATACTTACCATATCTGGACAGTGTACTGCCACTCAAAACCATTTTTCTGTCGAACTATCATCGAAAGGTTATATCGTTTTTCAAGAGCAGTCCTTTTCATGAGACAAAATCATATTACTCCTATGATTATTCATCGACATGGGAATAAAAATACTGAAAGCTGAGTTGAATTTTACTATGCATGCCATATTTGGGCCCTTTTAATTTTAAAATGTCAACTGGAAATAAATTGTAAAAATCTTTTATATCTTTAATCTTGCTACAATTAATTGTGCCTTGCAATGAATTGTATCCTTATACAACAAGATAATATTGGCTATAACGATATTGTCTTTAATTTGTCTTTAATTTGTATCGTTTTTTTAATATATATACAAGTTGTCTTACTGTTTTATGTATTATGGAGAATGAAAATGACAGTTGAATTGAATTGAATTTTGATTGAAGAAGAGGCGATTAGTTTTGGAGACTTACTTTAGATTAAAACTCCACAAACAGGACCCTGGAAAGCTCTTGCTTCTCAATAATTTGTGTAGGTTATCATCGAGGATATAAACAATTTTGAGTTTTGTTATTGTAGGGTTTCATTACTGACAAGGTTTCTTTTTTTTTAAAAGAGAAATATAAGTGTGAGAATGTCAGGGTATAAGGTTTTGACGATTTGTTATTGTAGCCTTTGATCGCTGATACACTAGATGTATACCTGTCAAACATGAGTTATAGAAACGATAGAAGAGAGGCCCAAAAGAGGTCCCTCACATTTTGCGCACTGCCCTTTGGCAACACAAAATATGCATTTATCTTTGTCATGATTACAGAAAATCTCTCTCTCTCTCTTCCTCTCTCTCCCTCTCTTCCTCCCTCTCTTCCTCCCACTCTCTCTCTCTCTCTCTCATTATATGATTTATTTCTTAAAACGTTTTATCTCCCAGTATCATAAATCTCAGACAAGCAACAAAATTGTTTTTTTTAATCAAATATATTTTTTTTAAATTTATTTATTTATTTATTTTTTATTTATTTTATTTTTTATTTTTTATTTATTTATTTTTTATTTTTTTTGGGGGGGGGGGCATGTTTTTGAAAACCATCAGGTGATATCCCCCCCCCCCCACACACACACACACACACACACACACACACACTGGGGCTTATGCACCTGTCGTTTCAGGTGCATGAAATAAGAATGTCATTCTTCCGTTTCCACTACTATGTAGGAAACTTGTAAGACAATTAGATTAAAGTCGACTCTTTGCCAAGTAGGTGCATGAAGGTCAAATGGTAGACAGACGAATAGCCATTCTTAAAGGTCACATGACTGAGAAAAATGAAGCAGGTTGCATTATTGAAAACTATTTTTCTTTTTTCTTTTATTTTCGCTTTGAATGTTTTTTTTTAAATTTTCTCTCAACAATGCTCCATCGCGAACTGTTGTAAAAAAAAAGTAGTCACACTTTTACGCGGCGTTAATTGTTGTAATATTCTGTATTAATAATTATCATTTATTGTTTTCTTTGTTAAATTGGTGTCTATAAATACGAACAGTTCATTTTATGTCATATTAAATGTGATCGTTCCTTTAAGCTGTGCCAGGGACTATTAACCAGTGTAAAATCCGTAAAAAGCAGGTGTATGAGTAATAATGAGCAGAGAGCGTATGGATTTATTTTGAGTGTTAGTCGATATCTACAGATTAAAAGAATTCACATCTAAGAAGGGACCATACTTATAGTGTGGTGAATGTCACAGGACTGTGTATAGAGTAAAGATGAAGATATTACTTTAATGAGTGAATACCGTACCCAAAAGTAAACAGCTCTACTCTCTTAATTTACACGAGTAGAAATCCACTTTTTTGACTTGTCATCTTTTTAGGGATTGCCTTCTTTTTTCTTTTTTAAGCATATTAATAGAGAAAAAGTTAAAACGTCTCTTTTAATATGTATTATAACTGTTTTCATTTTCAAACAGGGGTCTATGAAATACAAACCATGCTTTCTCAATCTGTTGAATGGATTCCACTATTTGTTTCAAGTTAATGCAACTAGAAGGAAGCGATCCCTAATATGACCGCACGTTACGAGAGTTAGGACTGTAAAATAAACTGATATGACTGATTAATATTTATGGTGTAAATTCTAGTTTATACAAATTATGTCTCTGGCATTCAAGGAATTACTAATAACAGGTAACCATACACTTCACCTGGGTTCAGTGTGGCAAATGAGTCAAATGTATATTAAGTCTTGCTAACGGGGACTCGAACCCCGCACCTTGTCACCCACAGTCCGTATAGACCAAGCTTCCCATTTTGAGGTGGCGGCTGACGTGAATGGTACAGCTAGGAATCATCTTGATCCAAGTTTTAAAGAGGATAAAAGCACACCTGCGGGTATGCTATTCGCATTTATCAGTTGCATGTCCCTTAAGAGCTCACTTAAGATTTAATTCTTCATAGTACGTGTTCAATGAAAAACTGTTATCCAATTCTTGCAAATTTGCGAGTCTTATTAAATGCATTATTACTGCAGGGTTGATAGCTGTTAGGTCCGATAAAAAGTACACTAAATCAATAATCTGATACCCTACAAAAAACCTCGTTCTTCAATTGAATTCATGGTTAATTTTTTCTATCTTTCTCCCCTCTCTCTCTCTTTCTCTCTCCCTCTCCCACTCTCCTTTCGCTTAATACAACTGTCTGGTTAACCTTCCTCTAGTTATTTTTTTTTCTATCAAGGAAAAACCCAGTTTTTCACCACCGTTTAACACAAATGACCTCTTCATGAATTTCATTCCAAATTGAAATGACAGCCATGATTTGACGCTCTAACCACTCATGAAACTCTTATTTTGTTTTATTATCTTCATCTTTTCCAGTTCTGTTTTTGTCATGTCATGTTGCTGCATTTACACTCATTACAATGTCATCTGTTTTAAAAGGTTTTCTCTTTCTTGTTCGGCAGCACATGCTTCAAATCAAGCATGAGCAGGGTGATGCTAGATTATGTTAAATAGGGGAAGGGATTGTCGGAATGAATTTGACTGAAAAAAATGTCCAACAGGCAAAAAAAAGTCCTCAAACTTTCAAGTTTCATGACAGATGATCTATTTTTTTCCGGCAAGAAAAAAGGTCATTTTTTTCCCCCAACAAAAAATCCTCAGCATCCCGGTGAAATGTACAAAGGGGTATTTTGGGGTAAGGGGCTGGGGGGGGGGGGGGCTTACTTGTCAAGAGTTTTCAGAATTGCCCCCCCCCCCCCGATCATAAAATCCTGCGTCTGCCGCTAGCGGGGTCAACTCTCTATATACCCTAGGTACCCCCAGAGAAAAAAAAAACACCCCCACGAAAGAGAAAATAAAGCACTCACAAAAGAAAAACCACTCCAGGTCCCTGGAAAGGGGGTAGCTAGCAGAGGTAGCTATAGCGGTTATTATTTATTTGATGTAGTTCATTAATACAAATTTAGAATAAAGAACAAAGTTCTCTGACTTTAATCTGCAGAAATTAAAAAAAAAATGTTATGAAATCATCGCTTATGTTTAATGTATGCATCCTGTGCATAAAACGCAGTAGGGACAATTGAGAGTCATGCAGTGACGTCTGACAGTTGTAGCTCGTAAAATATGTTGACTCCTCTATTTTTAACACCACTTTGCAGATAATCATACAGCGCACCTTCCTCGTCTCATCAAATCACAAACACCAATTCTTATCAACCAAACGAAAGCTGCTATCGATCAACTCAAGAAGTCACGTGATCGGCTATTCAGCGATGCGATTGGTCCTTTGAGTGACAGTCAATGTACGATACCCGCCATGGATACACCAATACACACGTGTAGAGAGTATGTACAATGGAAATGTAAGATGGTTCCAACATTCACAACGTATGATCCCGTAAACAGGTATGAAAAAAATCATGAATTATGAACCCTATTTCGTTTTCGGAACTACGAACCCTTGTTCATTTTCGGAATTAGGAACCCTATTTGATTTTCGGAATTAGGAACCCCCATCTATGGAAAATTTGTGTCGGAATTATGAACCTTCGGAAAAATGAATATCGGAAAATGCCTTTTGCCCCGAATATCAAGTTTTCAATTTCTAAATTTTTGCGGGCAAGCAATTTTTTTGTAACTTTTCGTAGTGGAAATGTACAGAAGTTAAATACAAAAGTTACATAATTATCTGAGAATCTCGTTGCCCAAATAATATTCATGTAGATATTCTGGTACCTCGTTGCCCGAATATGAAGTGGTGGTTGCCCGAAAATCGGATCTTTTAAAACCCTCGGGCCGGGGGTGGGGGTGGCGCAGCCTATTGCCTTTTACCCAAATATTAACTTTCCAAGTGTCCCGAGCGAGCAAAAAATTTGGCCAGTCTTTCCTTTTTACTTTCTTTTCCTTTCCTTTCTTTTCTTTCTGTTTTTGTTTTCCTTTCCTTTCCCTTTTCTTTTGTCTTTTCATTTTTTTCTTCTCCTTTCTTTTTCTCCTTTTCCTTTTCTCTTTGTTCATCCCATTCCCTCCCCCTCCTATTTTTTGCCGACAGAGGTAGCGCATTTTCCAACAGCAATTTGGATTGGGGACACCCCCCCCCCCCCCCTCGCGACGCCGCTGCACAGCCATAATCATGTGTAACATATTGAAACGTGTTTTAATCCGTCATTTTGTATTCTGTGCACGTTATTGATCGAAATCAGAGTATATTAAAATCATCCTTGAATGAATTTTTCTGAACTTTACTTTCCGATATAACCACGGTAATATCCTGGTTTAATGCAAAGTCACGCCCGTCAACGTATTACAAAATATCAGAGAAGTTAGAAATGTATTGCGTATGCAGTGGCGTAGCGATAGTCCAGATATTATTGGGGCAATGGCATATTTGCCGGGGAGGGTACCAATATTGGATGTAATGTCCCCAAAAATGTAGATAATAACAGACAAACAAGGCTGTAAACTCTGGTGCATTTTTTGTTGCATGTTTCTGTTTCCCTTCCATTCTCTTTCTCTTTTCTTTTATGTTCCAACTTTTTCGATATCCGACTGGGAGCAGGTACGCGCCCCCGTGCACCGTGTATCCACGCCACTGCCTTTTTCCCCTCCCCTTCCTTTTTGTTGGAATGGTTATTATAATACTTTGTTCGTATACATACTTATCAATGTCTTTGTGCGCTTCGAAAGAGCTTTCCATTATCACCCCGAGGTGCCCTGATGAAGGCTCTGAAGCTACAAGGAATAAAAACCTACTGGCACCCACTTTAAAAGCCACTTACTACACCTGGGTCGAGAGTGGCAAATGTAGACTAATGTCTTGCCAAAAGACGTTAGTGCCGGGCTAAGATTCAAACCCCGTACCTTGTTGATCTACATTCCGGTCACTTATCCACTAGCCCACAAAACCTCTACACTATTCATTATTAACGTTCTCAATTTGTTTTCAGAGTAATATCAGTCAATTGCAAAGGAATGTTTCGTGTTAACCAAGTAGAGAGACTCCAGTCGGAATATCCGGTATCCCCTGATAACTACAGACAACCGCCATTTTGGGAATATTATGAAGGGATTCACAACATCACCATGGAAACAGAATATGCAGATGTCGCCTGCAAAGATAAACTGTGAGTCTACTCTATAAGTATGTAAGCCTATATAAATATATACTTGTACTATGCTCATACACGTATGACCTCTTTTTTATATTCATCTACCATTTAACTTAATATCAGGGTGGACTTGCCCTTTATACTATAACATAAACCAGGGGGGCGTTTCATGAAAAGACTTGTCAGATATTTTATCCGACAAATTTGCTCTCAGCCAATCAGATGCAAAGATTTCAGTAGCTTATAACAGTTGTCGGATAAAATATCTGACAACTTCCTTTCATGAAACGCTCCCCTGTATTGCCTAATTCCTCCATCAGATTTCAAGACGTTCACAATTATCACACTACATTCTTACCTAAACCTGGTATTGACTGGCTACAAGGCAATGCTCTAAGAACGATACGTCTCAAAGAGCCTCCGTGGAAACCAGTCTCAATTCTTACAATAGTTCTAGACTCAACGTCGAGGGCCCACTTTCACAGGAGATGTGGCTTGCCAAAGACTGCTGCCTTGCTACGAAAATATTATGATGGTGAGTGCTCAATTGTGCCAAGACATGTTTGAATATATACACAGCAAATAAAGAAATGGGACACTTTTTATAGTTCCAAATTTTCATAAAACCGTCAATAAAATATAATAAAATATATATCAAATTAAGGAAAAGCTAATACTCTAACAACATCAATTAAGATAATGTTTTTAACTTTCATACGTGGATGGGCACGTTCATTTACTGATTAAGAAATTTACAAAAATAGAGCAAGTAGCCATTCAAATGCTGATGAACATTTCTTCCCATCTTGTAGAGTCAAATTAAAACAATGAAAACAAAAATTATTAAAAACACTTGAATTTGTGGTTATTCTTATCAAAACCATACAGTCCCGAGACTATACAGTTGACATCCAGAGCTCAATCCTCCTCATTGTTTCTCTTTTTTATCACTGTTGAACAAGTCTGTCTTACAGACATGTTCCCATGTTAATATGTTCATTAACCTTTGAAAAGCTACTTCAGTGCTCCTTTTGACAATTTTCTGTGCCCATCAAAGCGTGAGAGTTCAAAACTTAATCTTAATTGATGTTGTTAGGATATTAATTTTTCTTTGATATGATATATATTTCATTATATTTTATTGAAGATTTATATGATTGAAAACTTTGAACAATAAAGAGTATCCACCTTCTTTTTAATGCTGATTTTTCTATTACAAAGCGAAAAAGTATAGGCTGCAGAGGAAAAATTGATTATTTATTCACAATCAATCAACTCTTTCATTTCTGAATAACATTATGTCGAAACAATGTGCAATATTTTATCCCAGATATTCAAAAGAGAAATACACAAAGTGCTACAAATGTCAACCGAGGCCAAATCTCCTTGTGTGGTTAATTCATCGTGGTTATAATAAGGAGAGCAATGAGAGAAAAGAGACATGGTTTTTTGATTTATAGAGGTGTATTACTATAAAGAAATGTTCTATTTGCATATTTGAGAAATCATGCAAACATACATGTATATACAAATTTTGATCAATCGTAAAAATGTCGACGGGCCTTGGGAAGTGTTCCTTGGAAAAAATTAATACTCAATATTGTTTCTTTTTTTCTCTTTTTTACATGGGTGTACGCACTTATGATATGATGTCTGTATTTATAGAGGCGTATGTAGAGGTGTTCATAGGAATACGTTACCCTAATGTAAATCATATGGCTCGGGTTCGAGTCCCAGCCACGGCACTAATGTCCTTTGGCAAGACATTAACCTACCTTTGCCACTCTCCACCCATGTGTAGTAAATGGATACCTGGTAGAAAGGTTGTTTTTTCCCCTGCATGCTTTCAAAGCATTAGGACACCTGGGTCCGCTGGGATTGATAATAAAGCATTATAAATGTAGCTTTAATTATACTTATTATCCAACTTATTATAGCCTGCAAATAGGATTCACACAATAAATTTACTATGAATCATACATTTCCAACATAAAAGTTGGCATATTATAATGTTCTTTGTGTCGGGGTATTTACATATTGGTGATAACCCCTTTGGTGTAGAATAAAATGTTGGAATATTTTTTTTTGGTAGATTTAATTTATAAATATTTAGTTGCCGTTGGTAAGGTTGGCTGTAAAACACTAAGGATGTTTATATGAATTATGATAAGGCAAGGAATGTTTTATTATAGGTCTTCTTGTGGTTATCACTTCAGTCTTGATTATGCCGTGAGTTCCGCATCTTATCTATCGTATATACGTGATGTTTACATGCGGTTCGTTGTACATTTATGAGGTAGGGTTGTCGGGAGTTGACAGCACCCCCCCCCCCCCCCACCTCCACCCGGCACGAAAATGGAAAAAAAGTTTCAACTTGCAATATTCCGTTACGGCGCACAAGGTGGTGTCCATTCGTTTGTAAACTTCCGGAATCAAACTGTTACATGTTGCATCATCAGCAGTATGTTTGGGGGGGGGGGGGGGGGTAGTCCCGAAATACTTGCTGGACTAATTAAGGCACTGGACACCCCCCCCCCCCCCCTTTCCCCGGCCCACGTATTGAAGTTGGTACCGTAACCCATGCTCGTGACAGAAAGATTTCAACAATCAAATTTGTTAAAGCTTTTTAACTTAACAACTTTATCCTTCGTTTCATTCATCTCATTGAGTTTTATCCTTTTATTCCTATTTTATTTTTATGTTATTTAGGCCAAAAGGTTGTTCTGAATTTTAAAGATTTTATCAGGAAGGACGTTAACTCTTGAAATATAGCCAAAAGCTCTTCTGAATTTGATTATTCGAATTCCCAAAATGAATTAACGTTATCATGGTGGTTAACGTTGTTTCATTCTTTTGTATAACTTGGCATTTTTTCCATTTTGTTCTAGATTACTTCTTGAATATTTGTTTAACCAAAATTGCGAATTATTTGTTCCAATGATTCATTACCCAATAACTAGGTCCACTGGGACGTATGACCTGTCCCCGTTCAGATGCACAAAATTAAAGAGTGATGTTTAATTCTAACAAATTGGATTGTCTTGTCTTTATATGTTAGGTATGTCATCTGGTTTATCACATCAGTCGTTTATGTTCAATCGTCTGAATGGGATCAGTAGTGCTACAGTTCTCAACCTAACACCTCTCTTCTCAGGGCAGCTTTATGATCATGTTGATGATGATAAGATCAGACAAGGCATGTGAGTTACCATGGCTACATGAATCCTCATCGTGCACTTAACATTGATTACGGTAGCAATATGTAGCAAATAATCATCGAATACGAGGGCGGTGGGACATTACTATATATCCCCCATCGAGGAGAAGATAGTTGTAGGCAAGAATGGTTTTCCCCGTTATTGGTATTTGGAGTGACTCCTTGTTTTATATCATCCATCATCAATATAGTCAGTAATTTTTCGACGTCCTATATTTACACATGTATTAGACTTTGAAGAGTAACCGTAAAATGGGCGATACAATTACCGCCCGAGATATACACGATACAAGGATGTATAATTATAACATATTCCTGCAGGTAGAAATTAATGACATAAACTAACAACACGATAAGAACTACTTTCGAAAAATAAACTCAAGGGCAATTTCAAAGGCATATTGTACTGCCCATAGAAATCAAGTTCGGATTATGTAATACACCATTGTAATGTTCGCACATTTCTAAAGGTGATAGACAGGGCTATTGAAATTGTCTTGAGTTTATTTTTCGAAAGTAGTTTTTATCGTGTTTAACTTTATGCCCATATTTATCTTCGTCTTTGTCAAATCGAAAATCACTGTTTTTGCTTTAACTTTGTGTCTCCTTAACATAAGTAGGAGTATCGATTCAAATGCGTGAGGAAAATACAACTTGTTAAAAAGGTTAGGGGTCACTTTTATTTGCCTTGAAATGCGTCAAGGGTATGAATTGCTCAAGAAATTTAATAAAATATACATTTATTGTGAAAAATAGAGTTGAGTTGTGGTTTATTACAACGATTTCAGATACGGAAAGCATATCAATGAGTGGATATGGCAGTATGCTGAGTCACGAGGGTATCTAACCAGCTATGGAATCGACAATGGAAGTGGTATGATGGGAACGAGAACACATTGTAAGGTAACCATAGCATCGAAGGAAGTTAATATTTATTTGTAATCGTATTAAAATTGATCAAAACTTAATCACAGATGAACTAAGACTGAAGTATGTGGACGATTGTGCCTGACTTCTTCGCAGAAATCTGTTAGTAAAAAATAAACGTATGTTGTTAATTAACATATTTGAATCAAATCATTCATATTGGGTAATCAAAAGTGAAAATTTCATTTTTTTAAATCTAATTCAGGGACTAAAGCTTCTTGCGAAATTCGCAGTGACCCACATATACAATTAACAGGTATTATGTCAAAACTTGATATAGAACTAGTTAGTGATTGCTGAATAAATGATGAGTATACTTAGATTTTACAATATGACTGTAACTAAGTTTGCATTGCTTTGCCAAAAACTTTGCATTATTATTATGTGCAAAAACAGGCCAATAACATATACTTGCATCATTATTGTCCGTATAGAACCAGTGTTACCATGGTTACGGACCCGTTTTTTCATTAACATCATTGATGTGTATGGATGATGCATTTATTCATTCTGTGAGTGATACTTTAACGATTGTTTTAATATATGTATTATTTTGAAGGCATGTTTATATCGACCGCCAGTCTTACCTCATATTGAACATGGATGGAAACAAAGAGAGAATGAACGGGTAAGAATCATAATTACGTCCACCATTAACATTTAGATAATGAGTAGGCCTACCCCGCAGCGGATCCATGATATTTTGTAAGCAGAGTGGGGGTGTGGGGGGGGGGCACTATTGGGAAAAAAATGAAAGAAATAGGGTTATCTATCTCTTTGTTACAAGCTACATTATTCTTTTTTAAATTTGAAACCCCAAAAGAGATGATTTTTCACAAAGATAAATGTTTTGGGTGTCAACATTATTTTTAAAGTGGGCACATTTTAGGTCGTGTATTTAGGGTGTATGCCACTTGGGTTTCAAAAGAGGGGCATCGGCCGGTACCCCCCCCCCCCCTCCATCCACACACACACGCACACACACCTTTATCCGCAAGTGCCCACTCACTAACCGTGAACCTAAAGCTATTTTTGTATGGTACCCTGTTCTCCTAGACATGTATTTTGTTGCCTCAAGATAATTATGAAACGCTATTATTTTGTCCTTGTTTTGTCTTATGCTGTACCAAAGATTCAACTCATTGGCTGTATACCAAACAAATCGGCTCTTTTATTGAGAGAGAGAGAGAGAGGTGGCGGCGATAGCTACAAAATGTATGTGATGGTTATCACCGCACACCATCAT
This sequence comes from Heliocidaris erythrogramma, assembly GCA_025617745.1. NCBI lineage: Eukaryota > Metazoa > Echinodermata > Echinoidea > Camarodonta > Echinometridae > Heliocidaris > Heliocidaris erythrogramma. The sequence goes on along the minus strand of CM046873.1, from coordinate 41,245,420 downwards.
GACCATGTCTATTTTCTTTGATGCAGGTTTCTCCCAGTGCTCTTTCAGGCTTGTGTGAAGGCAACCACATGCTACATGAATACATTCTCAATTACACCAGAGACTTCTTACGTCATCCACACCCTGCCAAATGGGCCGCTCTCGATCTAAACGCAGGGCACAGGTAGGGAAGACATAATTTATTTATTAATCTCAACAAATTTATTGAAACATATAAATATAGGACCAGGAGATCAGTTTTGGTAGACCTATTCTGTTTTGAACTTCCTTCTTAATACAACATAACAATAAAGTCATGCGTATAAGAAAAAAAATATGAAACATTTTCTTTCTTTTCATTAATCTTACTAACATTTATTCTTTCTTTTCAGACGAGAGATGGAATCAGTTAACCAAGTTGATGATGAATTATCGAAAGTTCTACAAACACTGCTGGATGGAGATAAAAACCTCGTAGTGGTATGACTAATGAACATTCAAATCAGTATAACATTTGAATAAATGACTGTCAACATATAAAGAAAGACATGTTTATACTATTTCATTAATTAGATAACTAAAAAAGTTGTGATATACTTAAAAGTTTAATGTACTGCATGGGATAAATCGTAACTTGATGAAAGTGCACATTCTAAGATTTGAACTCATATGAGAAGCTGATCATTTTTTTAAGGTGACGACTCTACATGCAATTCATATATGAAACGGAACGAGTTGATCAAAATGGCCAATCTCCTGCTTTCTTGTAATATGAAACAAATATAATTCATCCAGTAAAGGTGCTGATCCACATGAGTATAGTTGTTTAGATAATGTTGTTCAACTGAAAGTTGAGGGTTAAATATAGACGTGCATCATTTTTTTGGTTTGTTTTCTACGTGCATGACTACATCTAGTTCCTGCTAGGAGATCATGGTAAACCATTCCAAAAGGATCCATCGTATATTGGCAGCCATTATGAGACACTCCTCCCATTCATGTCTGTTACCATGCCAACCTGGATGCTACGTCAGAGGCCTGATATCTTTCATAACCTAGCTATCAACCAACAGAGATACCTTGTAAGTTTGTCATCTCGTTCACATTTTGGAGGCGCCATCTCCTGATCCTTATTTCAACTAAGTGTGTGGGGTTTTTTTTTTAGTCTTCATTCTTCTTCTGATGATGATGATGATGGTGATGAATATGATGATGATGATGATGATGGTGATGATGATGATGATGATGATGATGATGATGATGATGATTATGATGATGATGATGATTATGATGATGATGATGATGATGATGATGATGATGATGATGGTGATGATTATGATGATGATGGTGATGATGATGGAGATGGTGATGATGATGGTGATGACTATGATGATGGTGATGATTATGGTAATGGTGATGATTGTGATGATGGTGATTATTATGATGATGGTGATGGTGATGATGATGGTGATGATTATGATGATGATGGTGATGATGATGGTGATGATTATGATGATGATGGTGATGATGATGGTGATGATTATGATGATGGTGATGGTGATGATGATGGTGATGATTATGATGATGATGATGATGCTGGTGACGGTGATGATTATGATGATGATGATGATGGTGATGATGATGATGAAGATGGTGGTGATGGTAATGATGATGATGGTGATGGTGATGATGATGGTGATGATTATGATGATGATGGTGATGATGGTGATGATTATGATAATGGTGATGATTATGATGATGGTGATGATTATGTTGCCATATCTTTCAATTGAATGTGGTTTATGGTAGGTTAAAATATTTTTATGTAATTTTAAAACTTCTTAGGCTACTTTTCGTATGTGGTTAGTTCATATGTTTGATTCATTGTTTAGGTACATGCAGACGTGCATCTAAGCATGAAATCATTGCTTCACTTTCCTCATATTGAGGACGTAAAAGGAGCCAGTGGAGAGAAAGCGGTGAATATTTTCCAGGAAGAGATCAGAGTAGACAGAGGCTGTGAGAATGCTGATATACCGATATGGAGCTGTGTTTGTGGAGTCATGAGGGTAAGCTATAAGCACATCTATCACCAGGGTCGGATCCAGGGCTTTTTTTAAAGTGAGGCGGCACAATTTTGGAAAAAATTCTCTTAACAAGCAACAATCCCCCCCCCCCCCCCAAAAAAAAAAAAAACAAAAAAACAAACAAACAAACAAAAACCACTAACCAAAAAAAAAAAAGAAGACGCTATCAGATTTTCAGGTGCCTTTTGGTCAATAAGGGTGGGGGAAAAACATTTCATCCAGGTTTTTGTGAATTCTAGGGAGCACAATTCAAAAAAAAGTCTGACAAGCACAATACAAAAAAAAAATCCGATATTTCAGGTGCCTTTTGGGTCAAAAAATTAATTAAAATTATCTTTGGTGTACTCAAGGTATGCCACAGTGGGTTTAAAATGTTAAAAACATACAACAGTGTGAGAGATATTGTAATCAGTGGCGGCACCAGGATTTTTTAAGTGGGGGGGGGGGGGGCAAAAGAAAATGTTGGGGGGCAAGGGCGGACAAAACATTTTTCCACCCTTTTATTTTTTTCACTCCGAAAATTATTTGGGGGGGGGCAACTGGGGGGGGGAGCTTCTGACTGGGGGGGGGGGGGGGCAAATGCCCCCCATGCCCCCCATGCCCCCCCCCCCCCCCCCCTTGGTGCCGCCAGTGATTGTAATGAGGCTGTGCAATAAATAAATGTAGACACATTGAGTAGGAACTGTTTAAATCACCAAATGTTCTTTTATCCCCAACTTGTTTTTAATTGTTTTTATTGTGACTAACAGAAACTTCCTGGGAGAGAATTTAGTAATCTTCATAGAGAAATGGCAGAGGCTGGACTAGCTCATATAAACAGCTTACATAGCCAAGTAAGTATAGCACTTAATTTCACATAACGATCAATTACAGAGAGAGGCGGTGATCTAATTAATAAAGGAGATAGTTTTGCACCTGCATGCAAGTATGCTTCATGTGACCCCGTAAGAGCTGACTAGGGGCGTCGATTATGGGGTGGCAGGGGCAGTTTGCCCCCCCCCCCTCTCCCGAAAATATTGGGAGGGCAAACATATCATTTTGCCCCACAAATAAACCCGGAGATGTTGAAGAAAGCCTTCAATTGTGAATACTCAATCACCATGGAAACCTACAGAGAACATCTAAACCCAGAGGTGTAACATAAAACAAGGCAAAATGATGCAAAACTCGGGGAAATGAAACCTTCCAAAATATAAAAGGTATTACGCGGTCAGAATTCAATGTTGCTGTGCGCAAATTATCTAATCTTCCCTGGCCTGCTTCCATAACTTGGTGTGGAGAAGCTGGTAATTAACATGATTAAGAGGCATGAAGAAAATTATGAAGGGTACTATTAGGTTGTCTCCCCCCCCCCCCCCCACCCCACCAACCAAAAAAAAAACACGGATCGACGCCGCCCCTATGCAATGATCACTGGTCTATCCCAAATCTTCTTTTTGTCAATACAGCTGTACCAATCTGTTCTATTTTATCCACACTTATTACCCCTCTCAGATGCAAGTCATCACACCTTATCTGTTATTATGTGCAAGTTGAATACATGTCAGTTTGTATTTCTTTCCTGTAGTTGAACATGTTTCCAGGTGGTACAACCTTTGAATCTTTGAAAATGTTTCTATATTTATGTTAAAAATATTTGTTTCCTGTTGAATATATTTGTTATATGTTTAATATATATTTGTATATGTTCCATTGTTCTTTGTATATGTTTCCACTTTGACTATACTGTTATATGTATATACATAAATGTTAAATATGTTTGTAGGCCTATATGTTTCCATTGTAAATATATTTGTATATATGTTATTCTGCTCAGTATATATTTTTATACGTTTTCATGCTGAATATATTTGCAATGTTTTGAGCATAACGTTTCCACACAGAATCATTTGAGTGGATCCTGCTACTCCTATGAAACGTACATGCACATCGTAATATGAAGCTTAATTTCAAAAGACTCTTTACACGTCTTTTAATCATAAACATAAATAGAATATTGAAAATTGAATATATTATTTGTATATATGTTTCTATGTTAAGGTGGATCCTGCCACTCCTACAAGATGTAGAGACCTATCATGTATGGATCTTATTTTAAATAGACTTACACTTTTTTATCAATGCCTTTGGGTGATGTATAATCTACTGTAGATTGATGTAATATCGCCCTCTGTATGTGCATTTGTATGTATATCTCACTTTATGAATGCCAGATATCGATGACGCCATCTCATAAAGTCACCATGGAGCTGCAAACTTCCCTGAAATCGCCTGGTGTTTCCTTTAATATTTGCGTGGTGGCAGCGGTGGGATACGAACCCACGACATGGAAATGACTGGTGGTTCAGTGTTCCTTTAATATTGGCGCAATATATAAATTGTGTAAACGTTTCCACGTTAAATATACTTTTGTATTTCAGTGTTGAATATATTTTTCATTTTTTTTTTCCATTTTGAACATATTTGTATACAGAGTCAACTGAGCAAGGTGGATAATCAAAGCCCGATCAGACGAACATCATGTATGGATGTTAGTTTCAAAAGGCTCCTACATGTATTTATCAATGAGAATGAAAACAAACCAATCAACTCTACAGCGAGACGACTGTATCACATGACCTTTCAAACCATTGAGCTGGATACAATATGGGACCTGGTTATAGATGCTCAATTCCATATCAAACAGGTAAGAAAGAAGTCACACAAAGCTTATTTTTTCCTGTTTTGGTTCAAGCTCATATAATCTGACCTTTGGCAATGATTGAAGATAATTTTCCACAAATTCACACCAAACTTTGAATCATCACGACTGCAATTAAACTGATCTCTGCCAAAAGAAATTACAATGTAGTAGAAAGTTTATAACATGAATCATGAGCAAAAAAATGTACAGTGTAATATTTGTTTACTTTCCAAAACAAAATGTTAATATGTGGATGTGACTTGTATTGATTTTAGCGGAAGTCATGTGCGACTTCATGTAACTCAAACTGTTGATCTATGAATACAACTGTGGTAGAAGATGCTGCTGTATAAACATGTATACAGGCCCCATTGAAGCATATGAGATATATTCAGACAAGTGTGATATATAGCTTTAAGTGGTGTTCCCATACAAACAGTATTACAGAGGGTGCGGCATAGCATGGTGATATACATGAAATTATATGACATATGTATAGTGTTAATATACATCACAGAGCAGGCCCCATTGAAGCATAAAATGTATGTGTTCATGTAAATGTTTGTGAATGCTCATGGAACTGTATTGATATTACATTTCTTTACAGGTGAAACAAGTGAGTCTATATCAGAGGTTCGATGTATGCTGGGATAAAAGAGTGCCTCTATCTTACTGTGTCTGTGATCTTAGTAAGAAAGCTGAAGACTTCACATGATCTACTCCAGACCATCACATGATCTACACACACCAATCACATGATCTATTCAACACCATCATGTGATCTACTCAACACCATCACATGATCTACCCATGACCATCACATGATCTACTCACACCAATCACATGATAAAATCAAATCCCTAGCATAGGAGTCTATATCAGAGAGAGGTTTGATGTTTGCTGGGATAAACAGTGCCCTAAATTACCTTAATACTGTGTCCATGATCTAATTGTGATGACTATCACATGATCTACCCTAGACCACCTCATGATCTATGTTTGTCCATCACATGATCTATGTAAGACCATCACATGATCCACTCATGACCATCACATGATGTACTCAACCCTATCACATGATACAATCAAGTCCCTAGCATAGGGACTTGCTGGGAGAAACAAGCACCTCTACCTTTCTTTGTCTGTGTAGTAAGAAACCTGAAGCTATCACCCGAATCGCAAGAAGTTGGTTGATCCAGGTGCCTTCCCCAATAAAATTCCAACAGTGTCAACATGTACTAGGCAAACACGGTCGCAAAGACTTTCAAGAAATCGCATATTACAGATTGCCTATAGAAATCATGTTTGGGTTATGTACATGGGCAAACAAGGCAGGGGGTATGGGGATGTCATACCTTAATTACTCTACCTACAAGAACGACAATTTCACAAATATTGGTTTTTGATAAATCTTTGCCAGAATGGACAATGTTTATTGCTTTCAACATGAAAGAAATATTTCTTCATTTTCATGTGCAATTTTCTTGAACAATGTGTATACATGTAATTTGTAAATATTGTATCTATTACTGTATCTCTCTACATCCGAAATAAAAGACTTAAAAAATAAATACATGTACATGTACTGGTGTTCTGTTTCTTTCTTACATACTAGCAACATAATTTCATGTAATGTAGCATCTGCTTCAGTCTGACACATTTTACATTGATAATAATAACTGCTATCAATTTTGCAAAAGGCACATCACATTAAACATAAACACCTCCTTGTAGTATATGCAATAAACCCTATATGAAGCTTCACACAGTTTCGCACTGACTGAAAACTAGATAAATTTCTTGCCAAGAGACAAGTGCTCCTCTCAATTGAAAACAATTAATCACAATACATGTATCTACCATGATACAAAGTTAATTGTCTTTCCCATTCATAATGAAAGTAAAAATGTACATGTATATTCACAAGATTTCAAAACATCTACCTTTTCTGCAATGTCTGCTTTGTTTTACCACTTCACCATGTTAAAATGATTTTAAACAAGTCACAATTGAAGGCGCTTTCATTTTTAAAACCATGTGCTAGCCTCTGTGAAAGCCTTCAAATTGTGAATATGCACTCACCTTGGAAAACTAAGAGAACATCCTTTTACCTATATTGCATACTTGGAGTGGCACTGCGATTTGAACATACAAAAGCATAGCACACAAACACAGATACATGTAGCAAAACCATTTTGAGTGATTGGTCCCCTTAAATGGTTATTGTGATATTACAATGAGAAAATGATGTATGGCAGGCTTTCCGAAACCTGACAACAAAATAAAGCTATGACCTTTGACGAAAGATGCAACTATAGATTTAAAAAAAGGAAAATACTACCTGGTACGATTACATGTCTTCTCCTTATATTCAAATCTTTAAATGTATTTCATGGTATCAAGATGCATAAGTATACATGAGCCTGATCGGTAAAGAGTAGGCATATTGTCCATCTGTGACATTGCATATTTTAAGCATTATAACTTTAGTAGGCAACCATGGCAACCACATTTTATAAAATTTCAAATCCTTCAGTGATGTCCTTCACAATGAAACATAAAATAGCTCTCTTCAGTTAAATACTAATTTGCTCCAGGCCTTCAAACTTTCAAAATTTGTCAAATGTCCATCCGTGGCTAACTGATCAGGCTCAGAAACATGTACCATCCACTCCCAAATTGGGTTGAAAATGTACATGTACATTAACAATAGAATACACATATAGGTGTGGGTTGGGATATGAATGTCAAATTTTCAAGCACATATCTTTCTACATGTACAATGTATCTTCTTCATATCAATATTTATTGCAGGTACTTGTTCTAAATGCATACAGTAATGCAAACAGCAATTATTCAGAGTGAATAAATAACCTCTTTTAAAAAAATATTGTTTCCAATGAAGGTAGCACCATATTGTTACGACACAGCGCTGGTAAAATAATTCTGTGACCTTTATTAGGCTACAGTGTAAATAGTCTAAAAAGTAACATTCTGGTATGTTGAATGAAAAATATTACTTCAATGATATCACTCAAACTAATATCTTTAGTGTTCTGGAAGTGTTTTTTCTGCCACTAAATTTCGCTAACCTACATGTACCTAATATTACATCCATTGATATTGATCACGTACCATCTCAATGATATTTAATGGTATATGTGTTCAAAACGCGTTCTACATGTAACTCATTCCCTAATGGAATACCTGGGTTAATCTACCTTTGTTTAGGCCTCTTATTAATATGATAGGTGGGTCTCATCATTTGTAGTTTTCTTTTCCTGGATTCCTTCTTCAACTGTTGTTTCTTCATTTTCCTCAGAGCTGCTTTCTCGGGATCAGCTACGGCCTGAAAAAAAATAATTAATAAAAAACAATGTAAACAATTCAACCACAACTCTGTCAACATTATCCTTTAGTAGTATGAGCAAGAAGTGATATTCACTGTGTTGCAAAGTCTTTCTTAAAGGGAAATCCAACCTTAATAGCAAGTTGCTTTGAAAGAAAGAGGAAAAAATCAGAGACGCAGATTGATGAAAGTTTGAACGAAATCGGACAAGCAATAAGAAAGTTATGAATTTTTGAAAATTGTAATCACTATACATATGGGAATTTCAAATTGGCCGAATAGGTAATGTCACTGTGATGTAGCTGTGGACAACTCCCCCATTTGCTCCAACACATAAAATGACTAAATGTCACTTTTTTCAAAATGTATTACTCAGTAGGATCTCTTTCTGTCATGAGGACCTACATGTATACAATCTATACCATCCTGTTTTTCTTATTTTTCTGCTTTCACACAAATCATCTTATTACCAAGGTTGGATTGCCCTTTAAATTTTTGAAACCAGCTCTTCTTTAATAGTAGTATTTATACACAATAATATATAGTACTCATTATAACAAATACTTTTATTAAAAAGAGGAGAAAGAGAAAGGAGAAAGAGAAAGGAGAAGCAGATGAGAGCAGAAATAGGAAAAGAAGAAAAAAATGAAGAGAATCAAGGTGAAATATGTACATGTAGGAATAGGTGGAAGAGCAGGAGAAAAAGAAAAAAATCAGAAAGAGAAGGAGAAATGGGAAGAGAAGGAGAAAAAGGATATAAGTGTCTTGGAAGAAGTCAATAAGGAATACAAATCTTTACCTCTAGAGCTCTCTTCCTTTTCCTTGCTATTCTTGTTTCATTAGAGTCTCTCTGTACTGCAGCATAAACTTCAGAGAATACATCTAATCCAACAAGACCCTTCAGCAGCTCAAGGACCTCTTGACACAATGTCTTTAGTTCAGGATCTAGTAAACAGAAAAATACAAGGATTGCTGATTGATCTGAACAAGACTCAGCTTACAGTGAAACTTGTCTATAAAGACCACTTAAAGTAGAACTCTGATGATTTTAAATATTGGCTTAATACTTATTATTGCATAGATGGCATAAATTAAACAAGGTTATCCAAATTTAAAGCTTGGAAACATTTGAATTAATGATTATTATCAATTATAAAACGGTAAAATACAGCCCCCGATATAGCAGCTGAAAAGCTCCTTGAACGCTGCTGAGATGTGTGACGACACAAGAGGGGCGAGTCCTGTCTAAGCAGACGATGTCCCATAACATTATACACATTTTTCAGTGCCTGTTTTGTCATCTCCTCTTCACTTATTTCTCTTACTTGACTAGCGTCAGTCTTAATGTTAGTCTGTTGCCTCACTCTTAACTTCGTGTATGGTATTATTTTGATGAAAAATGCGGCGTTAAAAAAATAAAGGAATCAGTCACTTGTAAACAAAATAAGACGCCATTGTATTTTCAGCTGCTTGCACCGGGCCATGTTCGGCGTTTCAAGAGGGAACGAATACCATCCAGCTATTATTCGCAGGGCTTTTCAATTTGAAAATGGGTTTATTTCATTGATCATTGACCCTTCTCCTGTGTATTTACAATCAAACGGTTTTAGTTATCAGAATCGGTTCACTTTCCCTTTTAGAATGGTGTGAAATAAGGTCATGTTTAAATGTACCAAACTCTTTATAATTTGATAAATAATTGCATTGCAATTACGTTCATTCATTATAGGACGTCGTCTGCTTAAGCAGGATCGATCCCTCGTATGACGACATCAAAACATCGCTATATTTCTGGCGAATCCTCGGATATTCCACATGCTGAGAAGAGCTTTTATTTATGCTGTTTTTATAATCATCATATACGCAGTTGACATAAAACTTATACGATTGCCATCTGTAAGCTTCCCAATTTCAAGTGATACATTAATTGCCATATTTGTGATTTTCTTGAGTGTTCTACTTTAAGGGAGACAAGAAAAGCGGTCTTTATGAGCAGGTGGTCATTATGGACAGGTTCCTTTAACACACGTTTCAATGAAAAAACACTTTAAGGGAAACGAAAATTATGGTCTTTATAGACAGGTGGTCTTTCTATACAGGTGGTCGCTAAAGTAGGTTTCACTGTATATAAAGTCTCAGCTTAAAGGATACACCAATAGAGTGAAAATCTAACTCAAAAAGTTCTCTTATGATAATATAAATTACATGTAGTCTCTATCTTATTACAAGGTACTGTTGTCCAGATGTCAAGAGTATAAATTGCTACATGTATATGTCTACAAAATACATGCATTATGAAATTGGCTACAACTACAGCAGAAACTCATTATAAAGAGCTCTAGTATAACAAGATATGTCTTTATGTTCTTTTGTTTTTTTTTACCCTGATATAAAGAGGTTCCTAATATAACAATGGAATTTTCATGGTCCCAAAATTTTGAGTTTCCACTGGGTACAACCTGAATCCACCTACTATACAACACACTAAAATGAAGTAGATGGCTCTTGATAAAGCAAGAAATTATAATTCACATTTTTTACATAATATTAGTCAAGAAATTGCCTGTATTCGTAAAATGCAAAAAATGCACAAATCTGTTAAAGGCCAAGTCCACCCTAACAAAAAGTTGATTTGAATAAATAGAGAAAAATCCAACAAGCATAACACTGAAAATTTCATCAAAATAGGATGTAAAATAAGAAAGTTATGGTATTTTAAAGTTTCGCTTAATTTCGCAAAACAGTTATACAGTATGCACATCCTGCTCAGTAT